>JAJIZL010124612.1:0-73507 GCA_023969395.1 Amblyomma maculatum
CGGCCGTAGTTACGTCTTACCCACGTAACGCTGTGACGTCACACCCCACGTGACGCACGGAGTGGCAGGAACTGCCAACTTGGATCTCTCGTTTCACATGGATCGATTATGTCAGAATCAGCCTTCTACAGCCCTGGCACTCACGTTACCCCTATAGACCACTAAGGCACATTCATATGGATTGGTTAAAGCGGGGCTTTATATGTGGCTTGAGGAAGAAGAAAAAGAGAAGAACGCTCGGTCACCCGCAGCTAATGCTTTCGCTCAATATTTGGTTCAGCAGCGTTGAACCCTTGTAATTTGGTTTTCTCCCACGCAGGCGGCTGGCATGATCACGGACAGACGGACGGATTGACGGATGGACGGACGGACAGACGAACATGTGGGCGAACGGGCGGGCGGATGGATGGATGGATGGATGGATGGATGGATGGATGGATGGATGGACGGACGGACGGACGGACGGACGGACGGACGGACGGACGGACGGAGAGATGGACGGATGGGCGGAAGGATGGATGGACGGATGAACGGGTTGACGGACGTAGATATGGCTGGAATGATGGACGGAAGGATGGATGGCTAGGTTCACGGACGGACGGACGTAGAGATGGATGGAACGATGGACGGATGGATGGATGGTTGGATGAACGGACGGATGGAGAAATGGATGGATGGAAGGTTTGGCGGACGGACGGATGGATGGACGGAGGGAAGGACGGATGTTTGGATGGACGGGCGGACGGACGGATGTATGCCTGGATGGAATATAAGAGCATCCCTTTTAAGGCGACAGCCTCAAATGCCTCATACTGTCGTCCGCAAATGTCTCCACGTTTGGAGTGCATGCCCTATATGGGCACATGCTAATCACCATTGAATCATACTTACTCAATAGCAATCGGATGATATCGGAACATGATTTAAGGCATCTTCAAGATAAGTTTATGATAATTTGTTACTAATAATAAAATAGTTAAGTAGAGAGGTCATCGTAACTGTCACTAATTATCACTTACTACTTAAGGGGTGTTTAACTAACACTAAACATTAACTAGTACTCAGAAAGTGCAAGTCATGATTAACTATCACTAAACAATAGTAATGATAAGGCGTTTCGAGACAGCCATAGCCGTCACACGGAGACGTCATCGACCGTGGCGTCATGGTGGATGTGACGTCATCCTGACGTGACACCCGGTCACGTCTATTAACCGGAATTGATAATGACGTCACATCCAGGCATTACGTCATGACTGGTGATTACATCACCAGGAAATTCACGCATATGCGAGAGAGAAAGATAACTTTTATCTGTCCAACAGAGTGACTATCTAGCTCTCCGGGGGTTAGACCTGGAAGGTGGGACAGTCGCCTTAGTTTCAGGCCGGTAGTTATTGGACTCCGGTGACATCTTCGGCCAGTCAAACACTTTCTCTTTGGGCTCTTAGGTCTCCTAGGCAGAGGTGAGCATTTGACCTCAAAAACCTCGACCTCACCTCAAACTAAAAAAATATTTGCCGACCTCAATCAACCTCAACCTCATCAATTGAGGTTGCGGTCCCCCAGGCGACCTCACCTCACTTTTCAGGTTACCATTGGCGACCTCACTCAACCTCACCTGAAACTCAAAATGTGAGGTCGAGGTCGGGCGCTCGACCTAAAAAAAGTATCAATAAATGAAACCATAACTTAAAGCAAATATACATTTCTCGGTAATCCTGGGGTATATATAGGCTAGCCTGATCTTTGTCGTATGAAGGCTGTATTTTACTCCTAATTTTACACTACAATTAATATCATGGATAAAAGCAGAGAAACTCTGGACACTGCATGTCCAACTCTGCACTAAAGTGGCAATCCTCTCCTCCTCCTCGCCTACCCTTTTGTGGTCGGTTTCAATCTAAGGCCTACATGGGTACCACGTTACTACGCATAGGCCCCTAATGCAATACAAAAAGTTTATCCCATCTTACCCACGTGATTAAGATTCGTATTAGAAATAAAACAAGCCAGTTCTTACTATAAACTGAAAAGACAAATGCTGTTGACCCTAGTGACGACAACAATGACGATATGCTCTTTTTCGTTTATTACCACACAGCGCTAAACAGACAGGGACACAGCGAGACACACGGGACGGGCGATTTTTTTTATCACCCGTCCCGTATGTCTGGCTGTGTCCCTGTCTGTTTAGCGCTATGAGGCAAGAAAACCGACACCAACGCGCCCAAGCTTTCATCCTTGCTCTTTTTCTTAATTCGAAAAACAAATTGATGATTGCCGAGCTTTTTTTTAACACACTTGTAAACCTGAATCTGGAAGCTCCAAAGGTACTGCCATTCGTAACGTTCGCGTACAACACTGCCACCCAAGCAACAACTGGTTTTTCGCCCTTCTTTCTCTTATACGGCCGTGCACCACCTTGTACTCTGGACACAATTTTGCCATACCATCCAGATGCCTCTGAGTACAGTGCTTTGTCAGATATTGTACAGAAAGCCGAGGAATGCCGTCAGCTAGCTCGCACGTTTACCTCCCACACTCAAGGTTATCGCAAAGATCAGCATGATAGCGATACCCCTGCTCCCACGTTCCTGGCCGACAGCTTCGTTTGGCTATGCGTTCCTGCCACCAACAAACTAGAAACCAAATACCACGGACCTTATCCCGTCTTGGAACGCAGATCCCCTGTGAACTACGTCATCGAGCCAGTCACCCCTTCTTCCGACAACCGCTGTCGCGGCCGCGAGGTTGTCCACGTTAGCCGCCTCAAGCCATATTACAACCCTCTGGTCGTCTCTTCTCCCTGAGTCGCCAGGATGGCGACTTCTTCACGTGAGGGAAATGTGAAGACAAAGAACAGAAAACGCTGCGGCATCGCCATCACCACCGCTTGTCTCCGGCGCCCATCTCTCGCGCTGAAGCTGTGCCCTGCGGCTGGCAATTCGACCCTGCTGTGCCCGAATTACTGGCAGCGCTAGACGTTCAAACCATCTATTAAATCCACATTTCACACTGTACATTGTTTTGCGCACTGTACATTGTTTTGCGGCAGAATACATTAAATTAGGAAAAAATTGGAATACAGTCGTGCCTCGTTAGTATGGCCGCTTTGGTTTCCAACCAAAACTGTCCATAAAGCGATTCATCCATAATAACGAGACATGAATAAAAACGAAAAGTATATAATTGAGAAAAAATTTATAATTAATGGCAGCTGTTTTAATTAATTTGGGTGTATAAACACTGCCGAGATGTGGATGCTACCCTCTTCTCCATAAATCCGTCGACCCGAAACGGCATCTCTGCTCTTCAACCTTGTCAGCCATTCTCTTGAGTAGCTGAAGTCAGTAACGCCTAGACAAAGCGTAGAATACTATTTCTCAGTAAACATCCCCCTGTTTTACTGAACAAAAATTCCGTAAGTCATCACAGATAAAACCTATCAAGATGGAGGAGAAGCACCCATAATGTAGCCGATGCAGCGAGCCTTCTCTTGAAGCATTTCGTCGCTCACCAGAACACCATTCTCGTGCACATTCCCGAACCACATTAACAAGGCTGACTCCTTTTCTTCGAACTGTGCTGGGCGCTGTCGGACTGTGGCTTACGCTGTGATGCCGACGTTGAGCCATTTATCGGAGTCCGGTAGTATATATAGATGGTATACCGTTGACCTGGCGAGGCTGAGGCCTAGTTGAACTTGGAACTCTCACAAAAGCCGAAGCGAACTACTCTGCAACAGAAAAGGAGTGCTTGGCCATCGTGTGGGCCCTCAGAAAGTTTCGCCCTTACCTTTACGGCCGTTCGTTTGATGTAGTCACGGACCATTATGCCCTCTGCTGGCTTTCATCGCTCAAGGACCCTTCCGGCAGCTTGGCACGGTGGGCTCTTCGTCTACTAGAATATGACATCCGTGTTATTTACCGATCTGGTCGCAAGCATACAGACGCCGACGCTTTGTCTCGCTCACCGCTGCCATCCGACCTTGCCGGCCTCTCCGTCTCGGACTCTGAGGTATCTTCCCTCGACATCAGTGACATGCCCGCTGAACAACGAAAGGATCCGTGGATCGCATCCCTTATTGACTACCCTTCCAACAATTCAGCGATTGCCCCTTCACGCGCTCTTCGCCGTCAAGCTTCCCACTAGGAGATTCGGGATCACCTCCTTTACCGGCGCAACTACAACTCGAGTGGACGGAAATGGCTCCTCGTGATTCCGCGCCATCTACGGACTCAAATATGTACAGCTTTTCACGCAGATCCGCAGTGCGATCACGCCGGAGTTTTCAAGAGTTACACTCGAATCCGTCTTCGCTACTATTGGCGCGATGTACACCTCGGTACTTAGGTACGTTCGATCGTGCTTGACTTGCCAACGCCGCAAACCTGCTTCTCACCGTTCGGCTGGTGAGTTACAGCCTCTCACATGCCCGCTTAGACCCTTCGATCGCATTGGAGCTGACCTCTATGGCCCTCTTCCGTACACAGCTGATGGCAATCACTGGGTCATTGTCGCCATCGACCACCTGACACGATATGCCGAAACCGCCGTGCTCCCAGCTGCAACAGCCAGAGATGTGGCCGGTTTATTGAAGAGCTGCATTCTCCGTCACGGTGCTCCTCGTGAATTACTCAGCGACAGAGGCCGTGTTTTCTTATCCGAAGTCGTTGAAGCCCTGTTCGATCAGCGCAAAATCATTCACCGGACTTGCACCGCTTACCACCCACGAACGAACGGCCTTGTTGAACGATTTAATTGCACCCTCGGTGACATGCTCGCGAAGTACGTCGGATCCAGCCACACAAACTGGGACATTGTTCTTCCTTACATCACCTACGCGTACAACACTGCTACGCAATCCAGCACGGGTTTCTCTCCGTTCTTTTTGCTGTACGGTCGGCATCCATCTGCTCCCCTTGATACTGTCCTCCCCTACAACCCTGACGCATCATAATGTACCACAGTGACCGAAGCTGCACAGCACGCAGAAGAATGCCGCCAGATTGCACGGACATTCACAACCGACTCTCAGTGGCGCCAAAAATATCGCCATGACACCAATCAGAAGAACGCACCACACTTCGAGCCCGGCACACTCGTGTGGCTCTGGGTTCCGTCCGGCAGCCCCGGTCTCTCAACAAAACTCATCTCTAAGTATCATGGGCCCTACCGCGTCGTCGAGCGCACTTCACCAGTGAACTATGTTGTTGAGCCGCTTACGCCATCTTCCGATTTGCGACGCCGTGGCCGTGAAACTGTTCATGTGCAGCGCCTTAAGCCATTCTACGACCCCATTGTGTCTTCGTCCCCTTAAGTCGACAGGATGGCTCCTTTTCCCCTGGGGGGGGGGGGGGGGGGGTTTGTGAAGAATAAGATGGACCGTTTCTCTGGACGCTGATGAGAAAGACGAAAGTGTGGAATTGCCATCGCGCAGATCGTGTTGGTCTTGATCGCCCTGCTTCCCCGTCGACCTCGACGCTGTCCTGAACGTCCTTTTTCTACAATATAAATAAATACCATGTTGACGAAAGTAATAACAAATATCGCACACTAAAAACAGAAGAGAACTGCGCTTCCCCGAGCGTATAGAAGGTTTGAGACATCGACTTAATACTGCATTCCTCAGTGCTAGCATGTAATTGGCGTCCTATCACGTACATCTAAATTGAATTTTAAAGAAAAAAACAAATATCTGAAAAAATTATTACGACATCTGGCCACAAAAAGTTTCATCCGATTGATTTGTCCGTCTAGAGCAGACGGGAGCACAAAAGAGACACGTTCAGTTCGCCACACCAATTCGTCCGTCTAGACACCAAAATGTCGAGCCGGAAACCATCTCAATACTTTCTAGCTCATAAAAACATGTCGGAGAACGCTTTTCTCTTTTTTTCTACGACTGAATAAGAGATTTCAAGAGAAACCTTATAGTATGAAGTTAAGAATCCCTTACTCTCCTCCTTCCTCCTGCATTGCTCAATTTCACTAGAATTTGAGAGAGAAATAAAGGGCCCTAGCGGAGCGAAATCATTTTTTTTTTCATTGCGCTTTACTGCATACAAGCCCCAAAATATATCTCGGCATATGGTTAACATGCGCAGGCTTCTTTCCTGTATACCATTTGCGTCTTATAAGCTGTGCCGTCCGTTTCATCCTGTTGCATGTTTTACTGCTACACTAGCACCTTCATCCCATTGCAGTTGTTCGGGGCCACCTGTGAATCTGTTAGAAGAAACAAGCAGCACAAGACCAGAGAGGTTGTTCTGGAGAATAAAGGAATATAAATTTACAGGACCGGAATATAGAACGATGACGTACAATTCGAAAGGGCGAACTTCGATAAAATTCCCAGATGGTATTGTGCCGGTTTTTCTGGTTTGTTCATGATTTTTTTAACTGTCAGTATCACGTCCCCTAACAATTTCGCTGCACCATTTTCTGTTAAGTTTTCGTGTAATGTACAGCGGGGTTCTTTATCGAATGTAAGGCAGAAGCCGTGACGTTAGCGCCTGGAAACGGGCATGCACAAGACACAGTTCTGCTCCGCGCCGTCTGCGCAAAGAAAATTTGTTTCGCTTATTAGTTTGCTGGTTTCTTTGCGGCATCCGACAAAAGCACCGCCGGTCAACGTGAGTTATCTGCTTTGCGCGCTCCTGGGTGTTTGAGCCTGCGGCAAGCATCGGCCCAAACAAGTCAGAAGAAACGGGGGTGGCGGGCGGGGGGCATGAAGAGTTCGTGAAGTAAAAAAAAAATATCTCCTTCCAAGTAGACCAGAGGGAAGCGTCCTCGGGCTGCGGACATTACGGTGGAATGCCAAAAGCTTGGCAGGGGCTGCGGCATCCGGTCGTCCGATTGGGGGGTAACCAAACACCGAGAGTCGGCGGACACACCGCGGCAGCACGCTCGAGCTCCGCGTCAAAAGGGGCGCTCTTCGAAGAAAGCCGCGGCAACAGCAAAAAGCCTGGACCTCACAATTTCGACCTCACACAGTGACGACCTCACTCAACCTCAAACTCACGCGTGAAGTTGAGGTCCAATTTCGTGACTTCACTCAAAATATTTCGAGCTGTCACCGACCTCACCTTAACCTCACCTCACTCCGTGAGGTTGAGGTCGACCTCATGCGGTCGAAACCTATTGAGGTTGCCCACCTCTGCTCCTAGGTGTCTTTAGTTATATTTTTCGTCCTGCCTGGTGACTTCGTACATTCCCAAATTATGTGATCGAGTGATCGCCTTTCCTTACATAATGAACATAGGTCTGATTTTATTTCCGGCGATATATGGTTGACTAAACGTCACATCCAGTCATGACGTCATGACTGGTGATTACGTCACCAGGAGATTCACGCATATGCGAGAGAGAAAGACAACTTTTATCTGTCCAACAGAGTGACTATCTAGCTCTCCGGGGGTTAGACCTGGAAGGTGGGACAGTTGCCTTAGTTTCAGGCCGGTAGTTCTTGGACTCCGGTGACATCTTCGGCCTGTCAAACAATTTCTCTTTGGGCTCTTAGGTCTGAGCTTCGCAGAAGGGTCTCCTAGGTGTCTTTAGTTATATTTTTCGTCCTGCCTGGTGACTTCGTACATTCCCATATTATGTGATCTAGTGATCGCCTTTCCTTACATAATGAACACAGGTCTTATTTTATTTCCTGCGATATTTGGTTGACTAGAACTGGGTTCGGGTAAGTATTTGCTTGTAGCTTTCTCCATGCTACTGCTTCCTCTTTGCCGAACGTGGAGTCTGGTGGTGGTAGGACCCTCCTGCTCAGTCTGCACTGCGTTGTTATTTAGCTATAGTTAATCAGGTTCTCTTGTTTGCCTTGTGAGTGAGATATCGGGCTAGTTTCTGCGCCACTTCGTTTTTGGTCACGCCTGCGTGGGCTGGCATCCAAACAAGGGTGACGTCTGTTTCTATTCGCTTTTGATCGAGGATTCTACTCGTGATCGTCGCTATTACTCCTGCGGTGTAGCTCCTGATTGCGCTTTTGCTGTCACTGACTATGTATTTTGCCTGAGTATGAGCAAGAGCCAGTGCTATTGCAGCCTCTTGCGCTGTCTGTATCGATCTTGTATTTATAGAGATTGCTGGAACCATTTCTGGCTTGCCATTGACTACGACTGCATTCATTTTTACTTTGCCGCAGTATGCAGCGTCTACATATGAAATTCTACCTGTATGTTCTGCCTCGAATCTTCATGTCTGCATTTCTGCCCTTTTCTCTCGTCTTTGCTTATTATATTCAGGGTGCATGACCTTTGGTAATGGGGGGATATAGATCCGTTTCCAGTCCTCTCCTCTCATTTCCTCTGTTTTGTCTCACTATTCCTTCGGTTGTATACCAATTTCCCTTAATATGTTCCTTCCACTCTAAATTTTCTCTAGCCTTCTTTGTTGTGTAGCTAGTGTTGCCACAATTATTTCGTGTAATGTGTTGTGTATTCCCAGCATCATTATCCTATCCTTTGAGGTACGTGTGGGCGGTGTAGTGCTCTTTTAATGCATTATCTGATCATGCTATCAGACCCTTTTTCAGGTCTAAATATGGCATGGCATACCCGATCCTACTTATTACGAAAGCGTGTATGAGCCTTAATAGGTTACTTTCCTTAAGACTTCCTTTTTTATTGGCTATTCTCCTTATAAGGTTTGTCGTTTTTATGACCCGACCCGTCTTTCCAGTTTCTTTATCGTTTCTCCGTTGTATTCGTTTGTTTGGAGGACCATTCCTAGCACCCTCATTTGCTCGACCTCCGACACCGCTCGTCCCTCCACATCTATACTTATGTCCACTTGTTCTCTTTGCCTTAGGTACTTCAGATTGTGTATAAACAACTCCGATTTTTCAAATAACATTTCACGCCCCTATCTTTTGCATATTGTACACTTTTGTTTGGCGCCTCTTGCAATTTGTGCTCGATTTCTGCATCGCTACCTTTGTTTGTCCAAATAGTTATGTCATCCACATATAGGCTGAATATTAAATCTTCTATTTTCCTTAGCTTCCTTAGGAGTCCAAGCATGGCTATATTTGAATCTGTGGGCGATAGGCGATACCACCGCTCCTAGTGGTGTGCTCTTGCTCCTCAGTTCGAATATCTGAGATTATATCCCCTGGTATATTACTTTTTCTTTTCTGTCCGTTAGAAAGTTTCTTATATATATTCATACATCCTTTCCCCTACGTGTATTCTGTGAGGCCATGTAGAATAGCATCGTGTTTTACACTGTCCAATGCCTTCTTTAGGTCCATTCCTAAGATTACGTTACCATCTTCTGATCTTGATTTTACCATATGGTGTAGCCTGAGCATAATATCTTACGTACTAAGATATTTCCTGAACCGTATGGCTTCCCGGGGCCATAGTTCATTCTCATCCATGTATCTGATCAGTCGTATCTGAATCACATGTTCGAATAATTTACCTACACATGATGTGAGTGATATTGGTCTCAAATTATCGACCGTGCGAGGTTTTCCGGGTTTGGGTATTAGCACTATCTCAGCAAATTTCCATTTTTCTGGGATTTTCCCTGATTCCTACCATCTCTGCATGGAATTAGTTAGCTCCACTATCGGGTTGTTATCCGAGTTTCTTTGTACCTTGTTTGTTATCCCATCCGGCCTTGGGGCCAATTTCGTCTTTAGTCTTCGGATGTCTGCCACCACCTCAGCTATCGTTATGGCGACATCTATTTGCTAGTTTGATGAGAAAGAGGCCAGTGCTACAGTAGCATCTTAAACAATTAAAAACCAACCTCTCTCATTAGCGCTACAAGGAAAAAGGGGGTCCTGCAAAACTGGCAGGATTCCAAGCTTTCCATATTAACAAAGGAGACAAAACGAAGGTGACAACGCTAGTAAAAAGAAATGTGGCAGTTCTGGAGCACGGGATAGGATCCAGAGACATAGAACAAGTGTTCGTGGAGGTATTAGCCGGGAGCTATACAGAGCCTAATATTTTCATACTCATCATCTACAGCTCGCCAAAGCAGAAAAAGATCAGATTCTGTGCTTTAATAAAAAAGGCTAAAATATATGCTTAGGGCAACAGAACAGTAGGTGACTCCAATGCACAACATCAAGCATGGGGTTACAGTAGACAATGCTCCAAAGGCAGGCAATTTAGGGAAGATATTGAGGAGCAAGCCTTCACACTGAATAACAAGCCAGACAGCCCGACGAGGATAGGAAATAGCGTCAGCAAGGACACGTGTCCGGACCTCACGCTTTCAAAGAACATAGAAGGTCTAGAGTGGTACAACATGGCATTAAACCTAGGCAGCGATCATTATATAATAGCAATTAATATGGAAGGAGGGCCCAAAGCACGAAAAATAAAGAAAAGCAAGTTAACTGAGTGGGCAAGTTTAGAGACTCAATTAGGGTGACGTCACCCATCTGCCGTCAGCTGTGAGGACCAAGCGGGAACGAGTGCGCTCCAATGCCGCCGGGCAGCGCTTCTTGCCTTCTGCGAAGTATGGGAAGCTCAGAGTAAAATATTATATGAGGCACGCCTGAGGAAATTGGGCAGTAGCAGATGGGCAGCTAAAGTATTTAAATATCTGTACGTAAAAAGCGTTGACTCACAATAGAGGAAAAGAACTAGGAAACTAACCAGTAAGTATGCTGGTCACTAGGACGAAGAAATAAAGAGCGTTTAGCAACTGGTGAAAAACACAAAAGGTAAAAATTGGATAAATTCGATGGAAAAGAAACAGTGTGTGGAACTGTACCTAAAGTGGAAAAGGCAGATCAGCAAGGAAGCTTTCTTCGATAACTCAAGAGGCAGTGCCCTACTTTTGGAAGCTAGATCAGGGTGCCTTAGAACACGCAGCTACAAAAGGAAATTTAACAATGGAGATGATGCATGTGCTGTATGTGATAACTCGAGTGAAACACTTGACCATATTATACTCGAATGTAATGGTATCCATCCGGAAGTTAATGCAGGCGCAATCACTGTTCCTGAGGCTCTGGGGTTTAGAGATACCAGTGGCCGGGTGAATAAACCGGTGGTGGACACTAGCAAAAAACGAATGGAAGATTGGTGGCTTAAAAGCAGACAAGTGACATAATGTTAGTAATGTAGAAACAAAAATTTAATAAATAGAATGATGGTTTAGTTAACTAATCTAAATCAATTATTAAGATATAGGGAGAAAAATGAGCATGATAGCTACTGCTACCACCCGGTTTCAAAGAGGACGCTCCTATATTCCATCCATTCCATCCATCCATCCGTGACGACTACTTCCACCCTGCACAATTTTTTTCTCTTACAATGGTCCTTTGGTCCATATATTATACGAAAAAGCTATATATATGAAAACAAAAGCGCCAGAGCTAGAGAGCGCAAGTGTATACGTGCAGTGTGCGAATTTTAGAAGCGCTCAGGCATATGTCGCATAGTTTAGCGTCGTTTTCGCTCGTCCGGTTGTGTGTGCTCACGTCGCGGCTACTCTGGTACTGAATCAGCACTCTCTATAGAATTCACGCGACAATACACTGCATTAGTTCGTCTTTTTCTGAAGGTTTCTGAAAATGTAGTTTCTTACTCTTTTGTGGACGCATAAATACTACCCCTCCCCCCCCCTTCTGGATAGGACCCCCACGATCGTGACTAAATTAGAACATCTGGAAAATTCTTACGCGGGACTTTGCACGAGATTAAAAGCTTAGATCATTCAAGCGCTGTAGATGTGTTCACAAGAGACCATTGCTGCCAAAATTCCTCTAACCGTCATTCGTGCAAGCGTGGCAAAGTTTCAGTCCATCGCGGGGTTGAGTGGAACGGAATCGTGTATTGTATAGAGTAAAATGCGCTTGGACTGCTCTCGGGGAGTTGTGACAAATTTTGCAAGGGATGACACCACATACATTGTAGGATAGAGCTGTCGTTCATCGTTTATATCGTGAGCTGTCTCAGCGCTTCGTCTACTTTGCGCCCTTCGTGTTCTTCCGAAATAATAACAGAACGAAACAAAGCCAATCTGAGGGCTTTGGTTTTAAGGCATAATTTTTGCACTTGGTTTATTTTGTTATGTATTTTGTTCTTTCCATTAGAAATTTTGTTTCATTTACTTGTTATAGCTTTCCTTTAGAGCATCGTAATGATGAAATTTCTACGTATGAGTCAAGATTTTTGTTTCTTTTTTTGCCTATATTTGGTTGCATATAAAATCCTAACTGTCTTGCTGCAGAAGCTGAAACATCGCTGCAACTTTCTTTGTGCAGAGCAAGAGGCAGAACTTTGCTATTGAATGTAATTATGCTACAAAAACGGAAACATCTGCTACAAAACGTGAAATTTCTACTAAATATATATAGCAATTTGTTCTGCTGCAAAAGCTACTACAAGAAGTCGGTTCTATGTCGCTCCGCTGGGAATGTCTTGAAAGCCTAAGTATGCTTTTTACAAGGTGAGACGTGAAAAACGAAAGTACACGAAGGAATGAACGACAGGACATGCGCGACTCTGAAGAAGCGGATGTCAGATCGTTCCTTTGTCCCTGTGATGTTGCGTTCTGACGTTATTCTTCTGTAAATTCTCCTTCAAATCCATGCCACTAAACGTGCTTCAGCGCAATTCGTCAATGGTAATTTGCGACTAAAATTAGATTTCATTTTCTTTAGATTTGCGGTTTTGTAAACGCCATGATTTCTGTAGGGTCTTTCTTAAGGTCAGGTACTGAAAGAAGCTTCCACTGCACTTCAGAGGCCCACGTAATTACGAGGCAGTGTGTGCTGGAAAATGTTGTTGAGGAGTCAATTAATTGTACATCTGAAGGGTAAGTAGTTAAGTGCATGACCCTTCACAAGCATGAGATAGCTTTATCACCTCACACGATAATAGTGCCTGATTAGCCATAATCATTATGATAGAAGCATTCCACTCAAATGTTATTGCTTTCCAAATTGCTTAGCCTTCATAGGTACTGCCCTCGCTTTCACTACTATCAAATCAGTCACTCGTACAGGGGGATTGCTACAAACTAATAAAACACAACGGGACAGTAGTACTACACATTACCAAGGTTACATTCTTTGAGTTCGTTCAATACACTTGTATAAACGTACGTAGCGCTCACGGCACGACCTTTGCAGAGTAATCAAGACTTTTGCCTTCTTTGTACTATTGGCGCCAAGAGTTCAAAGGACGCGCCAAAGATAATTTAGTTTCCAAATGTGATTTTTCTTAGCAATCATTTAAGTTCCTAGCTCATGTGAAGACACTTTGGTGCAGCTTTCACCTCAGCAAGCCTTGTCTTTGATAATCCGTAAAGAAAAAAATCTATCGGCTTCAGATCCCGGTTTCGCGTCCTGGAGAATTGTGTTCCCGAGTTAAGACTTATACACAGGTAAAAATTAGTGTTCCTATTCGAAGATCTACCATAACTATTTCCAGTGTGGTCCTTGGTAAAACATTCGTACTGTTGATCTTTCTAGCTACGTGGACGGGAACCCTGCAGCAAAAGATATATTTATCTTCGAGAAAATCGGGCCTCAAAATCTTCGCGTCCGCCGATTTCAAGCTACGTCTTTATCCACCAGGCAGTATTGAACCGTTTTGAAACCAATAGTGGTGTAGCGTACAGGCCCATAGTTAGGGCTCCCCTGTCGCTTTTATTGTGGATGCCCTACTTCTCCCACGCCAAACCTCAAGGTCGTCTAGCCCCGAACATATTTGACCTTGAACTCTCGCGCTATGCTGCAAACATCGTCGCCTTCATTAAGTTCTAAACTCAACACAATCTCGCACAGCGCAGTGAACATTGTCCTCTTCGTAAAGTTTCATCTGCGCCGCTCGATAACAGCGTGGGCGGGGTCCTCGAGCGTAGTCTACAGCAAATCTAACACGCGTGTGATAACAAGAGACGTGCATTTTGGCATGGACAGCCAAAACCAGCGGTGTCAGCGGCATGACCAACAGACCTACAAAGCAGCGACTGTCGAGTGGTGGACCATTGTGACCACAGCGCGCCAAGCCCAATGCTAGGCGTCGAAATAGTGATACAACCCTCGTTGTTTATTTTTTATACTTTCCTTCTATCCCTCGTTCTTTTCCCATTGTTTTGTCATTTGTTTTACTTTTCTGTAATATATATTTCTTCAGGCCACGCCACATTTTTTGCGTCCAACGGTTGAAAAGGGGCCGGCCACCACTACATCAGCACCAGCAGCAGCATAGCGTAGAGGAAACCACTCTAGCTGAAGACTTAAGACAGCAGCCTTGGAAGCCAGGCTGCCGAAACCATCGAATAACGAGAAGCCAGACTAATCCCGTCGCTGAGAAGTTACCAAGTGCCAAGAGGCTCGAGCCAAGATCAAAGCGGCAGGAGCAGCGATGCAGGTGATGGCTAACGCTCGTGCACTTAGTTAAACTATAGTTGAACCTCTACAGTTTATTACTTGTGAACTCGGCAGGTGAAGGCGACATCACTATCTCCTTTCCTAGTCTCATATAGCTAGCAGAAGTTTCGTTTTCGGCGTGAGCGATGGCATTGTAATCAAAATGCGTTACCCTATATCGATGCAGGCCGAATTCTCTTTGTGCTGCCTGCTCCTAAAGTAGATTTGAAGAGCCCAAAAAAACTGCGAATAGAGCAGCTTCATAGACTCAAACTCAAGCGAAGGTAACAACAAAGTTCTGTAGATATTATTCGTCAAAACCAGCGTTCTGCGCGCATTTCGTACCTGAAGGGCTAAAAGCACAAACCAGCCTTCGTTTCAATTAAGTGCTGTTCACCAGGCTTCATTTTCAACGTCACTGCTCAGTTCAAATTCGGAACACAATGCAGAGCGTATGAGCTTTCCTTTCCATATATTCCCGTCAACTTCTTATTCCGTTTATTATTTTACATCACCGCTAAACGAAGCTAACAGGAAATGTACACCGTCGTCAAGTAAGTGCGAGTCATCAGTTCTGTATATTGAGATGAAACGCAATTGCCCTTCAATATTTATTGAGGCAATCTGTATCTGATTACCCAATTTTATCATCTAAAAATTGTCGCGCACTGCCTTTGAACTGCCGGTAAAGACCTATATACTTTCCACTGCATTAGCTGCATGAAAATATGTCTACGTATTCTGATGAAATCTCAACAACATACACGCCTTTGTAGCATTTCATTCCTGCTATACAATTTATTGAAGCTGCCGCATAACGCGCGCAGCATCCGAGTATTTCAAAGCGCATGTGCGTTCTTTTGAAAGCCTCTATAATACACTGTTCATAGTTCCGGCCCAAAATCGTGCGCTACCTTTTCCGTTCTAAGCTTCTGTTCTAAAACGAACAGAAGCTTTTTTTCATGGTTTTCATGGCCACACAAGTCAAACTTCCAAAGCCGATTCTGCCAAAAAATACGTACCATTTTTTTCGATTTCCCTCTGCTATTTTATACTTTTCGACTAAACACTGACGCTGCCTGACAGTTCTCTTGATGTGTGTTATGGCAGTCTCAACGTTGTGCCGCAGCGCTCACCTCAATAGCAGTTCAGCATCCCTGTAGCTGATCGACTGGCTCGGAATCGGCGGCAGGCCAGCGAACGAAGGATCCATTCTCTCTGCCGAAGCTGCACAAGACGTTATCACCAATATGTAACCAGGGTTTGATTTCAGCTCTGTTTGGTACACAATTAAATGATTTGTGTGATGCATAGGAATTGTTGAGCGTGCAGTGAACTAAACAAACTCTAAAACATGTTGATTTGACACTTTTTAGGCGCCAAAAAAAGAGCGAAACAAAGCCAAATTAACATTTTTATGATTTCTTTACATGTTATGAAGTCTAGAAGAGTTCGTTTCCCGGCAAGAGCAATTTTCTACATAAAACAGCATTGCTCATCGGCGATCTCTATATATTCGTTAATGACTGCGACATCGCAACTAGCGTGAAAAACACAAAGGATAGCGACAAAAGGTACCGACGGGACAGCACGCTAGACTTCAACAGACGTTTAATGCACACGTAACAGAATTTTATACGCTCGCAAAATTTTATACAGTCGCTGTCCTTTGTGTTTTCCACGCTAGTTGCAATGTTGCAGTCATTAACGAATACCCACCAGCCCAACTGCCTTCCATGATCTCTATATATCTGTCGAGAACAGGCATTAATTTACCTATACTTCCCGCTAATTTAATATAGCCTCTAATGTTGGTCAAGCATGCAAGAAAACGTAACAATTATATTTTTCGAAGTAGCAAGTGCAAGACTTTGTAGAGATCAAGGAACACGAGAGGGCCAAATGAGAAAGTATGGGAATGCGACGCTTCACAGTTTCCAATACAGATCATTGAGCTGACTAGAGTAACTAAGATGTTTTATATAATGTCGACTTTGGTGACTGCAGTTTATAACTGCTCTCTCATTCAATGTCAATTACGACCTGTGACCTAGATATGATAGCGCAAAACTGTTTGCATGCGCTGCTCGTTGTTTTTCAATAATTTCTTCAAGAATACTGAAATCGGCATCACGGCATTTCTGCAACCTGGGTGCCTAGTGTAATTTCTTTTACAGTCTATGATGTCCCGAAAAAAATATTATCCAACGTTTGGAACTAGTTTCAAATTCTGCAGGATTAAAATTAATAATTTGCCACCGACCTGACCCCACTCAGAGCTACGCCTTGTAGGTGAAAATATGCAACAGCCCAGCGGGCTATTGCATATTTTGCAACAGCCCAACTAACAGCCCAGCGGGCTATTTTATCAATTCCGAACGTAATGCAATTCCTTTTTTTTTGTAAAAAATGGTAACACTTTTTTTGTATAAGGGGCTTGACTCACGTATGGCGGGTACTCCAGGCGTGAGCGGATCCCCCACGTGCATCATCGTGTCCCTTCTTAGCACACTTTCCGGCATGCGTGGCCCAGCAGGAAAGAGCGACGGCGAGGATGTTCGTGACGTGTTGCCACTGGGATCGGGAAACACAAGAAGCCCTACGGCCCCCTTTCGGGCGCAGCTGTACGCCTTAGAGGCTAGCGTGGAGCCCCCGTGACTGCAACAGATGAAGGGAACTGGGAGTTCATCCTTTTATTGTGCAATGAAACACAGCATGCAGGTAACTTGATACAACCTAACCTGACAAAAACCACTTTCATGATATTTCGCTCTCACCAATAACATATGCTTTATTGGGGTCAGGCATTTACCTAGGAGGTCATATTATTCCTGCCGCTGAATCCGGTATGCGTTTCTGGGCACCACACTGGACTGTCATCTATAATTTACCCAGTAGACAAAATATTTCAGTATCTTTTTTTTGAATGTGGGTATAATAAAAGCTACATATTTCTTTCAGTGCCATTTTCTGTTATCCCTATATTATGCTCTCTTTCACAGTTGCCTTAATTATTGCACATTGCTGAGCAGTAATACTTGCTATGTCATTTGTCATGCATTTCTCATCTTCAACGTATCTTTCAACCAACATATATCCTGTTCTTCACCCCTGAATCAAGACTTTAGCATGATTTAGTTGGTTCATGGCTAAGTGGCGAAATAACTGCGCCAAAAGAACGAGGATAAAGAAATACATGAAAACACCGGACCTGCGCTGTCCTCTGCATGTATTCCTTTGTAATCATTTTTTGGCGTTGTTCTTTCGCCACTTCACCACTGAACTTGGACCGAAACTTTCTGGCGTCGGAATCCCTCCCTCAGCCTGAGTGTGTCTAATTTTTTCTAATTTTACCACGCTCATAACGATAGAAATTACTTCCCTTTTTCCAAGCATCTCTCTTCGCTAATAGCAGCAACACTCGATTCTGAAAACAAAACAATATTCTACTACCGAAAGTGAACATAAATTATAGAAAACAAACTGTTTCTTTTCTGCCATTAAGGCATGGAATCCACTACCGTTAGGTATCAAATCAGCCGGTTGGCAGCCTGCATTTCACAAGTTACCATAAAACCACCTCTTATCAATTCTTTCACATTCATTCTTGCCTAAGTAGCTTATTCTCATCCTTTGCAAACGGTCATACCGTTCCTTTACGAAAATAATGTATTTTCTCTTCTCTTCCAGATAATAAAGGCAAAGATAATAAAAATTTCTGCATTTGTTCATTGTCCATCAGCATTTGATGCCGTTTGTCCTATTTTTTGCTCTTAAACTTTTTGTGTCATTGTTCTTGAATTAAACATTTTGCCACCTTTAACTATTGTATAATTTAGACATTGCCGCGAATGTAATTATTGGTTTCAATAAGATATATATTCTGTTCAGCTCCTCTGCCGAACTCGTGAATTTTTGTATTTTGAAGCGAGGACTCCTTGATAGTTTCATTTCAGGAACTTTTTATACCAATTTTTTAAAATATATTATTGATCGTATTTCGTTTCAATCAACCTTCAAACCAACATTTTTGTATTTCGGATGTATGTCAGATTCGACTACACGGATCGAAATTAAAACCACTTTAACGGCCAGTCTTACGAGAAGGCTTACTAAAAAAAAGTCACGTACCTGTACATTCAAAAGAATTTGTAAATAGCTTGTTACTTAAGGTCGACTCAGTGGTGAACATAGACCGAGCATGTGAAGAGGACTCAGTGTGCATAATGGGTTTCAAATACTTCTCGTAAATTTCTGGGGGCCGATTCCCGAGAACGAAAAATTGAGTGCCCCTGAGAAAGCAGAAAATTATGGGACTTTTTGCAGAATTTGAGGCTATTTCTGTACGACCAGAACAGCAGCTTGGGCTTGTTGGTTATTCATCTTCAGGTAACAGCGAAAAAACATGGACGGGACACCAGAGCAAGAACGCACAACGAGTGCTCGTTGTGTGTTCTCGCTCTTGCGTCCCGTCTACGTTTTTCCGCTGTTAGATGAAGTTCTGTATGACGTCACATGACACAATTGATAAACCTCAAAGTACATGAATATGCGAATATCGCCGCTCTGTTCCACTCATTACAAATATATGTCATAAATCGCATATATCTGCAAGGAAAATTTGTATTATAGTTTATTAAACAGCATTAAGCGCCATCTAGGGCTCACGCGGTAATACTAACTCTTGCTGCTCTTCCTAGCTTAACACAATGCACAAGCTGTAAGTTTCGTGTATACTTACCGCGCAATGCAGAGGCATCCGGCAATGCTGATATTCAGCGCTTCTACGTCGTCGAGGTCTTCATGCGTGCCTTTATTGACATACACAAGGCAGCCCTGCAGTAAGGCAGGCCGTCAGTTAGCATATCTTCGAAGAAATCTTGGCCGCTTATTTTACTAAATCTGGTTCGCTTCTGTTTCTACTGTTGTTTCCCTGCGTTCTTGTACTTCGCACGCCTGCTATCTTCGCACACCTGGCAAACTTTATTCGTGCCGTTATATATCTCCACAAATATACATTGCCTGACCCTGTGCCATGCAGCCTTTCAGTGCCCTCCTCACCTTTCCCCTGACCGCCCCCGTTCCCCATCTGGCTCGCTTCCTGGGACCTCCACCTTCGAACCCCACACTCACCCTCATCCACCCTCACCCCATTCTTCACCCTCAGCACCTTCTCGTCGTCTAGACCCGGCTTGTCCTTAAGTTTCGCACACAGCCACTGAGATGTCACGCGCTGGGCCAGTGCTTCGGCCGAATATTTTATTTATTTATTTATTTATTTTGTAATAGGGCGTTTATTGACGCTGAGATGGAGAGCTGTGAGGAGAGGACCTTGCAATGGCGAGCCTAGCGTACTTCTTCTTTGTCTTCATCACACAACGCACTGGTGCATGTCGATGTCTGAAGTGCTGACTATCACAGTACATTTTCCCCCCCGGGTAAAAAAAAAGGAGCCATCCTGGCTACTTAAGGCGCGGAAAGCACAGCGGGGTCATAGAATGGCTTCAATCGGTTCACATGAACTGTTTCACGACCACGGCGACGCAAGTCCGCAGAGGGCGTGACGGGCTCAACTACGTAGTTGACTGCAGATGTTTGCTGGAGGACCCTATATGGCCCGTGGTAGCGAGCAAGAAACTTCTTTGAAAGGCCAGGGGTTGTGGAGGGCACCCAGAGCCACACCGGAGAGTTCGGGAGATATGACGTAGCTTCGCCGGTATCACGTAGGTATTTTTGTTGCCACTGATTTTCTGTTGTGAGAGAGCGGGCGAGCTGACGGCATTCTTCTGCGTACGTGACGGCATCGGATAGCAGGGAAGATTCGGAAACGTCAGGGCGGTAGGGAAAAAGTGTGTCCATAGTACAGGGTGGCTCGCACCCGTAAAGGAGAAAGAATGGAGAGAATCCAGTAGTGGTCTGTGTCGCGGTGTTAAATGCGTAAGTAACAAACGGTAGAACTTGGTCCCAATTGGAATGGTCGGTGTTCACGTACATAGCCAGCATGTCACCGAGAGTGCGGTTGAAACGTTCTGTCAGTCCATTCGTCTGAGGGTGGTACGAGGTAGCGGTGCGGTGTATGGTGTGGCATTCTTTCAGGAGAGCCTCAAGAGCTTCTGATAAGAGAACGCGTCCGCGGTCACTGAGCAGTTCGCGAGGGGCACCATGGCGAAGAACCAGGTTTTTCAGAATAAAGGCAGCCACGTCGCGTGCGGAAGCAGAGGGCAATGATGATGTCTCAGTGTAGCGGGTCAGATGATCCACTGCCACGATAATCCAGCGGTTGCCAGCTGAAGTTGTAGGAAGGGGACCGTATAGATCTATGCCGACACGATCAAACGGACGGGCAGGACAGGGCAACGGCTGCAACGAAGCAGGAGACTTGAGAGGAGTTTTTCGACGTTGGCAAGACTGGCAAGAGCGGAAAAATGGCGGACAAAGCGGTACATTCCACGCCAGAAGAAGCGTAGACGCAAGCGCGTGTAGGTTTTCAACACTCCGCCGTGGGCGCACTGGGGATTAGTATAGAAAGCAGCACAAATTTCGACGCGGAGATGACGGGGGATGACTAAAAGCCACTTCCTTCCGTCGTGAGGATAATTGCGGCGATAGAGCAGCCCGTCACGAATTCAAAAATGGTGAGCTTGGCGGGCAAGCGCCCTAGACAAACGGCCTGGAGAGTAACTTGAAAGAAAGTCCAGAAGTGTAGATATCCACGGGTCGCGCCGCTGTTCCGTGGCCATGTCGATAGTGGCAAGCGAAGACAAATCGTAGGCGCAGATCTCATCAGACAACGAAGAGGGAGGCAGCGGTGAGCGCGAAAGAGCGTCCGCGTCAGTATGCTTGAGGCCTGAGCGATATATGACACGAATGTCATACTCTTGGAGGCGAAGAGCCCAGCGAGCAAGGCGGCCGGACGGGTCCTTGAGGGACGCCAGCCAGCACAGAGCGTGATGGTCAGTGACCACATAAAATGGTCTGCCATAGACATACGGACGGAATTTGCCGATGGCCCAAATAATGGCCAAGCATTCTCTTTCCGTAACAGAATAATTGGACTCTGCCTTGGTCAAGGTGCGGCTTGCGTACGCCACCACATAGTCTCGGATACCAGGTTTGCGTTGGGTGAGAACGGCGCCTATCCCAATACCGCTAGCGTCAGTGTGAATCTCAGTTGGCGCATTCGGGTCGAAGTGGCGGAGGATGGGAGGCGAAACCAAAAGACGGCGTAAAGTGTTGAAGGCGTCATCACAAGCAGGTGTCCATGCGGAGAGGTCGGAGCTGCCGGAGAGGAGCTGGATGACAGGAGCAATAATAGAGGCGAAATTTAAGATGAAGCGGCGAAAGTAGGAGCACAGGCCGATGAAACTTCGTAGCTGCTTCAGTGATTTTGGGCGTGAGAATTCGGCAACTGCACGAAGTTTGGTGGGATCGGGAAGAATGCCATCCTTAGAAACGACATGACCTAGAATAGTTAGTCGGCGAGCAGCAAAGCGGCACTTCTTCAGATTCAGTTGGAGGCCGGCGGTAGCGAGACAAGTGAGAACGGCCTTCAGTCGGAGCAGGTGGGATTGAAAATCGGTAGAAAAGACTACGATATCATCGATATAGCAAAGACAGGTTCGCCACTTGAATCCACGAAGCTCAGTGTCCATGAGGCGTTCAAATGTGGCCGGGGCGTTGCAAAGCCCGAAGGGCATGACGTTGAATTCATATAATTCATCTGGTGTGATGAAGGCAGTTTTAGAGTGGTCAGCGTCATCCATTGGCACCTGCCAGTAGCCAGATCGTAAATCCAACGAGGAGAAAAACTCGGCGCCCTGCAAGCAGGACAGTGCGTCATCGATGCGTGGCAGAGGATAGATGTCCTTGCGCGTGATCTTGATGAGACGGCGGTAGTCGACACAAAACCGGAAGGAGCCATCTTTCTTAGGTACCAACACATCTGGGGACGCCCAGGGACTGTGGGATGGCCGAATGACACCACGACGGAGCATGTCGTCCACATGATCAGCAATGACTTGGCGCTCCGAAGCCAACACGCGATAGGGGCGCTGGCGCAAAAGGTGCGGTTTTACCGGTGCCGATGGTGTGCTCTACGACAGACGTGCGGCCCAAGTTAGTTTGAGGAAGGTCGAATGAAGAAGCGAAGTTCTGCAAGAGGGCCACAAGTTGATCACGTTGCGCAAGTGGAAGATCAGCATCAATAGCATGTTGGAAAACGTCGGAGGGCGTCGAAGCGGTCGCAACATCGCAAGAGCACAGACTAACGTTGAAGGAGGGGGTTGAGCCAGCAAGAGTGGTGATATGACCGGGATCAAGCTCTTCAAGACGTCCAATACATTCGCCACGGAGCAGGACTGCTGGGCAAGAAAATGGGTTCGAGACGTAAAGTGCACTCTCCCCGTCTTAAATTTCGAGAACTGCGAACGGAAAAAGGAGGCAGGGATGACGGGAGGCGGCTTCGGAAGGTGTAAAAATCGCAGTCAAAGGAGTTACACACTCACAAGACTGTGGTACGAGGGCAGCAGAAAACGGAGGAATGTCGGTGTCATGGGTGACCAGACGTTTTGCAGTGCGGCGAGGGGTATCAAAGAAGGGGGCATCACAGAGGGGGGCGAAGGCAATTTGTGCACGAGCACAGTCAATAACGGCCTGATGAGTCGATAGAAAATCGTATCCGAGGATGATATCATGCGAGCAGTTCAGCAGAACAATAAACTCGATGGGGTACAAGACGTCTTGAATGAGCACACGGGCTGTGCAAGATGCGGAGGGGTGAATGTGCTGTGATGAGGCGGTGCGGAGCGAAAAGTCGGAAATCGAAGTGGTCACTTTGCGAATTCGACGGCAGAGCGCTTCACTGATGACGGAGACGGCTGCACCGGTATCGACGAGAGCAAGAATTCTGGCGCCTTCTACAGAAATTTTGATAACATTAGCGGGACGACACGGAGGACTTGAAGAATTCGAAACAAGCGCAGTTCGTGCCCCCGGAACTGCGACTGTTAGTTTCCCCTCAACGGTGCTGGTAGGACGTCGCAGCATTGGAGAAAGCGATCGGCGCCGAGGAGAATGTGATCGACGAGTGGCATAGGTTTGGCGATCTTGTGAGACAAATTGAGAACCGGGCGGAATCATTTGCGAGCGTGAGTCGGTATCGTACGGGTAAAGTCGAATGTCAGGCTGTGAAGGTTGCAGGCGCTGGCGACAAAGGCGTGCAACATGGCCCGGCCGACCGCAGGCATAGCAAATCGGAAGGTTGTCCGTAGTACGCCAAGGTTTCATAGGATGTGGGCGGAACCTTGAGGGTGGGGCTTGGAACGAAGGCTCAGCATGCGGCGGTGAACGGTAGGCAAGGACCTGCACATAGGAGCCAGACGTGGGTGAAGGTGGTGGCCTAGCCGTTACTTGGGCATACGTGAGAGGTGCCGTCACAGGCGGCAGCACGGGGTTGGACGGTAAGACATCAGCGACGTGTTCTTGCACGACACGGCGTATCGTAGGGGCCAAAGATGGAGCCAGTTCAGGAACGAGGCGGCCCGAGTCTTGAAAATGGGGAAGGAGTGAGAGTTGACGTGCGACTTCTTCACGAATAAAATCCTTGATCTGTTGATTCAGCGGGCTCCCTTCAGAAGTTGGCGAACCACCCAGGGCTAATGCGGATACGCCTTCGTCGCACACACTGGAGCGGCGCCTAGAAGCGCGCCGCTTGCGGAACTCGTCGTAGCTCTAGCAAAGCTTCACGATTTCGCTAACGCTGGTGGGATCTTTCGCTACCAGCATCTGGAAGGCGTCCTCAGTAATGCCATCGAGGATGTAGCCGATTTTGTTCGCTTCCGGCATGGCCGGGTCGACTCGTTTGCAGAGATCAACGATGTCTGCTATGTAGCTGGTAAAGGTCTCATCAGCGCGCTGAACACGATCGTGTAAGCGTTGTTCGGCACGAAGCTTACGCACTGCCGGGCGGCCGAACACTTCCGCGAAATTCTTTTTAAATTCCGACCAAGAAGACAGGTCAGCCTCATGGTTGCGAAACCAGAGGTTCGCCACGTCCGTCAGTTAGAATATGACGTTACTGAGCTTGTATGAGTCATCCCACTTGTTGTAGCTGCTTACTCTTTCATACGATGACAGCCAGTCGTCGACATCTTGATCGGCCGTGCCACTGAAGACGCAAGGGTCACGCTGGCGCACGACGCCAGAACACATGATCGTGGGTGGAACGGCCAGCAGCGTCGAAGTGGACTCATGGCGGTCGTAGAGGGCAGTGTACGGCTTCGCAGTTCCAGTTTGAATGGGATCGTTTCCGGCACCTCCGCCAATTGTAATAGGGCGTTTATTGACGCTCAGATGGAGAGCTGTGAGGAGAGGACCTTGCAACGGCGAGCCCAGCGTACTTCTACTTTGTCTTCGTCGCACAACGCACTGGTGCATGTCAATGGCTGAAGTGCTATCACAGTAAAATTTATTTATTTATTTCTGCATTTCGTTGACGTTCGTCGACAGCCATGGAGGAGTCAACCACAGCAAATCGTGTCTGACTAAGCTTTATCAAACTTCCGTTTTTTAAACCTTAGTTCAGGTCTAGATGAGTGCAACCTGCACCTACGACGCTCTTTAAAGCAGCATATTAGTTTTCCACAACAATCTTCGAAGCAGGTCGTCTAGCTTCGGACTGAATTCATCGATCTTATTGGGGTTCTCAGTGCATTCATTATTCATACATGGCCCGTCGGGCTTTTGTCTGTCCTCATCTCACGTTAAGAATAAGGCCAGTTTGTTCACAAAAATGGTTTCTGTTCTACAACCCAGACGGTGCCTGCAGGCTGAGATTTTCCCCTACTCTTCGCTCACTGCGCTTCATTATTGGATGCGACAAACAGCGTAACTTCCTGCAAAATGCTTTTCTAAAACTTCCTAATGGTGTTTCAGCGCTTGCTCCATAGATAGCGTTTATTTGCATTCTTTCCCAACCATATCTTCATACACTGCGAGGAGATAACTATCCGCACCCTCCGGATTATCTCAGCTTTCTAGCTCCCACAACGCTGCAAGGAACTCCTGAGATAGGGTATTGTCCATCAAAATTTCTTTTGTGACCCACGGCAACCGTTTATTATCGCTTGTAATGAGATGGGTTATTTCGTGCGATTCTCTATCTGTAGTCTCGCCCTAGTCTAACAATAAAAAAATTGTATTTCACACAACAGATGAAAAGGGAGGATGGATAAAAAGGTGCGTTAATACAGCTTGACGACGGTCTAGCCCTCCCGGACCCCACTCTTTCTTCCAACCGGCAAGAGTAAAAGCTCGCATGTGTCGGCCATAAATGCATAGAAAAGAAAAAGAAACTGTTCTCTCACAGAAATTGACATGATCATCGCTCCTAAGCATCATGAAAAACAGACTATATATGAAAGAACACACACCCGCGACTGAATATGCGTCACGGATTAAAACATAAATATACCCAAAACTTAAATATGCATATTTCAAAAAGACAAATCGACATAGCCGAAATAAACGCACCATTATCATCCTCATAACTTTACAATGGTACCGTGTGGCGCAAGGATTGCTCTAAAATGCGGCTTTTGTGAGTGTTTTTGTACTCATTTGTTTCGAGTGAACGCGGTTTACAGCGTCCGGTAATGCACATGCGATTCCTTGCTGACCGTAGCGTGTGCGTGAAAAGGAGTGTGCCATGACACCCGATGGAGATAGAGGTATGCATAGTGATTGCTCAATACACATTGGCGTGGTTTAAAACCGCCTCATTGTTTCCCTGGACTGCTCGCTTGTAGCAACTGATTAACTTGAAGATGTATATATCAATAGCTTTTATACGTTCTTTACTTTCTCCACCCATGCCTCTTTTTTTTTCGGCTAACTGGTGTAGCCTTGAACCTCCGCTTTGCACGTTGTTGGTGTTGCCCCTTCCCCTTTCCTCCACCTTGGCCTTCGCTCACTGAACCATAGCCGTTCTGCGCCAGGTCCTCGCGCCAATCGATATCAGAGGAGCGCGGGAGCAAGAAAACTAAGTTTTTGCTTTGTTACTCGGTCATGCCTTCCGTAGTGGATATCGTCATCAGCGTAACTGCATCCACCTCTGACCAAAATCATCTTGAGTTTCAACCAATCCTGTGGCAGCTGTAGCTACAACACCCACGAGAGGAACTACTTTCCTGCTCCGCTAATTATAGTACGCGGCGTTCAAAACACCCTGCAGAAGAAAAACGCAATATTTGAATACACACCGAAACGTCTCCGGGCGGCGAGTATGCAAGAAAAGCAGGTCCGATGTCAGTGTCCGACAACTCAATTAGCTCTTCTTGAGAAGCTGCCTCCAGCAGAACGTCGCCTGTTGTGACATTCACCAACTGCACCTTCGAGATGAGAATGAAATTATACAATAGTTAAAGCTTTCAATCATCGTCATGTCGAAAAATAAAAGTTAACATGCAGTGCTCAAATCTGGTCCTCAAATTCACAGATCGAAATTCATCGCAACGCATATCATGCACTTCTACCTCCTAGTCTCATTAAACGGCTAACCACAGCAAAATGTACATGGAATGCCTTAAGAAAAGTATCTCATAGGGTCAGGTGTGCGAGGTGTTTGTTTTAAATGCTTGCAGGTGTTTGTTTTATAACTTGGCAGAGATACACCCACGCGGTCTGTGCCTGTAGATTGTGCATCATTGTAAACATTATTTGATTAGGACGGCAATTTTTAGTGCTTTAGTTGAGTAAAAATGTGCAATCGACTTTCATTTCTTTATTACAAAATCGAGCTGAATCGAAGGTCGCCAAAATTGGAACCGATCCACATTTTTTTAAATACACTCGATCCCAGAAATGTCAACCCGGATATATTGAAAAATTGTTATTTGAAATTCTCAGAAAATATTTGCATTTAAGAGAAAAGAACACAAATTGCCGCTGGAGAAAATAGCAAAAGGTCCGAAAAGAACCTTGGCTAGCCTATTCCCTCTTGACAGCTTATGCTGCAAGTGTTTATAGACGGCTACGCATTATATGCCAATTGAAATACAATACATCAATGCTAATACACTAAGAGATAAAGCTTCCACAATGCAAATCTAATAATCCTGTGGAGGGAAAAGGCAATAACTTCTTTGAGGTGTAATAAATTAAAGGAATTTCTTATGTGCTGCAATCATTTTATCGGCAAGCACAAACGTTATTACGAAACCAAAACCCACGAAAGGCCAACAAGAGAGCGAGAAAGAGAAGAAAGGAGGAGGAGGAAGGTGAACTAAAGCGATTCCCAATACACAATGCACGGAAGTACACAATGCAATGTAATCCATATAATGCTTAACGATAACACAGCAAAATATACAAGACTTGCCACAGAGCGTTCGGTCAGGGGTCAAACTGCCAAACCTTCTGCACTGCAGGCGGGATACTTTAAAGCCCTTCTTGAACTGAATTGGGGAGCCTATAGAATTTAGTAAGAATCCAGTAGCATAGAATTTAGTAGATCACAGTACTCATGGAAGATTTCCGGAATTTGTGGCAATAGCCTATATATCCCAACTCCTTTCAATTCCATGCAATAGTGTAAAATTGTCTTTGACGCTTATCGAACTAGCGCTGAGAGGAACTTTCGAATATATCAAAGAGCTCTCCGTGTCTCAGCCATGGGCGCTTCTCCTAATCGCCTTCACACCGTCCCTTTCCGCGTATTAAGCAGAGTCGGCTCCGCAGCCTCGCTGTGAAACAACCTGTCGAGATGAATGGATCTCTGGTATGGCTGACTTATATTCAATGCGGCACTGCTCTTAGATGATAAAACGCGAAGATGCTATCACGCGGGAAAGCCATCGTTCGGTGCCCTGGTTGTCATAGAGTGTAAAGCCAGCATAGCTGACCCAAGACTTACGCTGGCCATTTCGTGGCCTGCTTAGCTTCTGAAGGAGACGCGAAAATCATCTGCGACCAAATTTTAACTGAAGTATTTATTGTGTAGCCTGCCAGTGAAAAAGGAAGGCCTCGTCTCCAAAGTACACTCCAGCTAAGCTTTGATGCGAGCGCCAACTCTAATGTTACTTTGCCGCGAGGCGCGAGAAGCGAGTAGCTCGAGTTCTAACGCTGCGATCTGTGCATGCCAGATATTTGGCGCGCTCGAGCTTGCGCCCACTTGCGGTGCTTGAAGGGGACCCCAATGAACCCCTTTTCGAAGTCTGGCACTAAGTGGCGCACGGGTGCACGCGTGTACGTCCCGCTACATCCCGCGCTTACAGCAATTGGCGTGCTGCTAGTATATCTGTTGCTGGTGGTGTTGGTGGAAAGCATATATGTACAGATATAAATACAGGAGGTTGCTCACGAGCTGGCTCTGACGGGGCCAACCCGCACAAATACTAGGTGGAGGTCTCTACTTCGTGACCCCAGTGGCGTCTGCTGCCACTCGGGCACGTCCGACTAAAGCCTGTTACACCTGCAAGTCAAAGCAACCGAGCAGAGTCGCCTCCCAGTCCTCCCGGGTTGGATTGTGGTGAGGGAGGATAGCCGGAGGCCCACACCATGTGGTAGATGTCCAAAGACACCGCCCCACAGTGCGGTCAGCTGCAAAAAAAAGCAGGGCCGAAATGTTTACGAGCTTCCGAGCATCGCAGTGTGCTGTTATAGAGGCGGAGTAAGAGCCGTTCATCCGCCTTTGAAAGGCCTTTACATGGGCGGAGGTAAAGGCTGTGGCTAGATGGATAGTCATTTACGGTATCTCTGAATGTATAAGCCGGATTAAGGTCAGCGTCCTGGTCGGACGGGGAGAAGGAAGAATCTTTCCGGAAAGAAAGCGCGCAGGCGGCAGCATCAGTAGCCTCGTTTCTAGCCAGTCCCTGATGAGCAGGAGCCCAATTATTATATCGATGAATGGGGTCCATAATGTAGGCGATATTTTGAAATATTTGATAGGCTAGATAAAGGGTCTAGCCCTGTTGGACGTTCCCAAAGGTCCTTCGTAAGTCGGAAATTATATATATACTTCGAATCGGAGTGGGAAGCAGCTAATGTTAAGGTGACCTCCTCCGCATGAGTTATGTTGCGGGCCGTGAAGCTAAGACCGTTTTCGGTTTTCGTCTGGTGAACGATTGCGGCCGTGTAACGTCCCCTATGATGTGGGACGGAGGCGTCACATGATAAATGCCGGGTTTGGAACCGTAACGGCGTTTCAGAACTTCCGCCCGCCCCAGGCGTCAGCCATCATGGTACTGGGGTTTTTTCATTTATCAACACCACAAGCCGGACACTGCATTGGCTAAGCTCCACAACGGGGGGGTTCGGGTGGGCCGCATGGTCCACCGAGTTTCCAATAAACGCGCCAGGCTACGAATTAGGGATACCTTGCAGCTAGCAAACTCCTCCGTAACCAGTTAAATCCTGTATTCGACTGCATATATCCACCTGCAGAAGCAAGATGAGGATGTCCTCGAAGTAGTTCTCCGCAAAATCATTAAGCGGGCTCCCAATATCCCGGTGAACACCTTTAACCAGCACATCATAGCGCTGGGAATGGTGAACACCTTCAGGAAATTGAGGGAAGCTCATCTCGCAAATTATAATCCTCGTCTGTCGCAGATGCCGTCCGGTCGCCGCCTTCTTGCCCGGCTCTACATCCAACATAGCACTAGCTGCCAGCAGGCAGCAGTAGCTAGCTTAAGTGCGCAGTATTCACGCTTCTGGATTACAAGAATCTCACCTGTTCGCATGCTTTATCAAATTATTGACATATACAACTATTTTTTTATGCCCTATGTATCCGACATCGAGATGGTTTGTAATTGGCGATTTGTTTCAAATGTTGAAAGTCAAACATTACCGTTTAGAGCTTTTTGGCGTTCTTTCAGCTTTGCATATTCATGAACTAGTGTCGATGCGCTTCGTAATCTGTATAAATGTAACATCTTTTACGTCATCAAATAAACGACGTCTGTAAATGAAAAGTAATAAATCCGAAAGATGCCATTTCAGAGATGCGCCGTACTCAATGGGAGATTAATATGCTCATATTTCACGTGAGCGCACGGCTCGTTCACCTGCACACATGATCAACATTTAATTCCAAAAGACGAGGAGTATATTAGCTTACAGGTGTTTTCAAACTACGACGGGTTGGATAAGGTCGTTTGCGGTACCGGTTGTACATGACTAACGGTCTTTACGGTGGCTTCAAGCTTATCTAGAAGAACCTGTAAGACACCGAGAGCCAAGAGAGCCTAAGATATAGTCCACAGGGCTCGACAAAAGAGGGTAAAGCAATGTTTCATAGCCAACCTGGTGCGAACAGCGCCTTCCTCTTAGGCCATTTGAAAACTATCTATTCTTGCGCGTTGTAAGCTGGAAGGCTTTTTAGTCAGTCAGAATACAAAAAGAACAGAATTAGTTGATAAATAAAATACGCTGCGAAATGGACGCACTCACGTTCTCTCAACACTCACAGTGGGATTTTTAAAAGCAGCCCTGGTACACACACTGTCAAACCAAGTGTCGAAGTGAGTTTTTTATTTCTCTTTTTTTTTTCAGGTGCTTGGAGCGAGCAGCCATTACCAGTTTTTCGCTTTCTTTAGCCGGCTGGCAATCACATTAAAAATCGTGTGGAAGTGATTTCAAACCCATTCGGTGCCAATCCCAAACACACTTCGCTTGGCAGGTGCCCTCCCACATACAGCTGCGAGAGGAACGAAAACAAATGCAAGGACACTTTGCCAAATAGCGTTCTGTAAGACCACAAGCGGCAAGTACAGAGCCTCTCGATGGCGCACTCGCAAATGCAAACACACATCGTCTGTCTTTGAAAATGGCAGACTAATGTTTGTACAGCCTATCTACTAGGCAGTTAGTGGACGTCGTTCAGGCGATGATAAATACGTTGCTATCCCCTCTCACGAACTATATAATAAGTCGCTGTGTTGTACCAGCGGAAAATTAATTTCCGCTCCCAGCCCATAACTGCAAATGTGCAGGTCAGATAAGCCACACTCTCCTGACCAGAAAATCTCCGGAGCTCCAATTGTTGGAGTATAAGAATGCAGATAACAGTAATAGATAGTTCAGTGAGTTCAAATCTTCTAAATTACGATGCGACACATTGATAAGGAGTGCGTATCCTTGAGCAATGACGAAAGAAATAGAAATAAGTGTGTTTTCAATGGAGCGTATTCCAAAACGTCTCCGCTTGTTAACGCAATCTGGTTATCTGAGTTCCTCTTCGTTTCTTGCAGATCATCGAACATTGATTTTGAATGAGCAAACGTTTAGACGAAGTTGTCTAGAGCTCTCGACAATTGACTTTGTATAATCATCGGTCACAACCTCAGTCAATTTTCTGTGCCACTTAATTTCGACGTCCAGGGATGCGCTCTTATCTGACAGAAAGAGAACGTTCTTCCACAGAAATATGGCCGGCTGCTGTGGGCGGGATTTGATATGCGCTCAGGCAGAGCTGTCCAAAGCCAGTGGGCCCGAATCCCATCATTTCGGCTCCGAAATTATCGAATACATGCAGAGTTATGCCGCCCTTGTGGTTTCCTATGTGACCTTTTATTAGCGTATATAGGTTTTCGAATTTTCGGAATGGTCTAGTCATGTGGGCTATATATTTTAACGGTGTGGAATGGCACTCAGGAAGACATGCGCAAACCGCCGTCCTACCATCCTTGTCTTGTTTCTCCTCTCATCCACGAAATCGCGCCGCACGCTGATACCGTGCTTCCTCTTCTTCAGACCACACACACACCACAAACGCGCGCGCATGAAAACGCAGAGTACATAGAGAATGAACAATAAAACATACGAGATCGCACTAACCAGGAATGTCCCATCAAATCCCAGTACAACTCCGGAGAGGCCGTTCGATGCTCACAATACCGTTGCATTTGATGGATCCGTTCTAGAAACATCTCATTTTTATCTGGCGCTTGACAACCCAGTGGCTGTTGGGGTCGTCGTGATTCTGCGTGCCAGTCACCAGCTTCCGGTCGCTGGCTTCCACTACTCACCAACAGCTCTGTGAGTCTCCAATGTATGAAGAGCACTACCGAGATATGCTCGACTGTGGACGCCATTGGAACCGATAAGCGTGTCCCGATAGCTAAGTCGGGATCACTGTGGGCGTCGGACAGATATCGCTGGATATTCGTAACATGCTCTGGAAATATGCAGTGCACACTGCGTGGGCGACGCTCGGGCAGGTCTTACGGTAAGGGTAGCGATATCGGGGTGAAATCTTCGGGGCACATATGGTGCGGCGAACGAGGACTCGCCGGGTCGGAAACAGGGAGCTGGTGAAGATGCTTCACTGTGGACTTGCACACGTGCATGAGCTTTCAAGAGGTTGTGCTGCGCGTCGAGGCGGGCGATCCGAAGTCGTTTGGCGGAGTCAGACGCGGACACATTAGTACGGGGCAGGCCTAACTGCATTTCGAGAGGAATGCAGCGTGACCGGCCATAAAGAACTAAGAAAGAGAGAAAAACGCCTGTGTCTCGCCTCTTTCATGTGGTCTGCATTGTTCGGCGCAATTTGTTCATCAATTCAAGCACGCCAGCTAGCCCCGAGAAAAGGTGTTAATGAGAAAGAGGACGCATGCGTTGTTTCTTGCACCGCAGTATTGATCGTAAAAGCTGCAGCAGGGACAAAGCGGTCCCTGTTAGTTTGGGACGGAGCTGCGTAGGATGAAAGTATAGCCTTCAGGGTACAATAGATGCGCTCCACGGGGCCAATGCACTGTGGATGGTTGACCGACGTTGGAGAGCTCTTAATGCAAAAAGAAGAGTTCGTTCGAACTCTTGAGAAAATGAAGCAGCTCTCACGGTCCGCCACGAGGCGGTGGGGTGCGCCCTGATGCCGTTCCACAAAGACGGCATGAGTAGACGATGTATCGGGGACGCGTAGTTCTGTTTTCTGAGCGGTAGGGCCCGGCAACTTTTTCTCCACACTGGTTGCCTCTCAGAGAGTTAAATGGAGATTGTTGCTGAGAGGTGTCTCTGAACGCAAACTGAAGGTAACATGAACTTGAAGGCAGGAAATGATTACAGTGAAGGTAACTGCATAGTGTAACCGTTGCCACACCGTCACCTCCTGGCGGTGTTCACGCTGACTTTGCTGCGATTAAGAATCAAAAGCATCACAAAATGCACCCTAAAAAGGAGCACACCCCGCGATAGATGGTAGTAACTTATTTTAACGTTGTGAATTAAAAAAAAATAGTAAGAAAAAAATGCACGCCGATGATTTGAACAGATGTTTCAGCGCTGGGAGAAGTAGTGTTAAACATTTCGCCACACAAGCAACGGGAACGGCGGGTTTTAAATGCGCTGTTATTCGTTTCGACAATGTTAGAGATATTTGTCGCCCGGTGACACTCTTCAGAGGACCCTCTGGTAGAGACCAGCAAAATGTGTGTTGGAAGATTGGTGGATAAACAGCAGGAAGGGCGCGCATGGAAGCTAAATAAAAATTAAAACACGGGCATTTAAAGATATTCCGGGACTGAAAGGAAAGTCGTTAAAGTTGACGAATTATCTAAGTTAAAAAACATAAAAAGAAAGGTTGAGCATGTCGATGACTATCACCACCCCGTTTCAAAAGGGACGCTCCTAACATACATTCATCCAGCCAGCGATCGTTGAGACAACGGAATCATGCTCGAGGACGGGCAATGCTTCGACCAACTTGCAGAAGTGGTCGATTGCAACAAGGATGCATTTGTTGCCAGATAAACTCGGATGTATTCGGATAAACTGGCCCAAACAATCTAACCAAACCAATTCGAAAGGCGAACTCGGTGGCGGAAAAGCCTGTAGGGCTACTTTGGACACCATCATAGACGGCTTAGTGTACTGACACGCCTGGCTCGATGCCACAGGGAATCTTGATATCTCTCCATACATATTAAGTCATCAAAAGCGCTCCAACACGCGAACATAAGTCTTGATGCGACCAAGAGACCTGCCGTGGGAGCATCGTATAAGCCACGCAACACCTGCAACCGCAAAGCTTCAGGCGTCCCTCCCCCCGCCGGGACGGTGCCTCTCCGAGCCTGAACGGACTGGGAGACCTCACTGCGGTCAGCGGACCCGGTCAGGCAGAAGATCTTCGTCAGTCGGGCTGCATACGTCATGGATCAACATCACAACATGAATGTTTAGATTGTGAGTGGGGTCGTGCGGAGGCCCAGGCGGCCTGCCTGCTTCGAATTCTTCGTATAATAACGCTTTTCCCTCTCATTCTTCAGGAACCACCTGTAACCACAGAGGAGGCCTGCCCCGGAGCCGGTTCACACGGTACAAGACGCCATCCTCCATCTGGTAGGCCAAGAGCAGCTTTCCGTTGTTTCTACCAACATTGAAGCTGAGGGAGTGGATTCTGGCAGTAAAATCTGCATCTTGGAATTACGCAGTCTGTAAGTCCATCGTCATAAAACAAGGATGCTGAACGAAAAAATTGGCATCTTGATGAGCAGCGCTGCGCCGATGCTCGATGCTGAAATAGTACTCCTGGTGTTGCAGGGAGCAGCGCGCAATTTTCGCATTCATATGTTTTGAGGACTGTAGCCAAGTCAAAGCGCTGTTCCAATGGTAAAGTAGCGGCCGTAGAGATCGGGACAGAATATTCTCGACAGCCCAGACAGCACCGAAACAATCTAGTTCCGAAGAGTGGCGGCGGCGTTCGACATACAACAGGTACGCTTTTCTTGGCAAAGTTCGGGATGAGACGACTGAAATAGGAAGCGAATCTCGGTAAACATTTCAGTTCTTTGAGAGTGGTTGAGGCTGCGTAAGCCATTACCGCTCGCAGCTTATCAGGATCGAGGTGCATGCCGGTATACGACGGGACCTAAGTATGTTACTTCGGCGAAATCGAAAAGGCAATTTTTGGCTTTTAAATAAAGCCCGGCTGTGGTAAACGCTTCCATGATAAGTTTCAGGCGTCGCTGATGTTCCTCAAAAGTACCTGCGAGACTGAAACGTCGTCCTGGTAATCCAACGCCATAGTCTATTTCATATGGCCCAGTACGCGGTCCATCGGGCGCTGAAAGGTGGCCCGTACATTCGGGGCGCCGGATGGCATGCGGTTGAACTGGTAAAGGCTGCCGGGAGACCGAAATGCCATTGTTTAAGCGTCGTCGGGCTAGAGAGGCACGTTACAGTAGCCGGAGAGGAGGTCCAAGGTGGAAAAGTAGCGTGATCTCTCCAAGCGGTATGTCGTATCATGGAGCCGAGGCAGCGGATCCACATTGAGATGAGTAATAGCATTAAGCTTATGATAATCGACTGAAAAGCTCACTGTATCATCCTTTTTCCGTACCACGACGACAGTGGAGAAACAATGGAGATGATGCTCTGAGAGGATGCCCTACACGAATGGGACATGATACCCTGGTCGACGTATCGACCACGTGTTGCTCGATAGCCCGTAGTTCGGCCGGGGATACACAAGGTTGTTTGTACACGGGCCGATGGCATTTAGTGCCGATCCGATGCTTAATTCATGAAGTACACCCAAATTCATTGGCATGAACAGCGAAACAACTGCGGTGTTCCTGCTGCAAGGCCTTCAGTGAGGCACACTCCATGTCGCTGAGGTTGGGGCCGAAATTGAGACTCCCACGGCAGTTCTGTCTGTGCTGTGGGGTGTTGAGCCAGCGCATCAGGCTGGAGAGACGCGACCGACAAGCCAGGTCTCAGAACCGACATCATACCCGGAGGGGATCCATAAGTCAGCACGAGAGGTTCACGGCTTAAGTTTCGTAGAAACACATGGGTCTCTCCTTAGACCACAAAGAGAAAATTCACGATGCTTTGCAAGCATCGTGGATGTTCGTTGGGCAAAACCGGTCAATATAAAGCTCCAACAGCTTTTCCCTAAATCGTTTTCCCTAAATCGTTACAAATGAAAACCGATGCGTAGTGCATATTCCAATCAAAAGCGCTGTTCGGCAGCTTCTGATATTAAAGTCATTTACTCATTCCTAAGCGCTCAGACACTTTGACAGTAATACGAGAACGGATCTAACCGGCATCCCTGCACAGATGCAGCTTATTAAACTGCACGAAGCGTTTTATACTCAGTGCTGGCCATTACCTACGGAGACGCGACAAATCGAGAGCTTCACGTAAACACCGACTCACGAGCGGCGTGTCGGCTCCTTCTTGCAGGCAGAATACCTACAAAATTAGCTCGCTTCACAACTAACCCATTGGCTACAAACTCACAGCTCAAACATCAGATCACTTGGGTTCCGGGGCACTCTGGATTGGAAGGTAATGAGGTCGCGGATAGGCTAGCTCGAGGTCACACAAACCGAGCGGCCACCAATCCCGATCTCACAACCAGCATTCCTGTCCCAGCGACTTACGGCGCGCGACTTAAGTACCTACGGGAACAACGTAGGATTTATCCCCCTCCACACAAGGGTCTAAGTGCACAAGAAATGCGGGAATGGCGACAGCTCCAAACCAACACTTACCCTAACCTACATCAATACAACATAATGTTCCCAGAACACTACACAGACATATGCCCTTGGTGCAACGACCAGCCCACCGCCTACCACGTCACATGGGGGTGCACAGGCCCCAAACCTCCACACTTAAACATGCACTATTCGGAGGCGCAGTGGGAGGCCACTCTGCAATGCTATGATCTAGAGACCCAGCGTAGGCTGTTAACTCAGGGAAGAGCGGCAGCCCAGGCCACTGGGGTCTTGAAATGAAGACTCCACTCACTGCCCCCCCCCCCCTTTTTTTTTCTTTTTCCTTTCTCTTCTCTTTTACTTTTTGAAATAAAGTTTTCTCTCTCTCTCTCTCTATACTCAGTTACACAATGTCACCTGCATGAATTTTCGCAAAAATTCCGTCAACGCACGTACGGTATTGGGGTCCGAAGCGTTAGGGTGCGACAGTAGCACGTAGTAAGGCTGCAGGCGCACTTCGTCAAATCCGTACTCTGTGAGCCGGTCAGCGACGTACTCGGCCAGAACGTATTCTTCTCGCGGACTCCCTGCGACGTGAGGCTCCTTGGCGAGAACACTGCGCAGATACGAGAAAGTTTGGCACGCGGAACATATCAGCGCCTTGTTTTTCTGCTCTATTACTCACGTTTTCTACGTTGCTCTAAGTAATTTTTGGCTTCGACACAATCTCTTTCCTTCAAGTGCACCGTTAAGTATATCTGAGGCCCACTTTAAATATATTGAATATTTAAGTTTCAAAAACTCGCCCCACCTGCCTCATCGTTACAAAACCAAAAAGTGCTTCTCTTCCCTCGACTTTCACTAGGGATAGGTGCTTGAGGCTGTGAAAATAATCCATGCCGCCACTGAATCGAGAAAATACCGTAGGCTTGAAAAACAAAAAAGTAAATAACTAAAACCAGAACATCTATCGAAAAACGTGAAAGTGGTTCAACCTTACTTGTTTCGGTTCGGTACGTTTTCATACCACCAAAAGCAGTTTGTGGTGCTGTTTGTGTCCTAAACGAAATCTGCAGCGTGCGTCAGGCATAAAACTTTCACTCTACTTGTAATAAAAGTACATATAATAATGTTGGGTCTTCTGTTTTGTTGTTCTTGCACGGCCTCAGTCCAGACCAAAATTTTGAGAGTACAAGTGCTTTGACAGCAACTCCGGCGAGATTTTGATTCGCACAGATACCAACGATATTTGCCTCAGAAGTTCTTCTCAACGCCAAGATTATGTACGTCAAATAGTAAAATTTAAAACACTTCGGGTTTCTCGCAAAGTACTTTTAAAGACAGCCACTCGGGACTCGCGGTACGCGCTGCCAAACCGAAAATTATTACGCCAACATTGTGCTTTATGACGTCACAGTTGTGCAGGAGCGTCGGTGCAGCAGACGACGGCAACAGTGAAGCAGCCCTGTAGGCGTAGATTGTTGGGTGTTTGGCCCCTCACGTGCAAGATTTCAGGTATGGTTCCTGGCATGGGGTCCACGGCGCCAGTCGCAAACAGCCCGGCATACTACAGACGCGGTCGACAGCTTGCTTGCAAACAGCGTCGATTGTGTAATCACAGATTTGTAGTTTAGCTCATACTTAATGCATTTCTTGCAAAATTGGGTAGTAACTAAAGGTGCTTTGTTTGATGCAGAATTATTACCGAAAAATATCATAGCGAATTACAATTAATCTATCAAGGACAAGGAGCTTCGCCACAAATTCAACATTGCTCCGCCGCGGGGGTGCAGTGGTTAAGATTCCCGACATCGGTGCCGGAGTACCCAGGTTCGATTCCGATCGCCGGCGGCTGCGTTTCGATGGAGGCTAAACGGAAAGGCAGCTGTTGGCTGTGCTATGTTAGCGCACGGTAGAGATCCCCAGGTGGTCGAAAATACTGCGTAGCTCTCTACGATGACACCTGTTTCTCTCTTTCCGCTTTCATTCCCACCTTTCTTCCATCATTTACGGCGCGAATGAGGTGTGCACAGAACAACTGTAATGGACTGTTATGGACTTGTGCAGGGACAAGGGCATCAAGGACACAGGTTCTACGCGAAGTGGGACTAACCACAGCAAGAGAAGAGGACTTTTCTAAATGGCTCACCGACAACGCTAAGAGCGGGAGCCTGCTCCGGTTCCTCACGGAAAACCATTTACATGAGTTTATATAATATGATAATATGCCTTATGGCAAGCTTGCGTACAAAAAAAAAATAAAACTGTAATAGATAATGTGTGTTCCCTTTCATGTGAACCAATTTATTTATTTATCCGGCGCACCAACTGGTCACGACTTCTAAGAACGCATCTGTGCTCAGACCATATTACGCGGTATATACTGCTACCAACACAGGATGCCTGTGATGGAGCAGTTGGGCCTCGCGAGCATCGCGTGATGGTAAAAATCAGATGCTGTGGCGACGATCTTCCCGCCCGCAAAACAAGCTGAACAGCCTGCCGCCTGCGGCAGTCTGTGTGCACCGACACGGCGGATTCTTTGCGCTACCGTCAGAAAGTACGCTAAAATATTTCAATCTTAATACGCGCTCGGATAAATGTATGTAAAAAAAAAACCTTACTGAGGATCACAGTTCTTCAGCGAGTTTCTGGTAGGAGTAATAACTGCGATAGAAGTACTCGCAGCCCCACATCAACTGCTGGTGTGATGCAGCTACTCTAGCTGCGCTGCAAAGCTGTCGCCGAAATTGCACTTTTTATTACTGCGAGCCAGCTGGGTTCAGAGTGAGGCAGTTCCGTGATAAAATTTTGGTACAGAGCTTCTCGATCTCAAAGCGCAGTCTTCTGTGGTTTCGATGTCAAACCGTTTAGGCCTAGCGATGACTACGGCGTTCCGCATGGCCAGAGCGTCTTCGGCCGCCGCCTCACGGACAGCACCATTACGGGTAAACTCGCAACATGCGGTTCTGGAAGCGTTGCGAATCTTTTGACGACTATTTTATGCATCTGTGTAGACATTTGTCTACGTACTACTACATTACGCCGAGAAAAGAGCCTGCGAAGACGGGACTGCCAAGCTGTATGCTTCGCCATTGGGCGAAACTCGAAGGTAGTATAAAAGCGCCGTCAGACGGCACACTGGGCACTGATATGCTACGTAGTGCACTTGAAACTTGATTTAGCTTCCAACGTTTACGTAGTGGAATGGGGCCAGGGGTCGTCCGCTTGTCGCACTCGGGCGCGAACGAGCACCTTCCGTACTCTTCCGTAAACAAACGCCGACACAGCTACTGAACTTCGTAATGGATAATCATGAGCAACAGGTTGGTTACAAATGCCATCCGGGGGGAAAGGCATTAAATTTTCCTCTTGGTAAGAATATTGTGACGGTGGAGAACAATACTATCACTCGCGACGAGGCGGCCTTTTGGGTCGATATCGAGGCAAGAATGAGAATTCGGACCAGCCCTTATAAAAATTTTATGTGTGTGTCTGATGAGAGTATGTTGCTCTTTCACAATGGAGACACCAGAGTATCTTCTGAGTTTCAAGTGAATTTTCTCTTGAGTTCTTACTGTGTGTCTAAAACAAATTGGCCACCGTGTTTCTGGTTGGCACTTAATGTGTGCATTTCTTGTGAGTTCTTCATGAGTATTGACCATTGAGCGTCTGGTGGCTTTCACTTTAGTTTTTGATGTGATCTTGGTTGCCGACACTACATGCAACTCAGTTAGTGCCGGTATATTTAGTTACAGAAATAAAAACAGACATTGCATTTTGTGAAAATGGTCTTTTTTTATTCATAATGTGCAGCACAGCTTGGATGCCATTCGCATCCCTGTTTTCTATGCTATGCAAGGAAATAAACTTACTTTATTTTCCTGCACAGCATAGAAGACGGGCCATTTTTTAGGTGAAGCGGCACTGTCATGAAGTAGTCGCACGTGTACCCTAACAAATACAAAATGAAATCGCTTTGTATTACTGTTCGCAATACTTAAAATAATTCAAGCTTCATTTCCAACTCATGGATAAGCTTACACATACTTCAGCACATGCCGCTGAAGCATTCATATGTGGAACCAAGTTTTGTGGAACAAGACTCATGAAATAATTTCAAACACAAGAGGCATGACCCACTGTGTTTTTCTGGCACCTGTACATTTCAAACCCTCATAGTTAGCAGTTGGTGGAAGAAACATGCTGCACCGTTCACAGAGAAAACACAACACCATAACTTTCAGATACATCATAAATGGTACAATGTTTGGTTTTGCTATTCACAACAATGCAAACAAGTTTTCTTCAGAATGAGTTTTTTCACTGACTACACCATTAGTAAAACAAAGATTTCAAAGAAGAAATAAAACAACCAAACCAAGGCAGCTATCCATTCATACCACCATTTTTAGCTATGCTTAGGATGTGTACTTAAACATGCATCCCTGAACATGTCATAGAATGTGGTGATGGCTTGCAGAAGGGCACTGCAGTGTGCTTGCTGGTAGATGATTTAGTGTGTTCCTCGTTTGTGCTGTGGGGTGTAGGAGAGCAGCAGGTAGGCTCCAGGCATCGGCCAGTCTGAAGTGCTCAGGTAACTGGGTATATAAAGAGAGAAAAACCGACAAGTGAGACCGAGCACACAACTCCTTTCCTGGTAATGAAAAGAGACACAGCTATATATTCAGTAGCTACAATCATAAGGATTCTGGGCAAACAGCTTTAAGACGAGTGCTCAAAGCATAATTAAGTAAGTACTGGACTTCAACCTCAATGCAATATACTGTTTGACAAAAGTAACCAGCCTGCATGGTGTGCTTCTCGTTTGTATAGGAGAGCCTTTCCAGTTTCCCTAAAGATAATAAGGTCATGATTCAAAAGAGCCTATTTTTTCTCCACGAGTGTGAGGTGCACCTACTTTAAAGGTACAGAATAGATAAGAAAATTGGTGCTTAAAAGGAGTACAAATGTTTCTGTTATGTATAAAATGAAAACATGTGAAACATTTTCCCAATTATGGCATGTTTGAACAGAGTATATTCCTTCAAAACTCAAAGAAAAACCACCTCATCAGCCCATGAATTGCTCTTGGAGGTAATGAAAAAAAAAAATAGTTCAAGAGAACACATTGCGTTATTCTATTTCCAACAATGTTATCAAAGGTGAAACATGCAGCTTCTCAAGCATCATTGCAAGTGCTTGAATGGAGGTGCATAAGTAGCGAACACAATGCCCTTTGCTAAAATTTTACCCTTATGTCAAGACTGAGACCTGTACTGTGAGGAGATTGCATATGTAACTACATCATTATGGGCAATTGTCGGATTGTTACATAAGCAGTATGCAGCAGTACAAGCCATTTGTGGGAGCAAGCAGCAGCTTAAAGTGACACCCATATGAATGCATAAACACAACTGTTTTGAAATTTCCAACCTTCAGACTGCAACTATGGCAAGTTTCTTCATTTAGCATAGCTAAGTGCATTCTAGAGCAAAAAAAAAAAGGCGTGTATGATGTCATTTCAAACCGAATATTTTTAAATCACTCCAACATGACCTTGTTGGATGTTCCACACGTCCCCATTCTGTTTAAGCTCTGTTCAAATTTCTCAAGCAACAGAACCTGATTTCCTTATCTAGTATGACTTCTGACTTGCAAAACTGAAAATAATAAATAATGTGGAAATGACTGCTCTAGCAAAGCTACGAAGAAACAAATAAATTTACCTAATAGGGGCAAAAAGATCCCAACATGTATTTTATGAATAAACGCCTATTACAAAAGAAAAATAAAGCAAGTATGTCAACAGCAAAAAGACACAGCAAGGAACTGGGGATGCGAAGGCCATCGTTGATGCACTGCGAAAAAAAATACTGAAAACTGTCATTTCCAACTGAATTCCTAAGGCGGTGCTACGAGCGTCTATGCACACTCACGAATAGTGATGCCGCCACACCCTGCGTACGTCACAGATCAGCATTGGCTCGCAATAACGTGATCAGGCATGCTTTTCCTTTATGGCCAAGGTCACAGGGTTAGCTTATGGGCAATGTTTTGAGGAGCGGGGAGCCTATTTGCTGCTTTTGTGCGGTCAGTTTAGGCCGTTCTCCCAATGAGAGAAAAAACAAGAAGTTTCAGCTTTGATAACATTGCTGGAAACAGTACAATGCAACATACTGTCTCATATTCATTTTCATCTCCTCCTAGAAACTTGATTATTAAATTATAAGAAAAATTAGGAACGGTGTTTCTTCCTTTAATTACTGAATAAGACTACTATGCTTGAATGCGCCAAATTTGGAACCGTGTTTAATGTGTCTCATTCCATATATGAAAAAAAAAATTGTAAACATTTTACCATCTCAGTGGTTGTATATTCTGCAATTCTTATGTAGGTTTGCCTTACAGCCGCAGTGAAAAAATAATTAAAACAGCCTCCTTTCAGATTTGTAGCACCTCTTAATTTTTTTTTTCTAAGTCGTGACTTTCACACGCAATCAGAAATATGATTAACATTCTACACTTTTTCTTCTTTTTACTCTGAGCACATAAAATATGTTTATCAGGGCCTGCATATCTCAATCCTAGGTGATATAAAAGTTGCAAAAAATGTGCATGCAGAGAAGAGCTGCCCGTGATGTCGGTCAAACTTTTTTCTTCCGAAATACTAGCAATAGCACAAAACTAATTTCACTGCTGGTGTATTGAGAAATGTGTGTACAATGTGTAAGGCAACCAACGAACTCTACACAAATACTAAAGGTCTTTAAAGTCAAATTACCTCGAACCATAGCAGACATAACATTAAGGAAGGTAAAATGACTTTTTCATTTCTCGTTTGAAACTGTTTACTACTGCATAATTTCAACGCTTCTGTGAAAAGCCACAACACAAAGTACCAAAGAACGCAACTGCCCACTGAAAGCTCATTTCTGCCTCTGTTGTGAACACTAAGATACATATAATTCGTCAAAAATACAAGACTATGTAGTAATGAAAGCAGATATTCTTGACATGCACATTTTACTACATGTGGTCACTCAAATAATTATTTCTAATCGTCATTCTACTACAGTAGTACTACATGAGCTTGTACCTTGGCGTCAGCCATGATTTAGATTATTTTTGTTGAAGCATACAAGCACCAAAAATAAATGCAGAGACCACTGTGAGATATGCGCCACAGCAACAACCTGTTTCTCGCGCGCTGGTTGTACTCATCGTATTAATGCACTCACAGTTAGAAAAAATAGGCGCTTTTAAAAAGATTGAAAACTCGTTCGGGGTGCTGATCACAATCGCGAAGCCGGTCGTGCATCTAATACACTGCAGCTACAACTATATCTAGAAATATACACCATAACATTATACAGTATTCTGCAACTTTATCGGAACCGGTCGAGGCGGCCAAATTTTCCATGACGGTCCCGATAAAGTTTCAGAACACTACTTATATCGTACAACGGCTTCACGTTAGGGACGAGCATACATATAAAAGTGGCGGCTTTTGAAGAGTTGACTTGAACGGCGCGGCAGGAAGAGACGAAGACAGAGAACACACACGGACAAGCGCCAAATCTTTCTGCCGCGCCGTTCATGTCAAGTATGTCTGACCAACTCGCCCAAACGTTCATGCTTCTTGTTCTGAAGAGTGACTGGCTCGCCCTCACAATAAAGCAGGCTGGGTCGAGTTCGTAGCTTGTATTACGAAGGAATTTTGAGACCACACGCAACAGTATTAACAACGCGTACTTCATTCAATAGCAATATTAAATAAAAATAATTTCAAGCAGTGTACTCACATTTGCAAACAATCACGCCAGTCCATTTCCTTCTTCCGTGTTGATGCCGGCGTTGCCACGGCGCGGTGCAAGCGGTGTGCGGCACAGAACCTATTTATCACTACATCACGTACTTCAGAACGTCTATCAAAGTGCACATATCAAATATCAATTCTGCGGCCCATTCCAAGAACCACGGAACAAAAAAGCAGCACAGCGTGAGGAAATAGCGTTCACAATCACACCGCATGACAACAAAGGCAGCATGGCGCCGTCGCGACTCGCAACTTTTTGCCGCTGGCGGCTTCGGATCGGATCGAATTGACTTACCGGTGGCTTTTCTGGCTTCTTTTTACTGCCGGCCGCTTCCTAGAGGGACTTTCGGTTTCGAAAGGCAGTTTGGCTGGTTTGGCGATAAATGTTTTTTTTTTTTTTTTTTTTGAAAGGCAGCGTACAGTCTCGTCTAGGGCCATAATTAAGCACAAAGCTGGCGGGCTGAGGTAATAAAAACCAGTGCCGCTGGGTCCCAGCACACGTGGCATACGTGATTATGGGCCCAGTATGACGCTGGAGACAGTTCGTACTGGGACGCGGCATACTGTCACGCGCGGCACTGGTCGCTCAAAGAGAGAAAAAAAAAAAAAACGCCTCAGATAAAAGTACAGGCTAAAAAGTAACGAAGCACCTCAACTACATTTAAAAAAGTTAAAAAAAAAAGAAATAATTAAAACTAGGCAAAAAAAAAGAAATCTGCAGCACTAGCGTGCTTCGAACTCGGTACCTATTCCTCCGTAGCATTCTACGCTAACCACTCGGCCACGCCGGATTTTATTTTACGTTGTTAACGCTGGAAACTGAGTCTGCTGAAAACTTTTTTGCTTGTTATCCCATGATTGCATTTATAAGATTTGGACCATGTTTCGATGCATGTTTGGAAGTGTACAGGCCCCATTGCTGCCGCTCTAACAATTACAACTTCTTCGCCATTGAAACTTGCTGCCTGCTCCCACGACTTGCAAAAAATGTTCTGGATACTATGCGCACTATTTTGGGCACTGGAATCATTTTAACATGTCGAGTTTGGCATAGCAAATTTACCAGCGCCGGACGTTCGGTGGTGTTCAGCTACTGTGGGCGTAATTTTCGTTGAACACGGAGCTGTGGCAAAAACCTTCAAGGAAAAAAGTGCGACCAAGCTTCAATACCGGCAAGCGCAGCAGCGACGACACTATTTTCCTTGTAACTAAATCTTATTCGTATGCAAAAATTTTGCGGAACGATGCGATGACCGAGGGCTCGGCTAATCTATACGCAGAGCAAGAAGGAGCTCAAAAGCTTGAGAAACACGCAAAATATCATGCATTACAAGCGCTGTAGCGTTTTTTGTTTTGTTTTTTTCACTCATGGGCCCATCACTTGGTAAACTACTCTCTTCCTTGTCTCCTTTTGAGTGATTACTTTGTAAACATAGCATGTGTGAAAGGAAATGTAAGCGCACATTCCTGTCAAATGACCAATTTAATGCTAAGTTTTGCATTAAATCATTTCAGGCCACCTTCCTGTCCAGTAGTAATGCAAGGGCATGTAGCATTCATTAAACGATTTTAAAATTATGTTGTTCCTCATTAATTATGTTTACGTCCTCCAAAATCATCAAGCAGTAATAGTAATGCACATGTAGTGATTGTTGCACTGCGTTTCAAGTTGCACTGCGTTTCAATTTGCACTGTGTTTCAAGTTGAAACACACCGTGTTCTCTCAATGGGTGGTCGCAATGACTGAGAAAATACACATCATACTTTCCGTTGATTTTTCACATTCTGTGCTTACACATTAGCAGTTCGCAAAAAAAGCCATTGGTTTTTAAAACAAGAAAAAATAATGTGAAATGTCAATTGAAAATCTGGTTTAAAGCTGTTGCTAAAACACAGAAGGTATTGAATGTCTGTTGAGTTCCTTTGCACTCATTAAGAAAACATTAAGGCCAAACCAGAAATTCAAAACCCATTTTCGTAAGGGAGCAGTATAGCCAGTATAACGATCGGTCTCCCTGGTGCCGTGTACTTCCGCCAGAGCTCGTGAGGGCATAAACGGCTTACACAACATAGCGAATGCTTCACATAGCACTAATTTAGCCCCATTCAAGATCGCTCGCTCGTTCTGCCCATTGGGCGTGTGTGCCGAGTATTGTTTGTCTTCTTGATTTCAGTTCATTTTGAATTGCAAGTCCTAGTTTTCACTGCCCGATATCATCGAGGATGACTCCCCGAAATCAAATAGTATGTTCTCATGGTTCAGCGGCTGTGAAAGAGATTGACGTTAGCTCACCGCGACAGGACGATAGCACTTGCGTGCAGCTAGGCTGCATGCCTTTGTCGTCATCACGTGACGTCACGCAAAGCAATGCTCCTGGAGCCACGCACGACAGTTTGTTTTTATTCTTTTTTTACTTATTTAAAATTATAGTTTGCGTGTTCTAAACAATTAAATCGCGGACTGGGATGACTAAGCCTTCAGCAATATGAATTAAATATAAACGGTCTGAAAGCCAGCAGAATAGACCTTTAAGCGTCTCTCATGAAACATCTCTAGACATTTTCACTACAAGAGTGCTTCGAAGCATGATTGATATACTTTAAGGATTATTGTGATCGGAAAATGGCGTACCGAATATGCTCCACTAGAGTCTGGTCATGGATTCCTTCTATTAAAAGGTCGGTGTCGACATGCCCATGTGCATTCTCCCAGCGAACAGCCTCAGAAGTGCTGCAGATTCCATTGGCACAAGGGACACTCTTATTTACTGGTTGGAATATCGGCCTCCCGCGCTTTAGGTCGACACTCTCTGGTGGTGGTGAAGTTGGGACACAGTCGCTCTTTTCCGTGCCGTTGTGCTCCCAGGCTGGAGGCAGGACGTAGTGCCCCACAAGCAGGAATACAACGGCAGCCACGAGTACAGCCACAGTACCCGCTGCGAACACTTTCCAGTGGCCGCTGGACGCGGTGAACCTGCGATCGTTGGAGGGATAATGATTGCTATGTACTGTATTGTCAACGTAATGGAGATCAGGTAATTTTTCAGGTAGTCTCGGCCAGCACAGCGCACAGCTATCATGTGGAGTATTTAAAGGTTGAGTGTTGTCTATGTACACTCTTTTGTCCCATTCCACTAGCAGAAATTTCGAAGTATATAAAAATACATAGAGGTTACCATGCTGTCGGCATTACGTAATGCTAGCCAGCGTCCGTGCGCATATAAAATACAAATTCATTACTGGGAAACAAGAAGAACCCACATGAGAACTGTGTGAAGGGGGGTCACCAAAATCATACTTTGCTCTCACATAGCCGCTTAAGATACGAAGGAGAAATATATGTCAAAATGTATCACGAATAACTTCTATTCAACATTAGCTTAGTATTCAGACGAAATTGATTCGCAGAAATTTCGTCCGTTGTTTCGTTCTTGAAACAAGCGAACCTTAAAACGTAGCAGCCTTTTAAAACACCGGTTGCCTCAATCACATTAAGCAATCATACTAAACTGTGCGTTTCGCGGATAATGAACTTCGTTGGCTATGTGTCAAGCCATTCAACAAAGCGCATTGTGGGCGAGTACATGAAACACCAGAACAAGAACATCCACATTACTTAGGCAGAGGGTGAATACGGGCTGCTTGGTACATGCTGAAGAATCGAGTAAACCAACGCTAAGCAAGATGGGAGACGTGAAGGAAAGACACTAGTGCCTCTCCTTCACGTCTCCCGCCTTGCTTAACGCTGTTTTACTCAATTCTTCAACATTACTTGATTTTGCCAGAGAAAAGGAAATTAAAAATAGAAAAGGACACCTAAGTATCGCTTTCTGCAGCGACTCCTCTCTTCTCATCAGATGACCAAAGTAGCTGAGCTTTAACTTTAGAATTTGACCCTCCAATGAGCAGTCAGGGTTTATGGTCGACAATATTGACTGATTTGATCTTCTGGCAGTCCAACGAACTCTCAAGAGTCTTCGCCAGCACCACAATTCAAACGCGTCAATTCTTCGGCGGTCAGCCATTTTCACAGTCCAACTCTCGCATCCATACATCACAACTGGAAAGACCATAGCACGAGTTATACGGATCTTGGTTGGCAGACTAATGTCTCTGCTCTTTACTAGGCGGTCAAGGCTAACCATCCCTCTCTTTCCCAGAAGCAGGCGTCTCCTAATTTCATGGCTGCAGTCTCCTTCTGAGGTAATCTTGGAGCCCAAGAAAAGAAAATCTGTCACAGCTTCTACTTCTTGTCCCTTGATGCTCCAGGACTTGATAGGGCAAGACGCCGTGATCTTTGTCTTTTTAATGTTTAATTTAAGTCTAAACTCCTCACTCTCTTCTTGTACGCGCATCAGAAGTCTCTTGAGTTCCGCTTCACTTTCTGCCATTAAAGTGGTATCATCCACATATCTAAGGTTGTTGATACGTTTTCCAGCAATCTTCACTCCAGCTGAAGACTCGTCCAGACCGGCTTTCCTCATGATGCACTCTGCATATAGGTTAAATAGGCAGGGCGACAGTATGCAGCCTTGCCTCACTCCTTTCTCAATCGGAAACCAATCAGTAAGACCATGCCCAGTTCTGACTGTGGCCTCTTGCCCTTCATACAGGTTCCTGAGGAGACAGATGAGGTGAATTGGAACTCCCATCTCTTGGAGAGCTTGATACAATCTGCTGTGATCTACGCAGTAAAACGCTTTCGCATAATCAATAAAGCAGAAGTAGATGGGTTTCTGGAACTCTCTTGCTTTTTCCATGATCCAGCGAAGGTTGGCAACTTGGTCTCTAGTTCCTCTGCCCTTGCGAAACCCAGCTTGCACGTCCGGAAGCTCCCGATCCACATACTGCTGCAGCCTACCTTGGAGGATTTTCAACATCACCTTGCTAGCATGGGAAATAAGCGCGATCGTGCGGTAGTTGGAACAATCTTTGGCACTGCCTTTCTTTGGAATGGGGATGTAAACTGACCTCCTCCAATCCTGTGGCCACTGCAGGGTTGTCCAAATCTTCTGACATAATGTATTCAGAATGTTAACAGCGTGATGGTTGAGGTTTTGAAGCAACTCAGCTGTAATGCCATCAATTCCGCTAGCTTTGTTCTTAGCAAGGCTGGCTAAGGCCCATTCAACTTCACTCTTCAGGATGCCCGGCTCGAGATCAGTGATCACAACTGTCTTATGTTGGGTTTGCACATTCGGGTCCTTCTTGTACAGTTCTTCTGTGTATTCCTGCCACCTCTTCTTTATCTCTGCGGCTTCAGTGGGGTCCTTGCCTTGTTTGTCCTTTATTACGCCCAGCTTAACACAGAAGCTTCCTTTGATATCTTTGATTGATTTATACAGAGCTCTTGTGTTCCTTATTTGGCTGTTGTCCTCAACTGCTTGGCACTGTATGTTCAGGAAAAGCATTCTTATCTCTCCTTGCTATTTTCTGAAAATCCGCATTGAGAACCTTGTATCTTTCTCTTTCCCCCATAACTTTTGCCATCCTCCTTTCCTCAGCTATTTGCAAAGCCTCTTCAGATAACCAGATTGCTTTCTTGCACTTCTTTTGCTTTGGAACTACCTTAGTAGCAACTTCTTGTATTATATCGCGAACATCAGTCCACATCTCTTCGGGCTCTTTGTCTTCTAGATCTAATTCTTGAAATCGATTCCTCACTTCCACAGCATATTCTAATGGAACTTGATCCAGATTATACCTGAAAGGCCTTCTAGTTTGCGTTTTCCTCAATCGAAGCTTAATCTTGGCAACAAGATGCTGATGATCGGTGCCACAATCGGCCCCAGGCCTTGTTTTTACTGCTTGTATAGCGCTTCTCCATCTCTGCCGGCAAATAATATAATCTATCTGATTCCTGTACAGACCGTCCGGTGAAGTCCATGTGTACAGGCGCCTCTTGTGCTGTTGAAAATGAGTTCGCTATGGTCAGGTTGTTTTCTTGACAAAACTCTACTAGCCTCTGCCCAGCTTCATTTGGCTCACCAAGACCGAACTTGCCTGTAATTCCGGATATTTCTTCACTCCCTACCTTAGCATTCCAGTCTCCTATGAGAAAAACTACGTCTGATGATGGGGTGCGGTCTAAAAGGCATTGTAGCTCCGCATAAAATCTCTCAACGTCAGCTTCTTCAGCAGTAGTGGTCGATGCATAGACTTGGATAACTGTTATGTTGAAAGGGTGACCTTGGATCCGAAGTGAAATCATTCGGTCGTTTTGGGGGTTGTACCCTAGTACTGCTTTGCCCATTCTTCTGTTTACTATGAGAGCGACCCCATTCCTTCTCTTGGATTCGTGCCCACAATAAAAGACATAATGGTCGCCGGAGTTAAATTCTCCCATTCCGGTCCACTTGAGCTCGCTGATACCCAAGATATCAATGTTCAATCTGTCCATTTCTCGCTTGACGATATCCAGTTTACCTTGCGTCATAGATCTTACATTCCATGTTGCTATGTGATACATCTCCTTGCAACATCGGACTTTCCGGTCGCTGTTGGGAAAGGTTGAGGGTCGCCGGAGAAGGGGTAGGCAGCGAACGCGATGGTTAGATGGCATCCTCGAGGCACTGCAGATGAAGTTATGTGATGCTAGGAAGATAGTGAGAGACCGGAAAGCGTGGCGTGACATGGTCAATAGGGTCACGAAGAGTCGGACACGACTGAACGACTGAACTGAACTGAAGTATCGCTTTAAGATTAGATGCAACTGTGCCTTTAGCACCGCCTTTTCAATCCGCCATTTTGTAAACATTATTCAAGTTGCTTTTTTCGGAAAGGAAAGTGCGCTGTCTGTCTCACTTCTGCGTTGACATTTACACTTAAGATTAACGGCATATGACTGGAGACCCATATTCCTTTAGTTCGCATCCCTATCGCGAACTAGACTGCAACCTGACTGCTGCATGGAGATGTTAATTGGAAAGCATAATGGGTAGACAATACCCTGAACGCTGCACAAAGAACGGTTGCGTCACAGTTTTAAAACAAAATAATGTGACTATTCTTGCAGATATGTTTTCCCGCGCGTTTTGTACGCGTCATCTCAGTTCTGGGGCGACAGCTTTTCGGCCGAACGAGCCCAATACGCTATCGCGAAAAATGATGGCATCACTGCGTCGGACCTAGTCCGCCGTAAGTGCAAATGAGCCTAAGTCATGTCCAGAAGACTCACATGTACAGAAATAGCAGATTTTGGAGAGCATGCACACTCCTCCTCAGGGAAACTCATTTTCAGGGATGTGAACGAAGCCGGCATTTTAGTCGTCGGGTAAAAAAATTGGTCTCTACTTCATTTAATTCGGCGATGACTCCTTTTGAACCGGCAAAGTTCCCTCATGTATTCCACTTAAAAAAAGAAGAAAGAAACAACAAAATAGTTTGGCTGCCCACTAACCGATCCCGTGAAAGAAATTACAGGACTGCGCATAAGTCTGCTTAGAGTGGAAATGGGGAAAGCCAATTTAGAGGTGTGGCATCCGTAGTCATTGGCATACCTATCACACACATCATTATCAATCGCTACTACCATCATGAGCATTATCACTCATCGCAGGGTCATTTTCATCGCTACTGTTATCATTATCATTGTCCTTAGCTACACCGTCAATGTGACCGCTACTGTAGTTCTCAGGATGGAAAAGGAAAATTGCGATATATATTTCACCAGCCCGGCATGGAGCAGTGGATTGCACATTTGGCTGGGGATCAGAGGTGTAGTGGTCCGATTCCTGATGGAGGCAGATATCTGATTCGTAAGCATTGTATGGCTATGTCGACAGTTTCATGTCACCAGGATTTGTCATCACGATTAGTTCGAGCAAAACAAGTTAAAAGAAAAAGAATGATTTCATTACATAGACGATGAGAAAATCTCTCTGGGGCAAAAATGAGTAAATGCGGGTTAATTATATAATATGTTGTTACGGGATGATGGGCCTGCGCAGAAAAGCCACACAGGAAAACACAATCGGCTGCGGCGATTCTCTTTCGTTTTTTACCTCTCGCGCTAGCGCTGCACGCTCTCCCCTCGCGCTCGTCCCGCGCGCCTCTTTTTTTATTCGTCTGTTGTGAAAACATCAGCTGCTACAGGGAACACTGTCTACGAGTTGAGTACTAGAGAGTAGGGCCATGTTATATCGTGCTCACTTGTACGTAGTTTCGGAATGTTTTGAGGCCAGTTTCCACATCTTTTATGACTCGCCGCAGTGGTGACTCAGTGGTTAGGGCGCTCGACTGCTGAAGTGAAGGGTCCCGGTTACGTTGGCCGCTTTTCGTAATACGCGAAAGGCAAGGCGCCCGAGCACTGTGCGATGTTATGGCCCAATTAGAAACCCCGGGTGGGGAAATTCGCGTGACCGACAACTACAAAGGCTCTCGTCTCCTGAGTTTCTTTGGGCCGTTAAATCCTCCAAAGCAAAGGAAACATCCTTTATGAAGCACTATGCCTCGTTGTTTGGCTTGCGAAGAGGCGCTGAGGTCAAGGTAGATAAAAAGCTGAAAGTCTGTCACGAAGCTTCAAGCATCGATCGTGTGGGTGGTTTCTTTAGAGCATCAGAGGCCGATTATCGCGTGGAAGCAATGCAAGGCTGGTTTATTCTTTGGCCAAACGCTATGGGGCTCCTTTCCTCGTCCTCCACTTTGCACTCATTTGGCTTTAAATCGAGGCATACTAACATACGCCAACGGAATTAACCCCTATAATTAAGACCGCATGCATAGAGGGCAACATGTCAGGAAGACATGTGGACCGTCACGCTGCCGAACATTTTGATGCAATCACAGCTTCACAGACACGTCGGCCCTATGGTTTTCGTTTTTGTTCCGTTAGTTGCTTTCAGCGGAATGTGCGGCTGAAAATGATGTCCTCCTCTCCCCACTCAACCGATCGCACGACTCAAGAAAAAAAGAAGAAAACAAGTCGGGATGACGCCCCAATACTGTCCGTTCCGCACGTGAAACTTAGAGACGCCCAATAAGCGGCCGCGCCAGTGGGTTGGTTTGCGCGGCAGGATGTGCCCCACAAATCGGTTGCGAGTAATCGCCTTATGCTTTTTTTAATGTAAATTATCGGCTCCACGCCAAACTTTCCCATTTGGCCGGAATACTTTTAAAGACAACCTCTATGAAATCCTTGCATTAGAATTTCGCCGCAAGAAGCATTTCAGGAGCCCTTTAAAATTCGAATGTTTGCTTCCTTTCACAGCCCCGAAAAACAGGCATACGATGTGATTCACACGGGCGATTCGGGGCACTGTAGGAAAGAAATATCCTCCCCGCTGTGCTCTCTACTCCGCAGGCTCATAGCTGAAATATATGGTGCACTATTAGCTATGTACTCGCGTTAATTCATGATTGCAAGAAAAACTATCCATTGCGGAATTGGCTTTAGATGTCCGCTAGAGAAAACTGAGCTTCAAGCAGCTATAAAAGGCAGGATGTACACAAAACCACAGCTGCTTTACTTAAAACGTTTTTCTACCTCATTAAAAGCAGCCATTCAATGCCAAAATGAAGCAACAACATATCAGATTAGGAACATCTTTATAGTTAGTAATCAGCTGACTTAAACATTTAGACCATTCAATGCACCAAGTTCTTGAGCTGTCAACGCGTTCTAAATGTGTCAAACACCACAGCTCAGATAGTGTCTGGCCGACAGTTTCTCACAAACAGGTAAAGGCAAGACAGTCGAGCAGCATGCCGACGAGGTCAGCGTGTCTTAACGGATACATATAGCTACAAATTAATACCGAAGAACTTACTGCGGTGGGATTAGAACGTTTCTGTAGCCTCTACAATAGCTTGATATGCCCGTTTTAAGTTCATGGCTTTATATATTCTCCAGAATTACGCGCCTCATTAACCAGTTCAACTGCGCGCATAAAGCAAGCACCAGCGTAGGACTAATACCAGAGTTCAGGGGCACGCAGTGACCGAATCCAAGCAGTTCACGCACGGTCTGTGGAAAGTGCCAGGCGGGTCTCTATGCGCCCCAGAGGGGATAAATTTATGTTGACTAGCCGTGCTTACGGTTTCGTGTATTCGCTTACTTGAGCTTAGTCGCATGTAAGCTTTCCTGAAGCTATAAGGTGCCCCTAATTGATTGCTTGTAATCAATTACATTTGCGTAATTTCAATCAACTGATTATTTTTTCAAAGCCAGCGTTTGAAGCAATTAATTTTTTTTCGTAATTGATTACCAGTTATCAGTTACTTGTGTTGAGAAAAGACATATTGTAATTCAGGTAACACTGATTCAATAATTTCCTAAACCATTCGGAAGCAATGCAAACTGAAGAACAGGCGATTCGAGAAATTCATCACACCAGTGGCTGTGAGCATCGTATGCGAAGATCACTTTCCAACTACCAGTAAAATCATCTACAATCGAGTGTCATCACATCACTTGAACGCATGTCCACTCTTTAATTGTTATTCGTGCAACTTAGGGTGACGTCATATCTTTCAGTAAACTACCTTATCGTCCTGCGCTATTGCTTATGTTCCCGCCGCCAATTTTATCATACATACTTGTAATAAATAATATCTGCAAAAGTTTGCAGGCTAAACCTTATTCTCAAAACTCGGGTCACTGCAAGAACGGCGGTGCAAAATTGGGCTTCGACTGCAGTGAAACATTGAATAGAAAACTACGCTTTCATGCAATGGGTGCATTCGATCGAGACCTGGAAAAGTAAATTGCATTCCTAGCACGAACGTTTGCAATAACCTTGCGTGCAGGCGGACAATGAGTACCTACCAGCCCTGCCTTACAGCACCGCGGCTATCGTGGAACGCTCTATTATACCAGAGCTGCGACGTAGAGCAACTCAATAGGCAAGTGCACCTACTCTTCGAGAACCCCCATATACTGCCTATGGCACAAGACTGGCAGGTTGGCGAGCCATGAAAACGTGGTTATACACCCCAGAAGAGTCCAGAAATCTATTCCAGGCTTATAAAAACCGCAATGCTATTTCGAATGGTGAGTACCTGCCTGTCATGTTTGCATCAAGCATACAAATCATTTCTCAGTAATCTGCTGTCAAAAATATTACCTCTTATTCGTTCTTGTTTAATGTTTAGGTGGGTACAACGAAATATTTCTGTAACTTTTAAACTTAACCGGTACATCTAGTGGATGCGCAGCACGTTGAAACGACCCGTTGTTTCCGCTCCTTCAAGCGTGGTTTATTAGGCTCCCCCTCAACCCTTGTTCAGTTCTTTTTCATATTGTGCATTCACCTTCCTGTCCTTTTTTTTACTCAATGAGTGGGTCTGTAACTAGAGAAGACTGTATACTATCATCACCTCATATTTTACGGCGGAACTCAAAGGTCCACTTACTTTTTTTTTCTGTAGCATTCGCAACAAACCTCTACTATGGTTAATAGATTACCACACGATGCAAGGATGGATAGAAACTTGAAATCTTTCACTTAAGTGCATGTTAGTAGAGCTAGGCAAACGCCCTTCTACTCACTTTGTTTTATCTTGTTTTTCGTCGTCAGTCATGGTGAAGGGCCCTCGTAGATCCTCGGCTACCGTATCCTTTTTCCGGGGGTGGTCTTCATGGAAAATTGGAAAGTTGGGTGGGATATAACTAAATCGAATTTCCTCTCAACAATTTTGCTTCATGTGCACTCTGCCCATATGCATTCATGCTGAGAACAACTAAACATCTGTCTGTAAATTCCCCTGCCGACCCAACCTACTCTGGCACTTACTTCCACGACTGCCAGCAACGGCGTCTCGAGTCAGCCATGGTGCCTTCGCGGCGGCCATTTTTATCTAGACCTCACATTTAATCAGCCCGCAATAAACACTGAAGCACTATACTGCAGTTACTAAACACCGCAGACTTGAATGTGTGCCTATTCAAAGGCGTGATTGACGAATTGCTGGAAGAAACAGTTGTTTTTGAACTGAGACTGAGCAAAACGGCGGCCGTTACTAACATCCGGAAATAACGCAGAAAGGAGTACAATCGGACCCGCGGGCGCTTTGTAACATCTGCAGTTGTGGCTTTTCGGCTTCTTTTGGAGCTTCAGAAACCTCATTTTAGAATTCTGAGGGACGTCAACTGGTACTCAATAAATTTACGTCACTGCAACCGAACACCAACCGCCAGTTTGGATTACAGATTGTTTGCCCTAAGTTTCATAGCTTAAAATTGCATACGACGCCGGCGTTCTTGCACCCGGTGCGCATTCGTTTCCAGATGGCTGCACTGCACAGTGTTCCCGCGCGGTAATCGTGGCGGAAATTATGAAAGCTTAAACATTGAAACCAACCTACGACTCCAAAGCCATGGAATTCAGCCTCCAGCGTTTTACTCTATACGCTGCCCGAAATTGGTTCAGACACAGGGGGCTCGGTTTGAGTACGGTTCTTGAATGTCTTTTTCTACGTCATACCGGGTAAGGTGTTCAACTTCCCGACAAGACGTCAAGTGCACATGCTCTCAAAACGTTTGTGGCAACAAACAATTCCCAACAAGCATAAACCCTAGTTACGATTGGTTTAGAACAAATCGGTCACATTAACAGCTTTTGAAGCGAAAAGTAATATTTATTTGCACTTGACCTTTAAAGAGCCTCAGATAGCAAACATTTCCGGGCGCCATCTACCAAAAAATAAGCAATAAAAACCGGCGCCTTCCGCTGGCCGCCGCTGGGAAATACCTCGTTATTAAAAGGGCATATTTTGTAATTTCGAAAAAATTCAATATTCGGGAGAGTGATTACGCGAACATGGTGGATACCATCGCTGAGGCTTCCTTCTCGCTTGAAAATGTGAACAATAAATGTCACCTGCTCTCACACCACTCATTTCCGACGCCTACTAAGAATGCATGGGATTTGTCGAACATTCGAAATTTCCGTTGTGAATTTGCGTGTGTAGCGCCGCTAGGCACATAGTGGCATTAGAGGAAGGTACAAGCGCTTGTCCAGATTGTCCGGTCATGGATTCGCGGTTTGGCATCGCTGAAATCAGAGTTCATTCGCACCGGCGCATTATGCACTGAGACTTCAGGTAGAAACCAAACGTGCGAAAGCTTGGTACGAAAACGAGTATAAACTTTTCACACAAGGCACGATGTGGATGGTTTTGTCATGTATGCCCAGTACAAAACTGCTACTACTTTGGCAGCTCAGATTCGACTGCTGAAATATTCTCATTTTCTTGAGCGAGGAATGGAGGCCATAAGTTAGAAGATCGCGAGTTCAGCGCGTATTTCTTCTGCTGCATGCACTGATCTTTGCTATAAGGCTGTTGAACAACAAGCATGTGATTTCTGAGCCAGCGTGTTGGCTAGTAGACATTGCGTATTCACAGATGTCACATTACCGGCCATTTGCTTGCATCAGAATCCACGACCGCGTTCTACTTTTTCCCCAGTGATCATACTGCCAAAATCTGGCATGGACACTGCGAATGTCTATGTTAACGCAGTATTTTTACACTTTTTTGTCTTGTCTCCTCATTTCCAACACTTGCTATCGTCAGAAAATGACGTTAAAAAAATTGGCAGTAGATTACAGCTCTGCTATGCCTGGATATACGTAGCGTAAAACTACCGTTATTCTTGGTGCTGAGTTTACACTTTCACTGAATTTCCTCGTGTGTCCAGTGCACCGACGAGTCTTGGAATCACCTTCTTCATCCTCCTCGTCCTCCTCCTCACTTTCCTCCAGCCGATATTGCTGTTGTTTAGTGGCGGCCATAGCACTTCGTTTAGCTTCTTGGTGACGTCTTTTCGCTAAGCGCTCTTCTCGTTCTGGGAAGATTCTGTCTTCCGGGCCTCTCTCACAGCCACTCTGGGAAATTGTCTTGTCGTGATGTACATCGCGCGCCCCTTGTCGAATACAACCAGCATTTCATTGGACGCAGTAAAGTTCACCGGCGTTTTATAATTCGGCTGCAGGAAAAAAAGAAGCTTTATTTGTCATTCGCGGAATCTCTATTATTCTCACTGTAGAAAAGGGGAAATATGAAAAGTTTCACGATCCGGGGCGTGGCGCAGTGGTAAAGCGCTGTGCTGGGGATCCAGGGGATGGCGATTCGATTCCCTAGTGGAAGACAAAGTTAATAATTTATTTTGAAGTATCAATTCAATGGTGATTGGGAATGAGACTTCTGGTTGGTCGCTTCAAATTTGGCGGCTCTCGCGCATGCGCATAACGCGCGGCACACAGTCACGGGAACCTCGTCTCTGACCAGCATAGTGTAGATTCACGCTACAAAACGTCGTTAGCGAATCTTGAAAATGCCCACGTTCTCACGAACAAGTGGACAAAAATGCTCTTCGGAGTGCTTTCCGGACGTGGACAGAGACAAGCATGGTAGTCTTTACAAAACTCTCACTGCGATTTCGGTCGCACTGCCCCCACCCCTTCCGCCCTTGGAATAAAAATATAGCGGTCATGCAATAAGCGGGGTGCAACCTGTTTTGTGCCACGTGACCGACCTGCGTCGTGTTTTCTATCAAGCATTTACGATTCATATTACCAGCTGCTGAGTTATATTAGGTATTCGTCGATAAGCCGTGACTGCGTGCAGGACACTTACCATTTGAAGCGCTGCCCACACAAAAAGAATTGAATGAATGTCCCAGTAGTACCTGACGCCACGAAACTTTCTTGACGTTCACTTGCTGCAAAGCACGCTATCCGGACTGCTTTCTGGTGGGAAATCTTGAGCGCCAAGCAGATAGTGAATCCCTGGTCCTGATAAGCCAGCAATTAAGGAAGCGCGAGCAGTAATTACGCCTCGTAAACGTCCCCTGAAAGATAGCTCTTGTCTTTCAGATAAGAAACATATTCTTTTCCTCTTACCCACTTGCTTCTTGCCTTGCACACCCAACAAAGAGGCATAATATCGTAGTCGCAGGTATATCTAAGCAGTGGCTCGCTAGTTTTTTTTTATTTGCGCGTATCGCATTTTCCAAAGGTCAACAACAAACTGGGGCATGCTACTTACTCGTTTAACGGTGAATTTACGATGCATCTTGAGCTATGCACCTGAGTAAGGTGGGGGTAGGTTGTCCTGATAGTTAACGTCATTTGATGTTTGGATGTTCTGTAAGCACATTGTTATACGGATGAGTAGCAAACCTCGTTTGTCAGTGGCTTCCGACCAAGAAATTATGTCACAGATAACATGCCTGGTGGATAGTATTACATGACGTGAATGAGCAATGGGAATTCTTGTGCATGTCTAGGTTAAATGAAAAACCCTTCAGCGGAATTGTTTTAGTCCTGCACTGTAACCACTGTCATCTTAGTGAAAGAAGTATCTTAGAGCAAGGAGTGTACAAATAACTACCTCAAAGTTGACTTCTTTTTTGTTTTGAGTAACCTCAATTTTATGCATGCCGAAAAGTTAGGCCTACAATTACAAGATGAGCCAACGTGTGCTTTAAAGAAACAAAAGCGAACGACTGGCAAAGGTAATTTGGCATATGGCGTAAGCAGTCGTTCTGGTGCAGTATTCTAGACTCGCATGACCGTCGTTCGGCGCCATATTGCTTCTCTGAATGATTCTCAGTATAATCACTTGTTTCAAATTTGCGGCGCGAAATTGTGATCTTCTGATATGGCTTTTTGCGATGACATAAAAATGACGGGGCCTTGAAAACGATATTTTAGCAGAGCCGTTCATGATGACTGAATGGTAAATGTAAATAGTGGAGGAGGAAAAAGGAAAGTAAAAATGATATAGAGGAAAACCCTTTTGCTTGAATTAGAGATTAGGCGAAATGAACTGCCTACTGGAAATCTGATTTGCTGACGTTGTGTAGTGAGAAATATGGTATGCACAAACATCATACGACGATGACAAATAGAGTTTCATGACACAAAGGTTATGCATCCATTGCTGTAAATGGCAAACGTCACGCGCCACGTTTTCTATCCATTGAGGCGACCGCGAAAAGAACATGGTGAAGTTGACGTGTATTATAGGCACTTGATACCTCAGGTTTGATAGCCACTGATTCTGTAGTAAAGTAAGGTGATACATCTTGTTCTAGCTGCAGAAGGCACTGGAATGATGTCATGCGGCTACATTTCGGCTACGTAACATTTTTGATCATTAATAATGCGAGGGCACTAACTCTCCTCCATTGCAAACGCTTTGCTGACATAGAACCGTCGATCAACGCGATTATTGTCCAGTGCCGGAATGGTGACCTGCAGTTCGGCAGCATTGCACATTCGAGCAACACCTAAAGCTTGAACTTTCTGCGGGTGACCAAAATATTTTAATGTATAAAGCAAGAAGTGGCAGTTGTGCACTGCTGCCGAAAATAGGACCGATTCTATTTTGCTCCTGAGAGTGCATGACTTTAAGTGTTTGTGGTAGGTGTACGCACCACATGAGCGCAAATGAGTAAGGACTTCACAGATATTAGCAAGGTACTTGAAGTCCTGAGGCGCCAACTAAGAATAGTACTAAGGAAAGTGTAAAAAACTACAACAATACTTGCCATGGTGTTTGTGAGACCAAAATACAATCAAAAAACTTCGAAAGGAAGTTTAAAGCCTTTCAAAGAGAAACGAAGAGTTTGAAGCCGAAAACAGCAGGCGTAATGAAAAGTTAACACAACTGGAACAGTGTCAGCGATCGAACAACCTGAAAACAAAAGGAGTACCTGAAGAGGGTGAAGAAGGCGAAGGATTGGAAGCATTTTGAATGAAACGATTTCGGACTAAGATATAGATATGTCACTGTATCACGGTATCAAATCATGCTACAATACATCTGGAGTGTTCGCCACTAGGAATTGGCCTCGATATGCCTCGTGCAGCAGAAATCATCTTGTGAATGTTTGGTTGAAGACAGAACTTCAGTCCGAGCTCCAACACTTTGCGATGGGCTTCCGGTAGGCGGTATCCCCCTAAGACGAGAACCTTCCCACCAGGAGCTGGAAAGTGGGTCTACTTATCATGTACACAGGGACGTGCAGAGTTTTAAAGGTAGTTGGTATGTTGGTCAGCCAACTCACACAACTCACGGTAATGCCCGCGATGGTGCGTATCAACCCCAAAGGACACAAGTAAGCAGTCCTTGTAGAAACGAGTGGTCCCAACATTCCGAAGAAATGATATATGGAACATCCTGCGGCAGTGGCTCTTGGATGGCTGGCGCCAACCGCAAAAAAACTTGCAATTCTATGGGACACAGGACACGTTTGGCGTGCCATGAGGCCAAACTTGCCTTATATGCGCAGACAGCTATTAGGGCTGCTAGGGTGGCAGGATTAGTGGGAAGGGAAATAACACTAACAGGAGAGCTCAATTCCTAATATTTAAAGGCGCGAATCACACAAGACAAACACAGTGAAGATGATGGCGTGAAGTGCCATCTCCAACTAGTTTATTGAACGCACAAAACATACATATTGCCGCAAAACCTTGAAAACTGTATTTGTTGTTTTTTATTAGCCATCAGCACGCGGCCTTATCATTCTGATTCTGGCAAGCATATCAATTTGGTTTGTTAATGCTCGATGTCGCGAGAAGCGCCTTTATCAGTTTTTTTTTATCGCTCAAGATGCGCCCAGATCTGTCTCGAAGATTCCGACCACTCGCGTATGTTTCTACAATGTTCCACGTTGTACTAGTAACAGTTTGCGATTGTTCTGAGCAGCCTTTAAATTGAGCGTTGACGTATGCGGCGGGTATTCTTTGTTCGACGACCGCCGAGCACGATTGTTGCTATCGCCGCCACCGAATCACTTGGTTCTTTTCCGGACGCAAGTCAGCCCAATAAAGAATTAATTTCAGTGCTTGTATACCTGTGTGTGTTCACTTGTGATCACGGACTTGTCACCACCACGTGGCAATATATAGGCTTTGTCATCACACGGGCAGACACGTCACTTAATATCAAATTTAACGTGATAGCCCACGCCCAAGAAATGTTTCATCCACCGCGTACAAAACAATGCAAGTGTCACTTGTGCACGAGCTGGCTTTCTTTCTGATATAAAATGCTTCGATCAGTTTCCCAGCTATCTTGTCTCTACCTTTGCGAAGGATGCTCACGTCAGAATAGCATGGAGCACTCTGAAATGTGCTTCGGCAAATGCGTGCCTTTTTTCATTTGTTCCACATTACGTTCATGTTCTGTCGTTCGCTCATCAATACACCGATCAGTCTGTCCTATCTAGGAGTGGCCACAGGACATGGGGATCTCGTAGACCACACCTTCAGCGCATTTCATATAGGGTCTCCTTTCCTTCGTTCCGCAGCCTCGTTCTTTGATTTCTTTGTCAGTACGCGAGCAAAGGCCTCCGAGCTTCCTCGTGGCTAGAAAAAAAAAACATCGGTACTCTATGGCGGTTAGCAGTTTCCTTCAAATTGTTGGCCACTTGGTGTATATACGGCGCCACGACAAGTTTCACTGCTTCATTATGGACGTCTGGCCTAGCTCTACCAGTAACCTTAATTTTTGCGGATGGCTTTCATCCACAGCTGTCACGAGCGAACGAGGGAACTCGGCTTCCAAGAGCTTCGCCAATTGCTGATTAAAACTATTCTGCATTTTATGAGGCCATGACTTTCTGAGCTCGGAATCAAGGCATAGCGAAGCAATCCCTTATTGATTTCAGACATCTTACGTCGCGCGAACAAAGACACACACAAGACAGAGTGTGTGTCTTTGTTCGGGATACTGTTCGGGATGTCTGAAGTACTGCACCAACTAGGCCGACAACACATCTTACTGAAGCCCTAAGCGATGCAATCCCATAGCGAAGCAATCCCAATTTGAAGAAGGTTGCTAACTGCCAATGAATACCGGTGGTTTCTTGAGCAACGAGGAAGCTCGAAGGCCTTTGCTCCCGTACTGAGAAAGAAAGCAAAGAACGAGGCTGCGGAACGAAGCACAGAAGATCCTATGTGAAATGCGCCGAAGGTGTGGTCTACGAGATCCCCATATCCTGCGGCCACTCCTGCATAGGACAGACTGGCCGGTCTATCAGTGAGCGAACGACAGAACATGAACGTAATGTGGAACAAATGAAAGAAGGCACGCATTTGCATTTCAGAGTGCTCGTCCTGTATTTGTGAGCCATGCTATTCTGACGCGAGCATCCTTGGCAAAGTACAGACAAGACAGCAATAGGAAAAGCCCCCCAGCTGGTGATGTAGTGACACTTCACTTCCTTTGTACACGGCGGAAGAGAAATTTTTTGAGCGGGGTCTATCACGTTAAATTTGATCTAGGTGATGTGTCTGCACGTTTAGCGATAAAGCTTATAAATGCATGTTTCGTGCGTTCAAGAAACTAGTTGGAAGTGGCGCTTCAACCCGTCGTCTTTACTGCATTTGTCCTGTGTGATTACAGCCTTCAAATATTAAGGATGGAATGTAATCAATTCGCCCAAGAACAAGTTCTCCTAAAGGTGAGCTCAAGGCACTAAAAAAGAACTGAAGCAAAACTGACAACTGAGCGATTTGGTACATCTTGGAAATTAAATAGCGCACACGCTATGTACCAACTCGCCCAATTGTCAGTTTTGCTTCATAAGCAAGTCTCAGGGCAAATTCCTAGAGACGAACGCTCCAGATGCATTGTAGAATGTGTTGATGCCATTAAGCGATCTGGAGTGGGAAAGAGGGGAAATTCCTGCCTGAGGCGCTTGTCGGATTTTTTGACGTCAACTAATCAGCGGGTAGCAGTGTCTGACAAGGAAGGGTATTTTTTTGTGCTGCCCAGATTTAAAAAAAAAAAGGCTGATTGCGCTATTGAAGCCAATTTCAGGCCTGTTGAGATTAAGGCTAATAAGGTGAAAGAGGAGGCCCTGCATCTTCTGTCACGCCTAAACTTAGAAACCTTGCGGTCCGGCATGTGAAAGGCTGAAATCCTAACGCTTGAAGATTTCTTTTCGGCCAAAACGCATAAGGATATTCCGTTTCGGGCCATTAACACGGAACGCTCCACTTGGCAACATGTTGTTTCTGGCTTCCTGCTTCAATAGCTGAAGAAACTCGAGTTGGTGGATCCTTTTCAGACACCTGATTTAGTGGGCGTCGTAGAGTATATCCGCAATGATAACCCTTTTCGAATCTGTGCTTTTAGCGTTGATGTTAAAAATGTTTTTACTCGCTTCAGCACCGCAGTTTGATGAAATTCGTTAGTAAATGCTGTGGGATTCGGGCTTGCTGCGGCTGCCCTTCGCGCGGCCGCCGCCCGCTTCCCAGTTGTTCTCCCCGTTCCCTTTCTCCCGCCTGAGGCGGCGGAGAGAGGCTCGGACGACTTGTCACTGTCGTTCGGGCCACATCTCCGCCCTGGCGTCCCAGTGGCTGTTCTCATTGGCGCCTTTTGGCGGGAAGACGGCACCGCTTCGACAGCCGCGCTCGCGCGACTGTCCGAGCGGAGCTCAGAGAGAGACCCCTCCGAGACATCGCAAGGTGCGTACGCAACTGTTCTTGTCTGCCGGCCTTTGTCCGCGCAGACCAGTGTGTACTCGAGTTCGTCTGCTCCGGGTCTTACCTGAGAGCGAAGCTCGAGCCTGTCGATCGTGATCCAACGATCCGCGACAGGCGTACCTTGCGGTGGTTGCCCAATCTCTCTCAAAGGAACCCTTTGGTTACTGCGAGAGAGAGATCACAGCACGCTCGTGCGTGCTTGCGGCGCGCACTCCGTGTCACTTCGTGCGCGCAGGGGAGCCTAGCTCCTCGCGCGCTCCCTTGACACGGTGACTGCGTATGTGTGTGTCTGTGTGTGCGTACGTGCGTGTATGTGCGTTTGTAAATATGTGTGTGCGTATGTGCGTTTGTAAATATGTGTATGTGTGTGCGTGTGTGTGTGCCGCTGGAGGATGGCGTTTCATTAAACGTCTCCTTTGTGAACTTGGAGGTTCGTGTCCTTGCAGCGCAGTGCTCTCCTTCCTTTGGAGGTTGAGTGCGCGCTGCCGTGTTTCAGGGTGCGCGTGGTAACGGCTGATCGGGGTTTCGGCTCGCGCGACGCTCGAACCCGCGGTGGTTGGTGGCTTATGTCCACGTAGGAAACCACAATGCATTACTCTAGATAGTGATGAAAAACGCTTTGTGGATACTTGCGGTATCTCGGTGCCTTATTTCTAAGAATTATTATCTTTTTATCTTGTTTAAACGTTTTTAAACAGGAAAGGGCAATTATTTCTCCAAAAGTCTGTGGTTTGCATTAGGTCGAAAGTGGCTCCTGTTCTAAGCGATATTTTTCTTTCCAAAGTTGATGTGGCCATTGAAAAGAATATATGCAACCTTTCCAAGAAAATTTTCAGGTACGTTGATGATTACCTAGTATTTGTTGAACGTGCCGATTCCATAAGGTGCGTTGTAGACGTATAAACATTTTCAAAGAAAATGGGTTCGGCCTGGAATTCACTTTTGAAACGCCCTCCAATGATTGTTTACAATTCCTTGATATTAATCTCCGGTTCACGGATGAGCAGATTTGTTGGATGTATTCCCCTAGGTCGGTGAAACCACTTTTAGATTTTAAATCCAGCCATTCTAAGATAGTAAAATGTGGCATTGGGGTAGCCTGTTTAGGTTCTTGATTAAATGAATCTTGTCATTACTCAATGCACGATACCTTTACTGACTAAGTAAACAGGCTAAGACGTACGGGGTTTCCTCAGAACGTTCTGTCACTAGCCTGTAAAAAGGTTCTTAAGAGACTGAAGGAGGCTTACAGTCTTTCATCTGCGGACGCTAAGCAGGATAAGAAAAAGTCGAAAAAAAATAGCGGTTCTACCTTATGTCTTCCACTTCTCGCACCAATTGAAAAATGTGGGCGACAGATATGGCTTGAGAGTTTTATTTTCTGCTCCGAAAAACGTCGGTAGCATTTGTGCTATATAGTTTACATCCGGGCAGGTGACACCCCTTGCAAAAAAACGATGGCCTGTTCAGTCAACCATGGTAATCGGTACATCGAATATACAAAAGGGATTGTGTATCGCATACTTCTCTCCTGTGGCCGGACCTATATTGGGCAAACTGGCCGGGGCTTCAATGTACTGCAGGAACACGATCGGTCTCTGAAGAAACCTCCGTTGTCTAATCTGGCCAAACACTGCGCAAAGGGCAGTGGTTGCAGGCCGATACTAAGCGATACTGCTGTTTTATTTCGCCACAGTGGCCAACTAACTAGGGATATATCAGAAGCATATCATATAGCAAAAAAAAAAAACAAATGACCTAAACTGTGTTGCTCATCCAATGGTGATTCTCCATCAAAAAGAGTTTTTATACTTTGATGCGCTTAGTGATTTCTTCCTTTATTTTTTTTTTCGTTCTTTCTTTAGCATGTTTTGTACACATTGCCTCTTTCCTGAATAAAACTTTAGTTGTGAGTAAGCGCTTGTGGTGTATTTTCTTTTTTGACCCTTGTTGTGTGCGCTATTTAATTTTCAAGAGTATACTGTGCATCGCTTAGTTAACCTCCCTGCTTTACAGTTCTCCCCCTTTCTCAGGCATTTTCCGCGTTTCACAGGACACACACACATACATACACAAGCGCGCGCAAATACATAGGTACACGCACCCAAACACACAATAGCTGGTCATAAAGAGGCTGTTCGAAAAAGATGGGCAGCAAAGCCACAACAGCTAGCACTAATTGATACTTTGAGACGGTGATCGTTGTCCTCGGACATTGACCATGCTGGCTGCGCGGGCGCGTCTTCGCCAGTGCTGGAGCTACTTCGCAAATCTGTCGATTCCTTCAGTTTACGACGAGCTCCTTGTATGCTTTAGTTCCTGCCTTCAAATATCGCTGATCAGTGAATGTGGGAGGTCATTGGCGCTTATGAGGAGCAATGCCACTTTTCGTTCTCCTGCGCCAAGCCGTGGCGAATCCCTTCTTGCTCTTTAGCTGTTACGCGCTCCTCGCGTCTCACTCATCCCCTCCTTACGTAGCTGCTGCCGAATGTCCGGCAGTAATTATGTGATACGCTGAGAACGCAACAAAATATTTTACTCGCCCTTACTGCAACGTGAGGCGTCCGCATCGCCGAATGCACCGCAGCGGCTTGGTTCATATAGAGCACCGCCATTTTTCATACTTGGCGTCATTATAGAGCGGCAGGTGAAATAGCTCTTTTTCTATAGTTTTTTTTTTTCAGCTTTTCTTCTAAATGCATAGCCAGATTGTGCGGTTACATAACCTGGCACCGCCATACTGCACACGTCACGTGCGTCACTATTTGAACAAAAGGGCGCCAGGTGAAGAACTAGAGAGCCTACATGCCCGGGAGCCGCGGCGCAACATGTCGGCTCCCTAGAAAGAACGCGCTGCTGCTGCCACACAGTGACTGGAAAGGAAATCTATAGCCTCTTCTCTTCCACGCCACAAGGTGTCATTACAGGGCAGGGGGCCCTAAAGCCCCTTTATCAAGGGGCTTTAGGGGGCCCTAAAACCCCTCAATAAACTAAAAGTAGCGCCATCTCCTCTCTCCTCCTCCGGCGGCGCCGCTCCTCCTCTCGCATTTCGACCGTGGCTCCACCTACGGGGTGCGCGACAAGCGCGCGCTCTCCGGAGCAGGCGCCCTTCACAGCCATCTCGATCAGCGCCGCGCGCGCGCCGATCGAGGCGACCGTGCGCCGGGTCTCACCAGAGCCTTGCATTTTGTCGCAATGTGTTCAGGTTAAAATATTACTCACTGCTGAAACATAATTACCGAATGTTGCCAGGGATTTCCCGCCAGAATAGTTTCAGCTGTGAGTGTCATACACCACATATACGCGATTTCGGCGTTGGTTCAACTCGCCGTCATCTCCATGTGTCCGTAGTTCGTCACATTTGGCCACTCAGCGGCATGCTTTATAAAATTTGTAACTAGGCGGCGGACAGGAACTATTTCGGAACAGTCTGTGTATGGTTTCTTTGCAGCGTTGACTGAATTGCGAGCTGCCGGTAAACTTGAGAAGTGTGGCAGCAGCTGTCTTCCATGTATTTTCAGCTTCAGCTGCAGATCAAATAACTATAGGCGGCGGAAGCTGCAGTCTGTGTGGAGTCTTTGCAGCTTTGATTGACTTGTGAGCTACCGGTAAACTTGGGGAGGGAGGTAGCAGTTTTTTTTTTATATTTGGCGTTGAGATGGTGCCGTGTTCAGCTGCCATGGTGTGTCACCATACGTACACGATTTTGGCGTCGATTTAACTCGCCTACACCTCCTTGAGGCCGTCAGCCGTTGACAAAAGTGCGCAACATGCTTGAAAAAAAAATTAACTAGGCTGCGGAAGCTGCAGTCTGTGTGCAGCGGGAACGATTCAGTAGCAGTCCGCGTGGCAGCAAAACACACGGCGATATGTGCCGCGCGCGCGCCGCCCACCCCGCTGGAAAGGAGGAAGCTGCACGCCCAGCAAGAAAAAAAGCGCGCGCGCGCACGTGACGGCGCTCGGCCAATGAGAGGGTCGAACGACGAAGGAGAGCGCAGGAGAGGAGGCGGGCGGCAAACTTCACATGTTGGCGCTACTTTTAGTTTATTGAGGGGTTTTAGGGGGCCCTAGAGTTGCTACGGCAGCTGAGAGTAAACCTTTGACTCCGAAGAGAGGAAGACCCTCAGCGTTCCCTCTGCAGCCTGCAAAACAGGCTAGGTTCACAGAAAACAGGCCTGTTCAAGATGTCAGGTTTGATCAGATCGGACATTGTCCCATTCATGACGAATCAAGGGAGCAGCGATGCAAAATGGAGCACTGCGCTGCAAAATTGCGCATCCAGTGTGAGAAATGCAAGGTCAACTTGTGCCTTTCAAAGTCTAGGAACTGCTTCAAAGTGTTTCACACTCGATACTAAAGAAATTGTGATTTCTTATCGCTTCGTGGAACCCTCAGAATAAAGCATCGAAAATTTTCATTTTACAACCCTTGAGCCCTGATGTCCTATTTCGACGCCACATCGCTAACTCGGTAACTATTTTCACTACAAGGTTGAAACTTTCTGAGGATGTTATTTAACTAATATAAACATGAAAAAATGAGATAAAAAAAATATGCAGTCGAAATAAAAAATTCAGGGCCGAAAGGGTTAATGCCCTCGTAATTATGTTTGTCTCGTTTAATACGATTTTTTTTTGTGTGTAGGTTCTGTTGTGTTGATTTGTACCCATTTTTAGCTCTGCGGCTATATGTGGCGCCTCTCCCCTCTAGACTGCTGGGTAAAGCCCGACAAACCCTTTTGGGTTAGGCTGACTTGTCGTAATAATGTGTACTCTTTGGATGAATAAAGTCGTTACTATTGTTAATATTATTATTATTATTATTAGTAGTAGTAGTAGTAGTAGTAGTAGTAGTAGTAGTAGTAGCAGTAGTAGTAGTGGTAGTAGTAGTAGTAGTATTTTTTTTTTTCCTCCATTTACAAACATCCACATTGTGATTCCGTTTGCCTCCCATATGGTGCACTATCTAATTCCGTTCTCTTTGACGAGGAGTTGATAACGGAGAGTCTTAAGCGTCTGAGACCATCTTTGTCTCCTGGACCTGATGGCATTCCAGCCGCCATAATAAAATCCTTCAGTTATATCTTTGTACCAGTACTGACTGCCATATTTAATAACTGTTTAAAAAATGCTGCCTTTCCTCGCGTGTAGAAAATGGAACGCGTGTTTCCTGTCTTCAAGTCTGGAAACAAATCTGATGTTTCCAATTATCGTCCGATTTCTCTTCTACGTGCAACCTCTAAGCTTTTCGAATTAACTTTGCACAACGTACTTTCCTTCTTCAAACATATCATAGTACCGAATCAACATGGCTTCATGTCGGGTCGCTCTACTTCTACCAACCTAGTCACGTTTATGACGTATGCCTCTGCAGCAGTCCTTCAGAGGGGTCAGGTTGACACTGTGTACTGTCATATGAGCAACGCTTTCGACGTTGTTACTCACTCACTGCTTCTTGAAAAGCTTCTACTCTCTGGCGTCGAAGTCTCACTCGTAGCCCTCCTACGCAACTATCTCCTTGATCGCTTCTGCTTTGTCAGTGTCAATGGACAGACCTCTTTCGTTTACCCTGCAACGAGTGGAGTTCCTCAAGGTTCAGTACTAGGTACGCTTCTCTTCTCCGTTTTTATTAAAGATGTTTCCTTGGCGATAAAGAACTCCTCGTTTCTTCTTCATGCTGATGATATAAAAATGTTCAAGGTAATACATTCGTTTCAAGATTGCTTGTTGTTGCAATCGGACATATCTGCTTTTTCTGATTGGTGTGCGAAGAATCGACTTACCCTCAATTCTTCCAAACCTAGGGTTGTCTCATTTACCCGTAAAACACATAACTTGCTCTACCATTATTCTGTGAATTCTGCGCTATTGGACAGGGTTGATGAAATTCATGACCTTGGTGTACTTTTTGACCGCACCCTCCAGCTTCTCCTCTCATACTAAACGCATTGCTCAGCAGGCTATGCGCACACTCGGATTGGTTTGCAGACTTTCGAGAGAGTTCCGTACTCCACTTCCGTTCTTAAAACTGTACCTGTCCAAATGCTTGCCGCTGTTGGAGTACGCGTCGGTTGTTTGGAATGGCACTTGCAAATCGAACTTGGACAAGGTTGACAGAGTACAAAAAAAATTTTTACGGATATTCATTATCGCTTTCCTTGCGCAACTTCCTCCTCTCGCTCCACCAGGAGCGCCCAATTGAGTCTTCCTTCTCTTCACTGCCGTCGTACCAGAGTTGATATCACTTTTCTGTACAAACTCCTTCATGGCCACATTATGTGCCCTCAGCTCTTAGAGTACATCCTACTGCGCGTTCCGCGAAAGAACATGAGGGAATTCAGACCATTTCAAGTTTCTCCGTCTCTTCTTTCCCATTCCCCTCTGGACAGAATTCAGTGGTTATTTAACTCTTTTTGTCCTCACCTTGACATCTTCCAAAACTCACTCTGTTCATTTATATTGGATGTTCGTAGCGTTGTATTCTAAATAGTACTTTATCACATATAACTCCCACTTTCTAGCCTAAAATATTGTATTTACTTCACTGTTTGCTTTTGCTCCTGTTCAGTGCTGTATGCATCTTGAACTGCTTTTTATCCGTTTCTTACTTATATTTCAACATTAAACTTTATATTCGAATCTTACTGTCCCGTGTTCAATTCTATTTCTTTATTGTATTATTCTGTATTTCTAGCCTGTGTTTTAAGTACCACGCACTTGTTGTGCCTGGAATGGTTATTTATTTTATGTATATTTCTATATCACTATAATCAATGTCAGTTATTTGTTGTTTTTTTCTCTCTATCTACCGTTCCTTCTTTTATTTTTCTTTCGTGTTGTGCTCGACAATTCTCTGACTGTGTATATAAGAGACGCTACTCATTGATTGCTTTCTTTCCGTGATAATTTTCGTCTCAATTTCTTTACATGTGTTATTTATTTCTTCTTTGTGTTCTCTCTGTGTCTGTAAACATGTTTGTGCATTTTCATTTTTGTTTCTTTTTTTTGTGCTGCAGCACGAAGACCACATAGTTGTTCCTGCGCACATTAAATAAAGATAGATAGATTAATTAATTTATTTATTTATTTATTTATTTATTTATTTATTTATTTATTGATTGATTATTACTATTATTATTCCTTTTTGTGCTGTTCTAAAGAATTTCTTATGCGGACGTTCACAAGTGGTCAGAATTAACAGCCAAATGAAGCACAGTGGAAAGCTCCCTCTAAAAGCGGGTGTACCACAGCGATCCATTTTATCTTCATTGCTCTTTAATATATTTACAAATGATCTGAGCTCAGTAACATCCAAGTGCTTGATTTTTCAGTACGCTGACGACACAGTTCTGCTCACGAAGCGTATAAACTACGAGACGGCATTGAATGTGTTGCAGGAAAACATTAATTATGTCAAGAAATGGTTTTCCGATAATGGAATCTCGGTTAACATAAACAAAACGAAAATGATATGTTTCATAAATCCTTTAAAGACACTACTTATTGATAGACAAGTATTCTTGCATGATCATGATTCCCTCCCCTGTTGTTGCAAGCCAATAGAATATGTTAACTCGATCAAATATCTCGGTGTTGTTTTTTACAGCAGCTTATCTTGGCATGACCACTTCGCATATCTGTGTGCTAAGCTACGGAAAGTTACATGGTTACTCTTCAATGTGAAGTCTTTGGCGCCGATGTCAGTAAAAAAAAAAAAAAAACTATAATTCATGCACTCGCGTACAGTGTTCTCAGATACAGCATAACTACATTCGGCCATGTTCTTCAAGCTGGCATTGCCGTATTAATAGTATATTAAAAAAACATGTTGAAGAGCATTCCGTACAATTGTCACATACCATCCGGCACGGACGTCTTTCAGTTCCTAGGCTTTCCGTCAATTCATTCTCTTTTTGTGCAGACAGTTGTTCACCGACATTTTTGGAATTCTGGCTTTTTAATTATTAATACCCCTGACCGGAAATTAAGGAAAACATTACGTTATTATATACCACGGAGTGTAACTAGATACGGGAAAGCAAGGCGCTGTGCTTATGTACCTGAAATCTTTAGTGATTTACAGGATGAAATTTTTGCGGTAACTTCAATGCGTAACCTAAAGATGCGTCTGAAAGCCTTTTGGTGATCTTTGTATTCTTTTGTCAGAGTGAAGTTATGCTTAAAAATATATTAGTTAATTCATTTATTTTTAGATTGACGTCTACTCTGGGGTTAAAGTTAAATTTCTCAATACTCATGCTGTTAACCTGTTTTTTTTCACCTTTTTTTTTTCTCTCGCTTGGGTGTAACGCGAAGCGTTGCTATATCTACTGCCTTTTTTGTTCTGACGGGCCTGAACCATATTGTATCATCTACAAAGTGGCAATAAACATTATTATTATTATTATTATTATTATTATTATTATTATTATTATTAT
>JAJIZL010124613.1:0-22105 GCA_023969395.1 Amblyomma maculatum
TTTTTTTTTCTTCATTTATTCTTTTCATTTGTTCTTTTTCTAAAGCTGCCGGCATGCGCCTTTATCACGTGATTCGAGCGGGTGGGCTGTTTCTGTATTTTTGTTGGTTCATGCGCTTTGTCAGGAGAGGTTGCTTTAATGTTTTTTTCGCAAGATACATCGATATGTATCTTGAAGAATCTAGCTACTCGCGTGTGTTTCTACTATGTTCTACATATGCTAGTCATCGTTTGCTGATTTATATAGATCTTTCTTCCCCTCCTTTATATTGAGCGTTGGCTTGACGCGATAGGTAATAGTAGATCGGCCATGGCGGAAGTAGAATTGTGGGCAAAGCCTGGGCCCAAAAGCGGTTCAGCGCTACCGCAGCATAGCCACAGGTCGGGGGGCCAACCACTCAGATTAGGAAATTATATTACTACAAACTAAAAAGTATCAATCAACATAAAAAGAATAGACATTTTGATAACTTCGTTTGTAAATGAGGTCAGGTATTTTATAAATACATTCTTAACTTTTTTTTTAAATCTTTCAACACTCTTATCGCCCCACCCCCTTGATCTTATATCGGTCAGGAGGCGCTGCCAGAGGTAACCAAGGCAACGGAAATAACGAAGCTGACGAAGCACGAAACGGTTCCTTATCGCTTTCTGCTGCTCGTCTGCTGTGGTGCGGGCCTTGGTGCGCCCGGGAAAGCGTAATTTAGTTCGCAAGTCTGAAAATGTCTCTTTTGCGAAGATTTCGACGTCCTTGCTGGTCGCTGCTCTGTGGCCGTTTGGTGAGATTTAATATCCCCCCGCAGCCGTATTTTTTTGGTGGTTTCGTTCCTTTCGTCGTGTGGGCAGTGCAAGATCTTTTTGCAGCATTGTATTGCGCTTAGCGTTCTATTGCAAGATGAGCCCGCACAAAGTCAGGAAGCGATGTTCTGTGGCACGTTGCGACAGCGTGGACTCAACCGTCGGTGTCTTATCGCTTCCCGGCTGACTTTCACCGGTGAGCACATCTGGAGGTTGCACATAGACTCAATGTATGCTCTAATGCTCCCGTGTTAAGCACGTTTTTTGATACTAAAGCTGTCTGGACCGGTGCAACCTTGAAATTGCCTTGAAAAATGCTGTATACATTCTGCCGAAGCATTTAAATGTGAAGAGTGATCTCCGTGCTCTATGCTCCACGTATGCATGTTTTGATGCACCTACTAATTCATGACATGTTATTTCAACTGCAGCTGTCATAGCTTTGTTTTCTGTACATGCATGTTTCTTATCTGGTGATGTTTTGTGGCAGGCACTTCAAGCGTTTTTCATGCCTCTGCTGTGATCAATAAAATGATTAGCCCACTTAAACAGCGCTACTGTTCGTGCTGTCTGCGACATGCATTTTTATTGTTGTGATTTGTTGCTTTTTTTTATTGGTTGATGCAATAAACTATGGATATGAAAACCATAATTGTTCACTTGGTACACTCTGTTGCGAACTGGGCACGACTGCACCGTTGCACCAGTGTTTCTGGACCGCACCTTGCTGTGCTTAGGGGCAAATAATATGGCCAAAGTACTTGCATGACTAGCAGCAGTATTTGTATTATGAATTTGCATGTGTGGTCTCTATTTGGAAGTGTTGCTGCCTTTCTATGCCGCCACATTATCAATCACTTCCATTGTGCTGGAGCAACTGCTTAAAAACAAAGGCGTAGACAACAGAAACTCGAGTTCTTTTAGATGGCAAAGGTTCTTTTTTGCATTGGCAACGCGGTGGTTAAAAAAAAAAGCTTGTTTATAATTCGCGCCAAAGTGAACGTATGGGTGACGTCATTTGACGTCATGGCCCCCTAATTTTTATTGGTCGCTGCAGCCCATGAGCCGCCATGTTCTGTGCGTATGGGCGTCTATGGAGCCTTCGCTACCATACTACATATACTTTGGATCGGCGACCGCCGAGCACGATTGTTGCTATTGCCGCCGTAGTTTGCTCAGTTCTTTTGCGGGCGCAAGTTAGCGCAACAAAGTGTTTATCCAAGTGAAATCCGAGCGTCCTCATTTTTCGGCAACTTGCAACCGCAATGACACTCCTAATTGCATCTGGTGCAAGTTCTGCCCTTCGTGTTCCGGTTTCCTCCTTCCCACCGAGACAACAGCTCTGCTACGGCCGTCCTGTGGGACCTGGGGCACCTGTCAACAGGTCGCCGGCTTTCCGTTCTCTGCCGTCTTCGAACACGGTCTACAGCCGGCCCCCGTTAGACACCAGTATGCATCAAAATTGACAATGGCGCAGTCTGCAAGTACCGGTTGTCTTCTTTAAGTCCCGGGAGCCCCTCATCTTCCGAGGACTGCTCACTGAAGATGCGGAAAACTCGAAGAACCACTTCGGTTGAGTGGCGGAATTCAATGGCTGGGACGATGCTCTGAAACCCAGGCAAACCTATACTGCTCTTTATGGACCTGCCCGAATTTGGTTCGACTATCATGAGACTTTTTTGAAGGAGGGGGGGCATTCAAAGCGGAGTTTTCAGCGGAATTGGCAAGTTCTGTCCGAAAAGAAAGAGCTTATACCCTCCTCCAATCAAGAATTCAGCTCCCAATGAGCCCGTCTTGACTCGCTTTGAGAAGATGAAGAGTCTCTTCCGCCGCGCTGATCCTGGTATGAAAGAAGATGCCAGGGTGGACCTGTTGATGCGCGGTTTAAAAGATCAGCCACTTCCATGTCTCCTTCGCCAGCTGCCAAAGACTGTGATGGAGTTCTGTTAGGAAGCAGCTAACATATAAAATACCTTAAAAGCAAGAATGCGACTCTCCAACGGGCCCCTTGCAACGCTTTCTGCAATCCACCGCGGCACCACTACTACAAGTAAATATAATCTCCATGAGGTCATCCATCATGTCGTTCGTGAATAATTGCGCTAACTCCTGCCGTCGCCAACGCACCAGCTGGTTGCGCCGTCCACACACCTCCTTCATGAGGAAGTCGAGCAACCATTCTGTGTTCCTCCAGCGATCAGCTGCGATAGCTTCAAGGCAAGAATCAACCGACATGAACTATGCTGCTGCATTACGCCAACCTAAACCCTAACGCGAACCTGCAATCCCCCTCAACGCGAACTAGCTGCAAAGAAGGAGTTTAATTTCGGTTTTGATGAGAGCCAGAAACGCATATCCCGAGTTCATAGACTAGGCCGCTTCGTCCGCGACAAATGTCGCCCCATTGTTGTTAAATTTGTGTCATTTAAACATAAGAAAAATATTCTTGCCGCAAAAAAGGTCGAAAGGTTCCAAGGTAATTGAGGTCGAATATTTTTGCAAAGCGACAAGATTTCAAGAGCAGTTTTTTTTATTGTGGTCCTGATTGCGGCAAAAATTTCAGCACGGTATAACAAGCTTCATATTTGCAATAAATGCTACGTTTAGTCAGCGCACACTGTCAGCGTGTTCAGAATTTTGCCAATCAATGACAGCAGTCCATCTGGCACTGCCCGCACCGACGCAGATACATCTTTACCCTGAGCCAAAAATGTACTTTTATTGTTGTCTGTCAGAATCTTGTGCTTCTCTTCGAAAACATCAAGAGTATTGTGAACAAACATCATGATCTATCATCAGCAAAGGCCCGTGTACACTGGGCCGATCTAGATACGCCGGCCATCGCCAGACGCGTTCTTTGTGTAATCGTCGTGTTTGTCACAAGGCGCCGACACCGACAGCGCGCCGATGGTCGCCCGACGAGTTCTCGCTTGGCCGACGCCGAGAGCGAAGTGATCGCGCTTGCGTCGGCCGATTTCCTTAAGACTTCTGTATTGTAAAAATGTCCTAATTTGGACAGTTCAATGTTTATAAATCCGAGAGAACCAATTTCTTTCTAAAATAAAATAAAATTGTAATTCGAGGCTTATGAATGCATGTTCGATACTTCACTTGCTTTGCATATGGGACCTCTTGCTGAATTTGAAATACTCCTGACAAGTAAACTGACGATAAGCACCGGTCTTTTTGATGTCAAATATTTCGTTTAATTGTCCCCGTATTTTAAAGGCAATGTCAAATATTATCTAAAAGAGAAAGAAAAAAATAGAGCTGGAAGCTATGACGCCAAATGCAGGAGTGCAAACGGTGCAAATGGACCGGGTATGAGACCTTCTGCTTCTTTCTGCATGCCTAATGCCAACAGCACTGGCTATGTTTACAAGAAAGCAAGATGAGTATGAGTGACGAGCTACATTTATTGCTACTGTGCAAAAGGTCCTGCTTCTAAGTAGGGGTTCATTTAACTACTCTTTGCATAATTTTGTTCTGGCAGCGACTTCATTATAACGATCGAGAGCCGTTCTTAAATGCAGAATGTTGAAACCATTATCTTACGGCTGCTGATAATTATAAACCAACACACATGTGTTGTTTTATGCTGGGAAAAAACAAGGGCCTTTTGTTGTCGCACTTTTCAACAGTACAGAGAATGAAGCTTAGTGATGCCACCCTTGAGCATGGGCGCCGAAATATATTTCCAACGGAAATAACGTTGCTAATTCCTAAGGAACGTTCGCATGCAGTACTAAACAAAATAAATGCTTTGCATTCCCGTAATCAATTTTATAAGGATTCTTTTGTCTCTTATTGGCATAGTATCACTAAGATAGTGTTCGCTGAAGGAAAATTTATCAACCATACTATGAAGAAGTTAGATATTCGAACTTTTCACTCTTCAAGATGTGAATTTGTTATACTGCCCCAGTATATGTTGATCAAATATTTTACCTGTCTTCAGTGAAATGACCACAAGGAAACAACATAGGTAGACGAAAAGTTAGGAAGCCTGCCATGCTATGATTTTTTATCTAACAGATATCGCCCTTAACGATTAAATACAACCCTCAACTTCCTTTTTTATTACAAAATCAAATGCAATATACTGCTAACATTTTTTACACTTCTGCCTCATATACAAGTGGTGCATATCTCACACTTGATCAGAAATTATTTTATAACGTATGTTGGTTTCATCCAGAAACAGAATCCACTAATCGTAGAAACAGAACCCTTACAGATGACCATATAAAGAGGGGGCAGACGCGTAACTGCTTGGAAGTTTTCACTCATAGATTAAGCGTTTGAGCCACGCGTTATTATCTGCTGAAAGACACTGACGGGCTTGCAGGTCCAATCATGGGCTTGGACAGCCATCAACAGAAAATTCGACAAATGCTTAGCAAATTTGAATTAATTTTTGAAACAGCATGAAGAGCAAACTTACAAGGGTACCATGACCACGTGCGCGCAGATCATTTTGCATTAGTGGACAAATCTAAAGAGCTTTCCAATAAACATATAGAAAATACATGGCAAAAGCAGAGGGTCATCCAATGTCAAATTATCAATGCTCTCTTGACCTTCAGAAATTTTTTTAGACATTATTTACCTATTTATATTAAAATACAAATTACGCTTACGGGCACATGAATTTCTAGAAATACTTTCACCCCCGTACACCTCTTTCATTTTGCGCTACAAGTGACAGAGAATGCGTTAGGGTAAATTTTTGCAGAAATATTTTTCGCTATTAAAATATTATCTTATTGCTCAAATTATAGACTGCAGGTGTTTGGAGATATAAAAAAGAAAGAATTTCTAATTCTCTCATAGCACGGAAAATATAGCACTAGAGAAACAAGCGAAACACAAAGGTTTATTTAACATAAGCATCAAAACAGATTCTTCAGTAGACAGCAGCAGTTTATGGCAGAGTGCAAAAATATTTCCACGCAAGGACGAAAATACTTTTGTGACGAGAAAATGACAGAACTGCGTACCTTCGTCAAGAGCATCGGTCTTGCGAAGCACTAAATCACCCCTTTGTCTGCAGAAAAAAAGTAAAATCAATTCTTTTAGCAACCTTCATCCCTGTGCAAGAAATAAGGAAAGCTGCGAAAGGGTCTTATTTATGAAATGTGAGTAAAGATTTTTTGTTTTTATTTTTTGTTTCTTTTCTGTGCTCCCTGAAGCCCACACCTTGGCTTTAAGCAGCAAAACAACTCTTACTGGCCTAAGGAAGTGTCTAAATGAACACCTTTGCAAACCTTGAACAATTTAGAAATAAATTGTAATTTTTTTATGCGAGAAATTCATCATGGATCCTGGAGTCCTCTTGAGGGGTTCCAGGCGCTACAGATAGGTTTACAACAGCTAAATTTACAATTTTTGCCTAAAGCAAGAACATGAAAGATATACCGTAATAGAAGGTTGTGATTTCTCACTGATGCAAATTTCGAATGCATGATGCACTTTAGTGGGATAGGATAATTTTAAGCTTTTAGCCTTTTCAAGCGCTTTCTGCTGCTGTTTAATCGCCTCTGAGCAGCATGTCCAAAAAAAATATAAAATAATAACATTGTAAACATTAGTTATATCTTAACAAGTAAAGAGTTAAAACAATTCTATTTTTAAGGCTAGAAATCATCTTTTACATTTATTTGCTTGGTGCCCTTTCAGCCGCTTCATGTTTCAGATTACCAAAAATGATTTCTAAAATTTAGAAAATCTTTAGAAATATTCTTTATTTGTTATGCTAAATGTACGGCTCCGAAAATTATTGATTACAAATTACTTATTTGGATACCAAGTACTATGTACGAAGTACCGTTTGGAAAATGATTAGAGAATTACCCTTTGAAAACAATATTTTAGTGATAAAAATAATACCCTTTAAGAAGTTTTTTTTTTAAATGTTTATTTATCCACCATGACTATATGTTTTTGCTGAAAAGAGGCGTTTTGGCCTATGATGTGGTGTTTGGCAATATTTTCCCCTTGACTGTGCGGGTTATTTTTGACGGAAATATTTTTAAAATTGTATTTCTATATCAGGCTCGAATGCAGGCCAAGATATTGGTTACCTCTCTGCTTTTCCGCTTTTTCAAAACAAAAATTCACTCTCTCTTATGTTCCATGTTATTCTCCATACTCTATCATCCGTGTTACGAATACCTGGAATGAACTGTTTGTGAACTGTTTCTTGTGCATGGCGAAGAACAATCGCGAAGGGTTTGCTGTACTTCTCGATGCAGTAAATTAGCGCATATGAATAAAATACTAAAACATAGCTGTGAAGTTTGCTAAAAATTATCCTTTATAAAATAAACATGCAGCAATATTGCTAGAGGGAGATGTCATTACGGATTTTGAGAAACTGTTGACTATTAATTTTTTAATCACACTAAATTACTGCAATCTATCTGAATTCATATGAATATGTAAGTAAGTATATTAAGGCCATAGCGTCGAGAAAGGATATATTATTTTTAAAGGCCTGTTGCAGTATTTATATACCCTTGTGCCATTACAAAATTGCGTAAGCTCGCATATTATGTTTTGTAACCGCTATTACTCGCTGAATGTTCCACATCACGATTTCCATTGTTAAATATAGAGGAATGGGGTAAGTTTGTTTAACAGGGAAAATGGCGAAACCCGATTTACAGAACTGTTTTCACTAACTCCAGCATCCTTGTATGCCAATTATATCACCACGACGTTTGCTACTATCGTCATTACCAACAAATAAATTATCATTGTCATCTTTACTACCACCATTATAGTTATCAATTATTGCTGCTCTTGATGATTAGTACCATCTTCAGTATCACTAACTACATCTTCATTGTCATCGCACCAACCATCCTCAGACTAGAGAAGTTACAGCCAAGACAGGTCAGAACATAATGAGCGTTTATTGAGAGAATATGTGGTCTTTTATAGCGGTTAGTAGATGCAGGCATGTGTCGGCGTCTGGGGCAGCATTCGGTGCGGATTGTGGCTGGCAGGCTGGCAGAAGAAATGTTTGTTAGGCATGTCATCCAACATTTTTCTCCATATCTTGCAAAACAAGAAAATAAGCCTGTGGCCTGTTATTCTAGTGATAAAATATATACCTCAGTGTATGTTAACTACTTAAAGTAAAAGCTACATCTATTACTGTTGTAGCTTGGAACAGGAACGACATAGCAGCCGAGAAATCTTCGGGACTCCGGTTTATTGCGATCCGGCCGCGCATTTCCCTGGGCAACAAATGCCTGCGAAACGTAGATTACAGCGCACTTATATCAGGATACCTTGCCATGAGCTAGATGTTCGCTTATCGCACAAACACTACATTTCCTCCTCCCTAGACGATGCTTACATCGTTACACAAGGCTACAATAAAGAAACATTTTGCCTTAACAGTGACATAACCGAACGAAATAACTTTAAAACACTGACTAAACGTTCTTTGACACAATCACGGCTGTGATGTATACCGAGCCGGGGGAAGTCTTCGCCTTCTCGGTTACCGGTGTTGTGTTGATAGTTCGTTGTCCCTAGCACTCGGAGGATGCCTGGAGTCGCGACTGATGTCTTCAGAAATTAGGGGTTTTACTTGAGTTACAGTTGTGGCCGGTTACCGAGATTGCTTGGAATGCGGTTCATCAATACCGGATGGTGATTCATATGGTTGTCACAGTTTCCAGGAGTCATCACCATCGGCGCCGTCGCCCTGGTCGGCAGTGATCCCTGAGTACAGCTCCCTTGAACGTATATGATCTTGATGCCCTTTCCGTTCCATGACTTCACGTGGTGTCGTAACCCGTACCACATAGGACACTGGCCCCGAGCGTGATGTCATAGTGGCCTCCAACCATATGGGACCTAGTCTAGTGTTTCTCATGAACCCTCTTTCGCCAACGGCGAAACTTCTGTGGAGTTCTCTTCGCCTGCGTGTCTGTTGAAACTGCTTTTGCTCGATTACTTAACAAGCACTAGGCTATAGTAAATCGAACCAAGTTCTAAGGGGTCGCCCTATCAAAATCGTTGCCGGCGAATGCTGAGTGGTAGCAAGCGGTGTGATCCTGTATGCTAGTAGCAAACTGGCCAGTCTCTCTTCAATACACAGGACTTTGCTGTCTTTTCGGAGAGCTTCCTTCACATTTCGGATAAACCGATCAGCCAAGCCGTTACTTGACGGATCATATGGGGCTGACCGCACATCTATTATTCCGTTCATCTTTAGAAATATCTGAAATTCTTCGCTGCAGAACTGTGGCCAGTAATCAGAGACGATAACCTCTAGTAATGCGAAACGGCTGAAGTAACGAAGCTTACCAATGGTAGCCTCTGCCGAAGTCGAGTGCATGAAAAACACATCTGACCACTTTGAATGGGCGTCTACCCCAGCGAAGTGCAGATGGAGCCGGACCCATGTCCTTGTAGGTAACATCCACGGATGAAGGGGAGCTTGGTTAGGCAGCAATTGTTGCTGCTGGCAAGCCGCCCACGTCCGTACGGCGTTCTCCATGTCAGCGTCAATTCCTGGCCACCAGACGTAGCTTCGAGCAACTTCCTTCATCCACACCACGCCAGGATGCCTCTCATGCAGCGCAAGGATCACCTTCTCTAACGACGGAGAAACAACAATGTACATTCCCCAGAATAAACAAACTCGGTTCGCAGACAGCTCCAGTCTTTTCGTAACGAAACGTTTCATCCCTTCATCCGTTACATATTCGGGCCATTGTATCGTCCCCGCGTGAAGAACCTGTCGTAGGATGGGGTCTCTTAAAGTTTCTCGAGAAATGTCCGAGCTTGCTACTGGAAAAGTTTCCCAGCGAAGTGCGTAGCATGCGGTTACTTCGTCGTCATCGTTCTCGCGAGTGCCGGGTAATGGTAAACGCGACAGACAGTCTGCTTCCCCGCTGCGTGCCCCTGAACGATAGATCCGGTCGTAGTGGTAGGCTGATAGCGTAAGGCGATAGCGTAAGCTTCTATTACGGCCTTAGCCTTCTCTGGCGTTGCTTAAATTTCTTGGTTACTAACAACATTACCTAGAAACTGCAATTCTGGTTTTAAAAATTCAGATTTGTCTGCCCTAATGCGCACTCCCCCTTTCTTCTAACAGCGTTATAGGAGCGCATCTAAGTTCTCGAGGTGTTCCTTTTCGCTTCGGCTCATGACAAGAATGCCATCTAAGTAGTATTCCGTTCAGCCCCTTTGACATGCTGTGCATGATCGTTTGAAAATTGGCGGGAGCAGATGCATCCCCGAACGCAGGCGATTTACTGCAAACAGTCCTTTGTGGGTATTTAGAGTGGGGTACTCGCTAGAAGCCTTGCCAATTAGCACTTGCTGGTACGCTCGACTCAGGTCAATTTTGGAGAACATTTGCCCTCCTGCCAGAGTAGCAAATATTTCTTCAATATTTGGTAAGGGATAGTTGTCAATATTTAAGCACGATTTCAGCGATGCCTTATAATTCCCGCAGATGCGTACACTGCCATCTTTATTTACTACTCACACAATTGTCGAGGCAAAACAACTGTTCGAAATTTGCTCGATCACACCCAGACCAACGAGCTTATCCAGTTCATTCTTCATGGCTTCTTTTAACGCAAACGGAATGCTTCTAGTTTTACAAAACTTTGGCTGAAGGTCTGATTTGATGGATAGTTGAGCTTGCTCACCTTTAATTTCACCGAGCTTATTGCTCAAAAACTGGCAATGACGGTCCAAGACTTCTTTCAAGACCCGGTGGTCGTGAGCATCCATGTAATGAAAGGTATTCCAATCAAGCCTGAGCTTATACAACCAGTCCCGTCCTATGAGAGCAGGGCCCTCCTGGCGGAGAATGTGCAGAGGCAGCTGGCTGTAAAGACTGGTTATTATGCTTCACGTTTACTTCACCATCCCCTCCGTACGCACACACTCCCATGTGTACGTACGAAGCAACAACGAAGCTCGGCGTAACTTCTTCGGAAACCATGACCGGAAAAGATGGTATGGCATCACCGAAACAGCTGGTCTTGTGTCGAGTTCCATTTTAAGCGGCACTCCGTGAATGCACATTGTGAAGCATATCGGCTCTTGGCGTGGTTTATTGACCGCTGCATGTAGCAGAGCGTCGACATCATCCTTGGCCTCGAACATGCCGAAGCTTTGCCTCGGCCGTCTTTTCGCTGTGCATCTTGACTGTTGGCGTTCGAAGAATGCGAACATGACTCGGCTCGGAGTGACACGCGCTCTGAATATGCTTAACTCGGTGACATGTAAAGCACGTAGCTGTTTGGAATCGCAAGCATGGTTGCGATGACGCATGCCGCATCTCGTACACGGCGAACCGTCCCGTGACCGTTTCCCCCTCGGCAGCGAAGTTCTAAAGGTACTCCCCGGTCTTCCTGCTAGACTGGCAGTCTGTTACGTTCTTAGAAGCCGCCTCAACTGATAATGCAATCTCAACCGCCTTTTTGAAAGCCAGAGGCGAATCCTCAACAAAAAGTCAACTTTGGATGTCGGCCTGGGCCAAACCACACACAAATCTCTCTCTCAGAGCTTCTTTTAAGTTCGCGCCGAAAGTACACGTTTCCGCGAACTGCTTGAGATCTGCTACGAACTTCACAATGCTGTCTGTTCCGAGCTGAATTTTTCTGTGAAACTTTGCTTTTTCCGCGATGACAGATCCCATCCTCATCGCTAAGTTGTAGCTTGGAACAGGAACGACAAAGTGGCCGAGCAATCTTCGGAACTCCGGTTCATTGCCATCCGGCCGCGCATTTCTCTGGCCAACAAGTGCCCGCGAAAAGTACATTACAGCGCGTTTGCATAAGGATAAAAAGATAGGGGGAAAGGGGCGGCGCCCTTACGTCGACACGTTGCCATTAGCTAGCTGTTCGCTTATCGAACAAACACTACAATTACATGCAGCATTAATCCAATAAAAGTCAATCGTTCTAAGTGTTTATAGACAAAACAAGAATGTTCTTCACTCCTATAGGATAGATATATTCGAATAAGGAAATAATACTTTCATGACTACAGCCCAATACACAGGTCAAGGTGATGAAACGTATAAAAATAAATACAGCCCTGACCAACAAGTAATTTCTTACTGCCTTTCTAGCCGATATAGACTGCAATTGAGTGCGGAACGGTTACTAACGCACACATAACATGAGTAAACATAAGAAATTACACACTTACAGGGTCGGGACAAAACTTTCTTAAGAGATAAGCTTCTCTCTATTTTGGAGTGTCACACTGGTACAGTTATGCAATATTCCATAGGCTCGCTATCAATTTAGCTTCCACCGCTTCCTTTATCAACTGGTAACGATGACTCCTTATCATAAATTCATTGGCAGGGGCTCCTATCTTTATCATCGTCACCATTCTTGCAACTTCTGTAGTGCTTGGCAGTGACTCCTGATCAGGACATGCGTAAAGTTAAAATCATGCTCCTTTAATCCTTCGCTAAGACAATGTATTGCATCCCATATGGCAGCGAAAGGGATCGGATTACCCTTTCCTGGCACTTTATAATTTGTTTGGCGTGCCTTTTTGGCAGCCGCCTGGTTATTATTTGCCAAGTGAACTTTCCTGATTAGTTTGGAGCCAAAAAGACGTCGTCATGGAGATGAATTTCGACAACGTTTTTAGGCGAGTTGGATAAAATGTTCCATATTATCGCCAACTCGTCCAAGGGCGTCCTTGTTGAACCTCATTTCTTTTTTAAATGGTCCTTTTGGATGCGACTTTGATCCACTTAATTATGTGCAAGGCCTTGCTGTTGCATTGCCTACAGAAAGAAGGCTCCGTTTCTGCGTCTGCAAGATCCACTCCCTGCGGCCTCGACTCTGCTGGGTGGCGTGCAGCCCTCAGTCGACATGGAAGCAAGACGTGCAAATACTAAGAGAGGAATGTCGACGACAGGCGCAGATCTACAGGAAGTACCTAAAAATGCGATAGCGGCTATCTGCACCGCCACGTGACTCAGGGTACTATTTATCAATAGTCGGGTGTTGTGATCCTACTACAGAGTTCCTATGGCAGCATACGCTTCCCATTGTTAGTGAACTGCTGCTAAAGATGAGAGCAACTGGACAACAGATCCATACGTCTGAAAACATTTCGTTCCTTTGAAACGTGCGGCGAGTCTTGAGCCTGGAACCAACGTTCGCGGTCGAACCAACAAAATAAAGAACGAAACTCTTAACCCTGATGAGAAAAGTGTTTAGGAAGGCCCACAAAACGGAGGCGAAAAGTTTCATATCTGAAGGGGTTAGCATTTAGCGAGGCATAGGTGTTCTGGCAAAAAGCTACCTCTGCAGAAGAGGGTTAGGTCGCTGAAGGAAAGCTTTTATTTTTCATTTTCAGGATGCTGTTAATGCTTTGTTCTACAAGCGCAACTATGTGCCTTGAGCGAAGTCAAAATTAAAGTAACAAAAGCTATTTAATCAAATTAAGTTAAGCAGACTTCCAAGTAGCTGACTGCGGCAAAAAAGTGAGCCCAGAAATGTTTTACAGCAAACCAGACGTACGAACCTAAGTGGCCGTTTGGAGAATGGAGCTTGACAATAGCAGGCTGCGAAAATGGTGCAAAGTAACTTGAATGTTTTGAGGATCGATGACTCTTTAGAGTTTCAAGAATCCGCGCGATACACTGCGGTGGTTGGGACAAGACAACATTTCTTGCTTTGGTGCGTGTTAATACAGGCATTGACCAAAATGGTTAGAGAAAGAATGTGAGGGAGGAACGCGGCGATTACTCTTGCCTTACGCTGGTATGTAGCATTGCGTTCACCCCACGGTATATAGGAGTCTCGACGTTATCGCCTCCGGCCTGACCGGCGCAGTGCTGGCTGGCATCGGGGTGCTTGATGCAGCTTCGCGTCTTCCTGGCCCCTGTCCGTGGGTCCCAACCATTCGCGGCCTGACCATTGCATCTTGGCGCTCTGCGTCACAGGCTCATCGTCCAGTTCATGCTCCTCCTCACGTGGCTTAATCTTAATAAGCTTAATAAGCACCAGAAATTCAGCACTTTTAAAAGGCGAGCCGTTACATGAAACAGCGTCCGGGGCAAACTGAACTTCTTGAACAAGGCGCGCAGGACATTTGTGGTATCGTGGGCAGTGGTGCTTCTCTGGAGTACTTATTCAATCCATTTACTATGTGAATCCCCAAAAATCCTTAGCATATATCTATCGATCGGCTCCAAGATATTAATATGTAGCCGGGACCAACGCTCGCCCGTTTTAGGGCTATGCGACTGGGGATTGTGTTGGGGTGGGGGGGAGGGCAAAGGCACTGCTTGTACGAAACGCGGACACAAATTAACCAGGTTCCCAATCTCGTTTTCAATCCCGCGATACCACAATATGAAGCGGCCTAATCGCTTATTTGAGCACATACATTAGTATTGGTACAGCTGGCAAAACATTCCCCTTCTTGCACTGTTAGGCAGCAAAAGTATGTGATGGCACCCGTACAGACCCCATCACTCAACGTTATCGCAGCCTTCCGGTTGTAGTATGGTCGCAAGTGTCGATCCTTGGGTCCGATGTTTATTGGCCGTCCTTCACATAACCGTTTTTGCACCTTTCCTATGTCGTCATTGTTAGAGGTGAGAGCGGCAAGTTGCTTCGCCCTCATAACACAATCATTGAGGTTTTCCGTGAGCAGCACATGCTCGCTATCCACAGTTTTTTTCAGGGTCTCTGGCTGAGAATTTGTAGATGTCGGCATTCGGCTGAGGGCTTTTGCTTGAACGATATCATTTCCTGGCTGGTGCTTGATGACGTAGTTGTATGCACTCAGCAGCAGGTCCCAACGCTAAAATCAGGTGTCGGCCATCACTGGCACAGTGCGATCTAGATGAAAAAGTCCCACAGCAGCTGATGGTCAGTCAACAGTGTGAATGGTTTAGAGAGTACGTACGGTCTGAATTTCAAGACGCCAAAACCTAGAACCAGAGTTCGCGCTCCCGTTGTAAATAATGTCTCTAGGTTTCCGTCAGTACCCGAGAACACAAGCCTATGGCCAACACACCCTGTCACGACACAGTCAGAGGGCGTCGTGGAGAAAGCAGAGGGAGGAAAATAGAGCACGCCGGGAAATGAGGACGGAAAGGCAGAGCGGGCGGGACCCACGAAAGGCGCTGCAGGGACGCAAGGAGAAGGGGCGCTTGAGCTTGACAGGGTACTGTAGCTTGACCCACAAACAGCGTCGCGCTTCCCGGAAAGACGAGGGTGCGACTCTCCGGGAGTGCCGAGGCTCGGGTTTCGGGTTTCTCGGCCGAAAAAGAAGCATGTCGTTGTCCTTCGGAGACGCTATGCGCGCGAGGCGGCTATAGAAATTGCCAGCAACGTGCATCTCTGTATGTTTTCTTTGTGGCGTAGCTAACGAGGGCGGTGAGCTGCTTCGGTTGTGTGGGATGTTGTGTTTCGTTTTTCTTTTCTATATGAAATTTTTAATTCAGGAGACAGTGGCGGGACAATTGTTCATTGATTGTGGGGTTGCGAGGAGTTTGTCATTGGCTAAACAGCAAGTTCTGGCGGGAATTGCTTGAGATCGGAGAGCGGGAATGGGCAGCCGTGCGGGCCAGTCGTGCGTGACTGGTGGTGGCCCGGGGCTGTAGGTAGAAGACAACATGACTGAAGTAGAGAGGAAGTTCGTGGCGGTAGCCGATAGTAGGATCGGCGTCGTGTAATCTGAATGTAATGAAAAGTTCTGCTTATTTTATTTTGAGTTAATAAATGTTAAGTTAGCATTGAAAAACCATCGGACGGTAGTTACTCATTTGAGGGACGACATGCGCTCAACTTTGCGGCCTTCAGTCGCAAAGTAAGTGCCCCAGGGACCGGCTATAGGCGCTCCCTTCGCATCCATCACCATTTACCGAGAGGGAAGCCCTTCCTCCGACTTAACAATCAGTCGAGGTGGAGAGCGTTAGTTGTTGTTTGAAACAAACTGGTGCAGCTCGACAGGATCAAAGACGGGGGACCGTTGCTTTGCGACGGGACTGAAGAAGAGATCGGCAGCGCAGGGTGAGACGAAGAACTCTACTTAATTTTTTAAGAAACGTTTGCCCTTGTATGGCGAAGAGAAGAAGAGGAGCAGCGCCAAGCGCCCAACGGCGACAAAAGAGACTGCAAACTGCAACCACGACATCAGTGCAGGTGAGAAGAGGAAGCTGGTACTGCGACAGTGAAATAAGGGCGGACGCTTGAAAGGACTTGGTTGTGTGGCCGCGGCGGCGTCGAGTACCAGGACTGACGGCATGTGTGCGTGAAGTTCACCGGAAAAAAACTGTGGAACGCGTGCAGGCTGACGTATTGCGGAGAGACGACGATGAATGGAAAAACAGTGAGCAAAGAGCGCTGCTCTCTGCTTGTGTTGCTTTTATATGCTTACGAGGGGAAAGGGTAGTTTAATCTCCACGGAGATGGATGCTAATGTGGCTGGGGAACGAGTGAAGAAAGGGTGAAAATGTCTCAACCTGGACCTAAAATGCAGATGGAGATGGAGTTGGAAAAAATGAGGTTAGAAAGGGCCAAAATTGAATTCGAGACTTCATAATTGCGCACTAATGGGGCGGAGGATCTTTCAGAGGAGAAAAAAGTTGCAAAATTTTCAACAATGCTGAGCAGTGTACTGCCTCGAATGCCGACACAGGAGTCACTTATGCCGAGATGGTTCGATTCCGTCGATATGTTGTTTCAATCCTTCCGAGTGCCGGAAGGCATGCAGTCGATAACATTATAACAGAAAGCAGAAAATGGAAGCAGAAAGCAGAAAATCGAAGCCGTACAGGGGAAAAGAAATTGTTTCGCGTCACTGTTTCCGCTGTGGCCGCTTAGGGCACATGGCCCTGGAATGCCCGGAGACAGAGGCTCAGAAAATCGCTGCCAGGGTGATCGGGGCAAAATCTCTTGATAGTGGGACTCTGGGCCAAACCCCAGGCCAAAGGCAAACGCTCAGTGGGAAGCGGTTTCTGAGATAGGCAACAATTCTCAATTCTCAGGGGAATCGTCTTTCCTAGCCTGTTTACATTCAGAAGCGGACATAACAGTGATAAGAATGCCGCTTCTTGCACAGGAAAAGATAGACCCAAAAGGGAAAATACGCTAAAGGGAGCCTTCGGACACCAGGTTGAGGTGAAGCTGGTGTATGTGCCACTCACATATGGGCTCCCATATGGAACTTTTGAGCAGTGACAGAAGCGTTTGCGGCTGAAATTAATTGCCTGCTAACGGTTGCGCATTTTAATGAGCTAGTAAAACAGCCCGAGGGAGATTTCAATTTGGACAACCTATCAGACACTGTGGCGGCTGTTGTTGATCAGCAAAAGGAGGAGGAACAAATAAAAGAAGCAACATCGTTGAGCTACAGGGGCACAACGGGCTTGCTGACGCTCTATCGCGCATTGAAGCAAAGCATGGGAAGGGGAAGTCTTCGGAGCACGCAACAAGAGAGCAGAGATGTTTTAGGCTCGCTTTTTTGGAGAATTGTTGTTTTGGTGATGCACATGCATGTTTGTCGTGGTTGCGTTTTTCCACCACAGGTTGAAAATGTGTTTCTGGCTTGTACTGCGCTATTTTGAGAAGTGCATGGTGCATTTATGCGCTTGCATGCTTGTATTTCGTTTTCGCTATTTTATGTACAAACCTGGTGCTGCGAGGGAAAGATTTGGTGCATCTGAGCGCGATGGGGCAAGTGCGGCGGCATCAGGGGTTTCAGTGGCATTTGTTGTTTTGTGCGGGATACCAAACCGGAAAGCTGTTCCTTTCTATTTGGTCAAAGAAGAAAACGAAAAGGCGCAAGGGGGAGGTGTCACGACGCAGCCAGAGTGCGTCGTGGAGAAAGCAGAGGAAGGATTATAGCGCACGCCCTTTAAATGAGGACGGAAAGGCTGAGCGGGCAGGACCCATGAAAGGGCAGGACCCATTCCATGACGTGAGAATGATTGGGAAGCATGTCGGAGTCGATGTCCTCTTTTCGGATTCTATCTGGCTGTCCAAAATAGTCAGGAAAGTTATTTCTGCAAACTATGAACCGGTTGGTTGCAAAGGTGTGCCAAGCAAGTTACAATGTGCCAGGCAGGGGTAATCTATTCCCTGTCGCTTCATGTAGAAGTGGCCAGACTGGCCGACGTCTTAATGAAAGATTAAAGGAGCAAGATTATAGTCTCAAACATGTCCCTATTACCGGTCATGCAGCCAAGCACTGAAGCAGCTGCACGAAAGGTGATGAAGATAACTATAGGAGTGTCTGCGCGCCTTTGTACAATGAATGTATAGTAATACAAAGTCATCATGACCAGTTGACAAGGGAGGTGTTAGAAGCCGAAATGATAGCGAGCCTCTTAGAATATTGTATAAGTGCACCATCTGTGATCTGTAAAAAAATGCTTACCATGACTGTGAATGTTGTGTCTCTGAAGAAAAGTGCAATATAGTATGCTTACTCATAATGTGCGTGGCTATGTTGCCTTTCCTTCCTGCAGTAGGATATATATCGGCAGGACAGGCAATAAAAATCATCTGTCAGTGAGCGCTCTGTTTGTCCTTTAAGTTTCCTCATCTTGTCCCTGTTATCGCATTATGGCTATAAAAAATTGTCATGACCTCGCCCAACAGCTCACCTTGCCGAAATAAAATTTGCCTTCAAATTCACGCTTGCATATTGTCACGTAGTGGTGACGAGGTCGACGACACAATTGAAGGGTGGACGATTGCACTAAAGAAACTGTTTATTTGGGCTGACTTGCGCCCGCAAAAGAACTAAGCAACTCGGCGGCGGCGATAGAAACAAACGTGCTCGTCGATCGTCGAACAAAGAATGCCCATCACACTCGGCAACGCTCAATTTAAAGGCTGCACAGAGCAATCTAGGTAATGTCGCAAACAGCTACCAGCACGGGCTGGAACATTGTGGAAAGATACCCAAGTGTCCGGAACCTTCGTGACAGATCTCGGTGCATCTTGCGCTACAACAAAACTGATAAAGGTGTGACTCGCGACATCGAGCATTAACAAAGATTACGGAACTGATACGCGGTCCAGAATCAGAGTGATAAGCCTGTATGCCGGCGGCTGTTAAAAAACAACAAATACTGTTTTGAAGGTTTCGCGGCAATATATTGTTACATTGCATGTGATGAAAAAGTGTATACTTACTGTTAATTTGATTTTACATCACACAAGCTATTTTTGGCACTTCATCGTCGCGGTTTTTATTCACTGGCGGCGCTATCTCTTTTTATTAAATTTGTTCATCACTGCCTGACTGCTGAGCACCGTATAAACCTTACGCTAGCCTGGAAACTAGTAACGCAATTCAAGAATTTCTCTGGAAGGTAAAGCCTTGTGCTCTTTAGATAGTTGACTTTTAATAATCTGATTTTCATGTGTACACTTCCCAGATTTTGATTTAAGAACGACGAAGGCGTAAGCCGAACTGCCATAGATGGCCGTGACGCCAATTTATCCTAGCCCTTAAATCACCTCCCCGATTGCTTTTGGGGTCAGCGGGCACCCTAGCACCAACCTATATAGCTTAATATCATCTCATGGTGCCTTTTTATTCAAAACATTTTATCATGCTGGCAGAGGTGTAAGGTAGTACAAAACTCGCGTCAATGGGCAAGCGGCTGAATTCCGCCAACTGAACATATGTTTTGTTTTAGACAATATCCCGTCAAGTGGCTTCCAATATAATCAAACTCGACCAACTGTAATTCTTCTGTCACACCCACGTGGCGACTTCCACAGACAGTTCCTGTAAACCTAAAGTGCTTTACCTGCTGGTACATACAAACAAGGCCGGCATAACCTTCTAATATGTTCTGCGAAACGTTAAAAAGTAACCGATATTAGCCTGAAAACTATATTATTCAGTAGACCGTGTGCGTGATTTTGTAATTTTTCTGCTTTTGAATCAACAGCTTGCAGGAAAAATATGAAGAGGCTTTCTTTTCTTTTTATCCGCTAAAAACATAGAGGAAGTGGGGAGCTTAGCAGACGTATGACACTTGTGTTTCGGATTAAAAAAAAACGATTTTTCAGCCGATGCGAACAGCAGAAATTTTTGAACTAATAATAACGCCAACCACATTCGCAGCCATAAACGCACCTGTTAAATACGATTACGGCTGCCGGGTACGCACAAATGCGAGGAACGCACATCTTTTAAACTTTGTAAGTTTAGAACCATGATATTATAAACAAACCTACAGCATTCCCTAATTGTTTACTTTAATACAATAGAGAGAACCATTTCGCCAATGACAAAAGTGTTTGAAGTCAGTATTAGCCGCCGCTAAGTTCCTCTCTCGGCTGTATGGTAGGGGAGTTTCATGGCGAGAGAGAGATAGAAAACTTTATGTCAAAAACTAAAAGAAACGAAAAAGAAAAAAAAAGGGGGGGCAGTGAGTGAAGTCTTCATGTCAAGACCCCAGTGGCCCGGGCTGCCGGTCTTGCCTGAGTTACCAGCCTACGCTGGGTCTCTAGATCGTAGCATAGTAGAGTGGCCTCCTGCGGTGCCGCCGAATGGCGCATGTTTATGTGTGGAGGTTTGGGGCCTGTGCACCCCCATGTGATGTGGTAGGCGTGGGCTGGTCGTTTCGCCAAGGGAATATGTCTGTGTAGTATTCTGGGAACATTATGTTGTTTTGATGTAGGTTGGGGTAAGTGTTGGCTTGGAGCTGTCTCCATTCCCGCGTTTCTTGAGCATTTAGTCCCTTGTGTGGAGGGGGATAAATCCTACGTTGTTCTCGTAGGTGCTAAGGTCGCGCGCCGTAAGTCTCTGGGACAGGAATGCTGGTTGTGAGATCGGGATTGGTGGCCGCTTGGTTTGTGTGACCTCGAGCTAGCCTATCCGCGACCTCATTACCTTCCATTCCAGAGTGCCCCGGAACCCAAGTGAACTGATGAGTGAACAGAGTGAGTTTGTAGCCAATGGGTTAGTTGTGAAGCGAGTAATTTTTTAGGTATTCTGCCTGCAAGGAGGAGCCGACACGCCGCTTGTGAGTCGGTGATTACGTGAAGCTCTCGATTGGTCGCGTCTCCGTAGGTAATGTCCAGTACGATTGCCGCCACTTCCGCTTCTGTGATAGTAGAGTGCTGGATGGACATGCTGGAGACTTCTGTGTACGAAGAGCCCACCATCACGGCTGGCTGCTGCTGCGTTCGACGTATGCTCGTATAGAGTGGCATCCACATAGACAGTTTTCGGACTGCGTACCACTGCACGCTTAAGATAATTCACTCGGGCGTGTCTTCTGCATTCGTTGTGGACAGGAGACATGTTCTCTGGGAGCGGAGCCACATATACTGTTGCTCGGTACGGAACAGGAATGTTAGTCGTTGACTGTAAAGCTTGTACGTCCGAAGGATAGCCAACGCGCTCGAGAATGAGCCGGCAAGTCTCAGTTGACAGAAGGCGTTCCCTTTGGGACAGGAGGACAGCCTCTTGAATTTCTTCAAATGTGTTGTGCAGTCCAAGAGCTTCCAATTTGACGTTGGAGGTGTATGGTGGGAGGCCTAACGCGTTCCTGTAAGCTGCACGTATCATTGCGTTTACTTTGTTGAGATCTCTTCGGAGCAGGGTGAGGTAAGGTAGTCCATAGGAGAGGCGACTGATGACCAGCGCCTGCACCAGACGGATCGTGTCTTCTTCCCGCATGCCGTTTCTGTTTCTTGCCACCCGGCGGATCATTTTAGAGATCTGCTGTGTTGTGTTCTTGAGGAGGTGGAGCACGTGGTCTACTTTTCTAACGCTTTGGAGCCAGAGACCCAGGATTCGTATGAGTGGCACTTCCCGTATTGGGACCGCATGCAGGAGGATGCTAAGATTGCCTGGTGATGTATAGTGGTACCCACCAGTTGTGTAGCCAGAAATTTTGTTCGGGGGGAGGGGGGGGGTTTCACGTTGCAGCGCGTCCTCCTCCATATAGAATTTGTACATGGATCAAATATGATTACTTCCAGCCAATAGCCATTGTGTATTAGGTGCTGCAAACAAATTCTTGAATGCCACGCAGTACGCGCTGCCAGGACAAATGTAAAATAGTAACTTTATTTTAAAAGAACATATATGTATGTGACAAACATTGTGGCAGAAATAACTGACATCAATGCATTCCTGATTCTGTCTGTTGAATAAGTCAGAAAATATTAAACGAAATCTAGAACTATATCATTTCGAAACCAGCAAAGCAGTGCATACCGCTGATATGAAAACGTAAAGGCCAAGAAATGAGCACTTTGACGGTGTATCGGACACGTGTAGTGACTGTTATCAGTGCCGATGCGTATCAG
>JAJIZL010124613.1:22115-159711 GCA_023969395.1 Amblyomma maculatum
CACAGAAAAAGCAGGAGAGTTTCGAAACATATGTACATACAAATGCGAAGATATAATGGAATATTATAAATGAGATTATACAACTTGATAAGGGCAAAAAATTACCACTGGAAACAAACTTCACTATATGTATGCACAAAAGCGGCCAGGAGATTTTCTGCTTCTTTCTGTCGGTCATCTTGCATTGGTGGTACTGCCTATGGTACAATTACACAAAAGCCCTTTAAAATTGTCCTGTGCTTTTCGAACTGTTACTGTAGCTATGCTAATACGTGGTCCATGAATGGAATGTATACAGTTCTCGGAAATATTCCTCAGCGCGGTTTAAAAGACTTCAAGGGGCAGCGAAGCCCCACAACATCTAAAGGTAATAATTGTCTGTCTTACGTTTCGCATGATTCGGCAAACAGTGGTGCTACACGGGTAGGTTGAAAGGAGCACACGGGTCTGGATGAAAGGAGCACAGCGTTGGTAAGAAAGTAAGGGGTAGCACTTTCTGACCGCAAGAACTAAACATGCAGACGAAATTCAGCAACAAACGCAACGTTTTGAAAAAGCGATAATCACCAGAAAACAACTTTAAACAATACTAAACAGATAGAATATGGTGAAGTATATAAATTTTTGTAGAACAAATGTATTAGTGGCGCAAAGCACAATCTTTACAAAATATTTATGCACTCTATCACAACGTTCGCAGCCCTAGTTGTTTTTAAAACACCGGCTATTCGAACGCAAAGACAGCAAATGGTAAGTCAGTCATGAGCGACCTTTCGAATTGTGAAGCTGTCAGTCTTTTTTATGATAAACAAAACAAGTACTTACCGAAATTATTCGCCTATCTTATATATAAATGAATTATTGGACAAATGGTGTGGTTTCAAGAGTTCTGGGGCATGTTTAGAAAAACTCATAATGTCACCGGAAAGGTGAAGCAATGAACGCGATAGCAACACATTGAAGAGCTAACTCGAAGAAGCATGGCTGAATGCGCGCCCGAACATAAACATATCTCATCCCATGACAACCGAAACTCGCTGTGAAAATGCACGCGTGAGCAAGATTGGACGCAGCAGCAGCTACCTTCGTGCTGCAACTCGAACGGCCATAGCCAGAAAGCATTCAAAGGGCTGCCACGCAGAATTCACTCGGTCAGAGAAAACGAACGCGCACCGAAATGACCGAAATGCGCCGCGTGATGGTGGTGGCAACACAAGAAAAACGCATGCGCTCTGTCTGACCTTGTCAGCCCCCGGGTAGCGAGAACAAGTCTCAATGTATCTTCTTGCATAAAAGTCAAAGTAGAAAAAATAACTAAGAACGTAGTTACCTTTAGTAGTGCCTTGACATGGATGCTTTGGCGCAGGTGAAAAAAACGTTGAAATTCTTTTCTGTGACATGACGACAGTGACCACGGTGCTTCACCTCATTAGACCTCGCTGCGTGCTGGGGGCGCCCTTGGTTCGCCTGAGATGTCTCTCGCCGGGCCGATGTTCCCGGGTCCTGGCTCGGAAGCCGAGAAGAAGGAGAAGGAGCAGGAGCAGCCAGGGAGTAGAAGTGAAGAAGAAACGTTTTATACAACTTTTCAAATGATCTAACGAAAAATGAGTTTCGGTGGAGACAATCTGCAGTTTAAATATGGTAGGTTATCCCCAATTCCCTAGCTGGGGAAACAAAGTTTAATCTGTACAATCCAATCAGCGGGGCACAAGATGGACTTAATATGCTGCCCACTGCCGAGGGTGGTGCTTGAGCCTCCTCTCACGTCTTTCAGTGGCGAGGGCTAGCTTCTCCGATGTCGATAACAATTTTGTGCATGCTGGCGGTGGAAACCCTTCACTAAGGTAAAGTAGCCGGATAAGTCGTCCGTTGGCTGAGGTCTTTTCCCGGGCGTTACTTCTCAGAAGTTCACCGGCCTGCTTCGAGAAGTCGGCGAGCAGGATCAACGCTGACGGCGACGCTCCTCCGAACCTTTAAACAAAAGATCAGGTTGCTGCGGTCGTTGCCGCGGGTGCCAATAGGATTAAGGTCTGAAAGAGCAGCTCCTCTCCGTCTCCATCGCGAAAGGAGAGGGGGGGGGGGGGGTTTGGGCGCCACAGTAGGAGACAAAGGATCACTCCGCCGCCGTCGGCGCCGCTTCGGTGCCTTTGGTCACGGTCGCTCACCGGTGCCCGCAAGGTCAGTTTCTGTTTTAAGGGGGATTAAGGTTTGAAAGGGCAGCTCGTCTCCGTCTCCATCCCGAAAAAGGGGGTGGCGGGCAGGGGTATTTGGCGCCTCATCAGGAGACAAACGGTCACTCCGCCGCCATCGGCGCCGCTTCGATGCCTTTTGGTCGCGGTCGCTCACCGGCATCCGCAAGATGCGTAGGGCGGCGTAGAGCGGTGTAGGAAAAAAAACGAGGTGCGATAAAAAAACCAAAACGCTACTGGACCAATGTTCAGCTCCTTCTCTTCGGCGCGTAGGAAGAAGCGTGAAAACGAAAAAAAACCACAAACAAAAAGCGCAACCACGGAGAGAGCATAGTGTACGGGGAGAAGGGCGAGGGAGTACCACTAAGAGCTGCTACAGCCCGGTGAGGATTCGCAGAAGGCACGAGAAAAAAGAAAGCCCCAAAAGAGAGACACAGGGACTTCGAGGAAGCGGGGAGTCGAAGGCGAGAGAAACACCGTCTTTGAAACACTGAGCGGGAATGGAAACCTGTCTTGTTTCGTCGTCCACCCCCACCTCCGCGGCCGGCGCGAGTTGACGCGACGAGCCCGCTCGCTATCTAAACGCCTTTGAAACTTAGTGCTCGGAAATGGTTCCTGGCTTTACGTGACTCCGTCTGCATGGGCGTAGCTACGAAATGTAGCCCTCAAGTTCGTAATGTTCGTGCCGAAACGTATTTGCGAACGCACCGGAAAAAGATATTGTAGACAAAAGCCAGAATGCTTTCGAGCGCCGGTGGTTGTTTTGGTCGGCGGTGCATGACAGCACGAAAACATTTCGGGGGAGGGACTGAAGCCCCATAACCCCCCCCCCCCCCCCCTGGCTACACGCCTGGTACCCACGTATGCGGATGACTTCACATTTATCTAGGGAGCATTGGAGCCCGCATCGAAAGGCCTCTGTTTCCACGCAGGTTGCGGTTGCTTGAAGTGTTTCTCCTTTCTGACCTAGAGAGCCGGTGGTTGCCCAGATCGTAATGTCATCAGCATACAGGGTATATCCAATGTTCGGAACCTGCTGCAGAGCCCTTGCGATTCTAATCATGACGATGTTGAAGAGGAGCCGGGAGATTACCGATCCCTGTGGCGTGCCCTTGTTTGGCATGTCTAGGAGATCCGATCTTATGTCACCCATTCCGATCGTTGCCGTTCCGTTGGACAAAAGATTCTTGACGTATCGGAAGGCGCGTTCGCCGCAGTTTAGGTTATTGAGCTCGGAGAGGATTGCCTCGGGAGACACGTTATCAAACGCGCCTTTTAGATATAGCGCCATAATAAAGTGCTCCCCTCCTCTCGGAATGTTAGAAAGTGCCTTCTCCTTGAGGAGAAGAAAAGCGTCTTGAGTGGACAGGTCCAATCTGAAGCCGATCATGGAGGGATGGAAGAGGCCGTTATCTTCTATGTAGTGTTGAAGTCGCGTCTGGATGACTCGCTCGTAGAGCTTGCCCAGGCACGAGGTTGTAGCGTTTCGACCGCCGGCTTCTTGCCCGGTTTCGGAATTACGATTATCTCCGAGCGCTTCCACTCAGAGGGAATTTCATTCTTCTCCCACAGCGAGTCGTTCAGATACTTGGTGAGGTCGCTCATTTGTGCCTTGCTGAAGTTGCGGATCATGGCGGTGCTGATCTTGTGCGTTTCCGCCGCCGTGTTGCGGATGCATGACCGAACTGCAGCATACACCTCGGCTTCAGAAGTGGGAGCATCGAGTGCCCGATTTTCCTCGCCCTGGTACGTGAAAGAGCAAGGTGGAGCTGGGCTGGTGCCGATGTATTTGTCTTCAAGAGCCTGAAGCAGCGTGGCGTCGTCCCCTGGAAAAAGGTGAGCTATACGCTTCAGGTTCCGTGTAGATGCGTATTTTCATTTAGAGGGGTCAATGAGGTTCCGCAGGATTGTCCAAGTACGGGACGTTCCCAGCGTTCCTCTCAATGACTCGTAAACCTGTTGCCAATTTTGTTGTGCTAGGTTGGTGGCGTATGTCTGGGCTTCCTCCGTGAGCTGCGCAATCCGCAGACGGAGAAGTCTATTTAGGCGCTGTCTTTACCATCGCCTCACAAGACGACTGCGCCTCTGCCATAGCTTGAGAAGATGGCGGTCTAGCTCTGGGGCTTCCAGTATGCGTTGTATTATTTCGGTGGCTTTCTTGTCTGCTTGTCTGATGTCTTCGCCCCAGTCCTGTATGGACTGAATTGGACCTGATGGGACGTATGCGTTGCGGAATTTGGGCCAATCGGTGATGTGGGTAGCGCCCAGATCCCTCCGCAATTTGGTAGATGATATGGTTGCGCTTAGTATGCAGTGGTCACTTCCCAGGGTTTCTTCTAGGTTCATCCAAGTAGACTCAGCAACGTTCTTGATCAGGGTGAGGTCCGGGCAGGAGTCACTGGTGACGCTGTTGCCTTCCCTTGTCGAATATAGAGGGTCGGTGCGGAGTTTCAAGCCGAGGGCTTCTATTGCTGTCACTCCTCTGGCTGAGTTTGACTGGTACCCCCAGTCCCGGTGGGCCGCGTTGAAGTTGCCGACCACGATAAGCTGATTCGCTTGCGCCAGGTGGGTGGTTTCGGAAAGGAGATTGGTGAAGTCGGCCTTTGCGGGTCGTGGCGGCTTTTACATGTTGATGACGAATGTACTCTTCGGCCTCGTTTGTTAGGCACGCTAAGTGCTCAACGTCCGGTTCGGATAAGGAGTGCTCGATTACAATAATGGCGTTTGCGACAAGGATTGCAACCGAAGGCATGTGGGGTTGGCGGACCGTGTAGTAGCCATCTAGCGTCGGTGACCTTTCGGCTCCTACCTCTTGCAAACAGGTAATGTCAGGTCTGATGAAGGTGTTGCAGAGATATTGTATCAGCAAACCCTGTTTTCTTCTGAAACCCCTACAGTTCCATTGCCAGATTTATATATGTTCGATGTTTGGGCTACTGTGTGGGGTGCCAACACAGGGACGCGAGGTAAGGGACGCGAGGCCACCTCACTGCTAAGGCCCATACTGAGTTCGAGCGTGGATTTTGTCTGAACGTTCCTGCAAAACAGAGCATAACTCTTGTCCTGCCTGATGACTCGACGGGCGACCGGCAGCAGCACAGGGGGCGATGTGTGTTTTTCCTTCGGTTGGTGGAAAAGCCTAACAAAGTGGTCAGAGCTTGCTGCTGTATACCTAGAATAGGACTGATAAGAAAACCACATAGGCTACAAATATTGAGGGTAGATATAATAGGTTAGAGCGAGTTTGGGCAGCACACTTGGGGTAGAAAATGTTGCATTGTAACTCCCACATTGGTGTCTTTTTCACGTCGCTGTCTCACGTCGCGCCAGTATGTAGCGGTTCCGGGACATTTACAACAACATGGGTTTAGGCGAAAACTACGACTCTCAAATCTAAGGAGAGATGTTCGCGTACTTAACGCCTGCTCATTGCTCTTTTTGCAAGACAGCGCGTCAAGATCGCGCGAATATGTTTGGCTACTAATGGGCGTGATCGGATGCTTACGACACATTTAAACAATAACTAGGGAGTATGAAAAACTTTTCATTGTGTTTCACAGGTCGTGTCGCGGCGAATTAATTGTGAACCCTGGTCTGGATTCACTTTTGACACCTAAGTAGCTGCTGTGGATATTTATGCAAACATTTAAACAACTGATTTTAACACACTCCACAAATAATCATTACAGTTATATCCTACGGAGTGAAAAATGTATGAATTCTCGGTAAAAACAGTATTTTCACTCTTCATTTTCAATAAACTAACCACGAAAGGATGGCTGAAACGTCAAACAGATAATATACCCACAACAAATCTGGATATATAGGAAATGCCCAGATAGTATTTATTATATAAACACCAAAATTTGTCTCACAATCTTACAATGTTACTTAAGATACGTCTTGAAAGTTGTTGATTAGAGGAAAATTAAACACCTTAAATATCTACTTCTAATATAAATTAGATAGTCCAATATTTTTGTCGTTGCGGATGTACAACTATATGGCTTTGGCATGTATTGTTATGCTTATGTTTATTTCGATCTACTGCAAGTCCTGTCAACTTAGCAACAATCATTATTGGAGCAAACTGTTAGCCCATCTGTTGTAAACTGCTGCGGTGATGAAATTTACTCCTTCACCCCAAACAAGCTGCCTAAGCAGCTTTAGCCAGTAGAGAGTATCTACATTTTCGCACAGTCGTCGCTAACGAATATCCATAAATGATTCTTCGAGGGATACTTTTAGGCTTTATCCTAAAGGTGCGCTGTGTTGTATCGGCTATGACCTTAATATTTTGTTAATAAGTAAAACATGCTTCGCTAACTCATATATTATTCACGAAGAAAGTTGCGGTTTCATTTATTTGTCAATTTAATGTGCGTTATTTATTTTCGTGCTACACACAGCTTACTATAGAATGCACCAACAGCATTAAATATTAGCGCGATACCATTAGAGGCCCCGTTCGCCAGAAAGCCGGACTTTGCGGTCACCGCCGGCGTCAGCATTGTGAGCAAAAAATGAGTAGCATGGCTCTGACAAGTACCAAGGGTTAGCCTACATGACCGCGAACTCAGCCGCCTTATAGGTTGGATGACATGGTATTTGGCCGCAGCTGCCAACTCGGGCCTCCCCCTTTGTATGGGATGGTAACATCAGAATCAGGCTTCCAAGATAATTGCAATGACTCTATGCCTAGGCTACGAAGGCATATTCATAAGCATATATCAAGGCGAGGCTTTATGTTCGATGTTGTAGGTCACGCTATCCCGTCCTACCCTTTAAAGTCAGAGTTTAAGTGTGATAAAAAATTTGTGCTGAATGAAATGATGTCCTAAGGATTTTCTTTATTTTCTCGCCCTTTCTGAAGTTAGCATTATTTTTTGAGGAAGCAATGAATTGTGTTTATTTCTGGGGTTTAACATCCGGAAGCAAGTCAGGATATGAGACACGCATTAGTAAACAGCTCAAGGAATATCAACCGTCTGGAGTCAAAATTCTGGGGTCGAAAATCATATCACCGAGCTTTATGGTTTCTTTCCTATGTGGGCTCCGACTTCTACTGTAGCTTTGAGATGTCTCAATGTTATTAGACATTCCATGCTTTAATTACTTAATCAGATATAATATCTTGGAAGAAATTTTTTTACATCTATTCTGGCCATCATAAGTCTTGTTTTCAGTAAATGATGTGCCGTGAGTCTGACTTCTATAACATATAAACTCCGAATTACAGGTCTAATATTGGAGTGGCCGCCAGTCATGTGTGGCGAGCCATAGTAACATCCTGTGTACTTGCCGATCGTATCATTTAAAAACGATAGCATTAAAAGTCGTGCCTTTGGGGAAATCACGCTTGGCTTGCTCTACATAGTGAGAACAAAATTATGGGCAGGTATTGAGCAGGTGAAAATTGGAAGGCGATATGCCCTAGCACTGATATGTTTGTGGTATGTGTGACTTCACCAAAGCGCATGACATGGCTGCATTGCCAGGAGCTACGTTTTCAATATTCACCTTTAAGATGGCAGATTTAGTGGAGTAGAGCCTTCTTGCATCCCTGCATTTTAAAGGTCGACATGCAACTCGAGGCCGCGCTGACCTGCTGTAATAGCTTGCCGAAGTGGCTTTTGATGTCAACATTAGGTGGTGTCACGTGCGTTGCTGGCCAACGACGCTATGCTAAACAGCAGGGATAAGAAATAAAAGTAAGAAGTAGCATTATTTGTATTAAGCATGTGGCAACGTGAAAGTACTTGGAATGAGGGTCTTGATGGGTTCGCATAGATGCCATCTTCGATTGTTTTTGCTTCAAGCACTTAGAGCCTACATGTCTCCCAGATAGTTTAACGCTTCTAAGAACAACCCATTCAAACATCACATAAATTAAAGACACATGTACATTTTCTTCCTGCATTTAGCTGTCAAGGCATATTACATAAACAATTCTTGACTTAAAAGCTACGGCAATGATTAAACTTGCCTTTTTAATTTCCGTCAGGTTCTACTCAGGGCTCGAAAATTAAAATATGCATAGTCAGGTTTGTCGCTGTACCTTGTCTTGAAAAGAAGACATTTATTGAGTATCGACCAGGCAGTGCACTTCGTAATAATTTTTTTTCCTGCAACTTTTTTGTGCTGTGTTAGATTCCCACCCGGATAAATCCTTGTGGATTATATTATCTGTTAAAAATAGATGCATCCATAAACTCCTGTCTGTATACTGTAGTTTCAGTGATCCATCTTAGAAAAGGCTGTGTTGAGGTCCAGGGTCTATATTACGGAAAAACCAGAGACAATTTGCTACAGATTCTGTCGTCATCAAATGGTTTCGATCATAACGGCCATGCTTAGCTATTTGAAAACATGAAAGTAACAACACTTTCTAGTGCAACACATTCTCTTTCAGAAATCAAAATCCCTCTTTTAGAAGGCTCAAATTAGGCTGCCAGGACATAACTGGACAATTTCAGCCCGCATAAGATAAAAACGAGCGACAATTTTTCAGTCTTCATGATCTATTTGAGGATAAACTATTTTATTATGCTACTTACACAAGAGAGTGCTCATCGTTAGTTTCAACATTGTACTTGTAAATACGATGTGCTACAATCAAAGAAGGTGTAAGAAACCTGGCCTGTGCCACTTGGGCAATACTTCTGCACCCATGGGCCGAAACATCGACTGAAAAACAAAACTTTGCCAGAAAAAATTTTTGGCATTTCTAACATCAGCGAGAATATGAAAGCTATTTATGGTCTGTAAATCTGATGTCACAGTATGTGCGACCTTCTATTGCTAGAAATATCGAAAGGTGGCCTTGAAGAACATTAACGGCAAAAGGGGTGCTGGACGTCGAAGATGAGAGTGTTGTTGGCCTTAGAAGCGAAACCGTGCAACTTGCAATTTGAAAAGAATTTAGGAGATCCAAATATTATGACCTACACCACTATACAAAAAGTAGTGTATGCATTGACGAACTTTCACGAGGTCGGTTTTGTCCTTGTGATGATGTTTATCGTGTATTCGAGTGCGCGGGTTACTCGAGAAGAAGTGAAATGCGGCCGTGAGTGGGGCGTGCCAGTGCTCGTGAGTTTGTTCAGGGCAGGAGAATGAGATGGGCGTTCCTGTGCGCAACTGGCGGTTCAATTCATAATTTTTGGCCTGGCGTCAAAGGCCGGCTCGCCAGCACCTGCCGGGCACTTGGTCCAGTGTCTGGTGCCGCAAAACTCTTCGCCATCCTGTGAACAACTCCCGAAGGCAGCTCGACTGCACAATCGTGCCTGACTGTCGCACTGGTGCCGTTGCATTACCCGGACATGACCCACCGCAATACCCCGGAATGCGACGCAGACGCTCGAATTCGGAGCGTGGCCTGCCACGCTACCAGGTACTCGGACGCCTGAGCGTGAACAGGGCCCGCGTCATACCCTGGCCGCCGGTCTCTGTCACCTCAACCGGACCTCGAGCATCGTCGGATTCGCCTGCATTGGCATCGAGCCCACAACTGGATCAAGTCATAGTAGGACGGATTTTGGACCTGTCATGTTAGCCCTTAAACTAAGATTCATTATATGTGATCCATGAACCGTTGATGGCTAAGAAAAAAAAAGCGTGCATGTGTCCGTGAATCTGATATGATACCTGCCCAGAGCTCCTGAACGGACCTGGGCCCATATTAATATCACAATTTGGCGAGCCTGCCTGGATTCCTAGAATTCATTTGTTCTGAGGAATTATTCTGGCAGAAAGAGCAGGGTATCAGGAAGGATTCGGGCAAACGTCATTTCCCGCCGTGACAGATCTGAGCCGTCGTAGGGGATGTAAATGGAGGTCAGGACGTTGGTTCTGATGAGCGAGCAGCTAGGTATGACGCTTAAAGAATTCTTCGGTTGGTACGAAGAACAGCTGAGCGCTCACAACAAGGAATTGTAAGCGGTTTGAACATAAGCGTGAATGGATGGGCGGCTGACGCCTAATGCCTAACTCAAGCATGTGCACGTGGTTACAGAACTGCATGAGAGAGAATAGTGGTTGAAGGCGACCAAAAACACTCTTGGAGCTTCGAAAACACGTGACAGCGGAGGAGAAAAACACCTCGTTTCATAGTGTTAGACGTTACATAGATAGCCCTACTGGGTTGCATCAGATCCCTAACAAAGTGACCCCACCGTTTAATGAAGCACAATGGGCATAACAGCCGCAGTACCTGCTAGTAGGGTATGATCGCATCTAGAGCATGAGAACAAAGATGTCAAAGGCCCTATGAAGCCGTCAGGTCTACCTGAGCTCTGTTTTGACATAGATACAGTTTAATCCGGTCATCATGTGTTCACGTCTGTTCTTAACGAGCCTGAGAATTCCAGCAAGACATATGTCTGCATGGAAAGGTGTGTTTCTGACTGTCACATAAATACTGAAAACGTAAGCACCTTGACACAGGATCACAGGGAACGACTGTGCCCCTATGAGAAGATTTTTGAGGATAAAATCGTTGAGACCAGAAATCTGATTATGTCAGAAGATGAGAAAATGCCTAACAGGAGTTTAAGAGTCAAGACTGTGGCTGACCTAGGTTCTATCAGGCCGCTACGAAATGCTGAGCGTGAGAAGCTCGCAGCTCGATTGTTGAGCAGCACTGCGAATTGTCCGGAATGTCGAGGCGACTATCTTAAGTTAGATGCAGCTGCAACGATTGATACACCTGGTGAAGACCACCGCCGGAAAGGAGGTGTGCGATCGAGGTCGACCAAGAAAAATGCACATCCTGACAAGCATGTTTCTGCACTATCTGAAGAACAAGCGGAGGCCAAAGAATGGCCTCAGCTCTTCTACGTTCCCAAAGCCCCAAAATCAGTGCGGGTTCATCTAAAAAAGATGTTGCAGGTGGGAAAGAAATTTTTGTACGAGAAGCAAGCTGTGAGAGAAAGTGCAGTAGTCCACGAAAAACCCCGATATCCAAAGTTCGTTTCCGCAAGCACTTTAGGTTCAAGCCAAGGACGAAAAAGAAACGACATGCTCTAAAACAGTGGCATCATACTCAGTGGCGGAAAAAGCAGCCTGTGAAATAATGGGAGATGTTGCGTCTTGGCATTATCGAGAAGTCCACGTCTCTCTACCATGCTGCAATTATGGTTGTCAAGACGTCAGACAACGGCATGCAATTGTTCATCAACTTTTGCATCCCGCTATTAAGTATGTTCCACGCAAGGACTGTCACTTATGCAACGGGGTCGTAAACTTTGGGAACTTGCTTCCATATGAAGTGTGTAAGAGTATGTGAAGAAAACTAATAATGTGGGCGCTGACTACGCAAGCCGTGTGAACTTAGGCCTGCGTTCTTCAGGCTTTGTATTTATTGTGTTAGTTTTTAGTGTTGTGTCTATGTTAGATGAGCCGCGTGTTAAGGGTGTAATAGTGTGTTTCTGGTGACTGAAAAGAGATTTTAAAAAATAAGAACTCGTGTGTTGGATTGGGACATTTTTGTGTGCTTGTGACTTGTGGTTATTATTTGTGCAGTTTGTTATCCACCGCCATGTCTTCCCCCTCCCCGGCTCCAGGACAATTGCAAGAAACTGTCTTGAAACGGGGGGAGGTTGAGATGATATTGATCGTGTATTCGAGTGCGCGGGTTATTCGGGAAGAAGTGAAGTGCGGCTGCGTGCGGGGTCTTCCAATGGGCGGGAGCTTGTTCGTGGCAGGAGAACGGGACGGACGCTCCTGGGCGTCGCTTGCAGTTCAATCCATCGTTGTGGGCCTGGCGTCAAAGGCCGGCTCGCCAGCACTGGCCGGGCACTTGATCCGGAGTCTGGTGTCGCACAGCGCTTCGCCATGCTGTAAAGAACTCCCGAAAGCAGCTCGACTGCACCATCGTGCCTGACCGCCGCACTTGTGCCGCGGCACTGCTGCCGTTGCAGTACCCGGGCATGACTGACCGCAGTCCCCCGGACTGCGACGCAGACGCCGGAGCATGGCCTGCCGCGCTACCGGGTACTCGGACGCCTGGGCGTGAACAGGGCCCGCGTCATACTCTGGCCGCCGGTGTCGGTGTCTCAACCGAACTTCGAGCACCGTCGGATTCGCCAGCACCGGCGTCTAGTACATGACTGGATCAAGTCATATTATGACAGTTTTTTGGAGCTGTCACGTTAGTCCTTAAACTAAGATGAAGGCGTGTGTGATCCATGATCCATGAATTGTCAAGAAAAGAAAAGCGTGCGTGTGTCAGTGAATCTGATATATTTGCCCAGAGCTCCTAAACGGACCTGGGCTCATAACATACCATCACAGTCCTCTCTTATCCGCGAGCAGTTCAGTGAAATCTAAAAGCTCGAATATCGAGTACTATAAGGAACCAAATAAAAGGAAAGGATGCATGGATCAGATTAGACTATATATCCATACTCTACCATGTCGTTACGGAGAAACCGGAGTCGACACCTGCGCAAGGCAGGAAGCGCACGTTGGCTGAGGCCTCTTTTCTTCTCCATCATCAAGGGGCTAACATCGAATGATAAAACACGTCACCAACTGAGCTGCCGTGGTGCAGACATCGGTACAACTGCTATACAACTGCAGCGTCGCTATTGCGACAGCACTTCGGCGGCAGCGATGGCCAGGAGAAGATTTTGTCATACACTACCATACTGTAACAGGTTAGTGGGTTTTCATGAGGTGTCATTTTACTACTGCTACTGCTGCTGACGCAGTAGTTGTTTACCTGTGTTCATTCAGTTTGCGTTGTACTTTGTGCTAGAAAATATTTTAGATCCCAAAGACAGTCCATCATGCATGACAAGTATTTTTCATTCCATGTATAATTTGCGCCGGAGTGTCCGAGGCTACATATAATCTATGAAGTCAGCCTACCGTAAATACAAATGCCCAAAATATAGGGCACCGGCGCCAAGTCAAATGACCGAGAACGAACTCGCTTCCAAGTAGATATGTAAATTGTACTTTAGGAGTTTAACCGGACGCCTGACGTTCTGTTGCTAATGAAAAAACGGTCGATTGAATTGAACAGCCTGCGCAGTTCATGTCTAACCAGACTGCAGACTTGCTGAGGCGGACAGAATAAAATGATCGAGAAATCAAAGCAATCCAGAAGAAGCTCGTAAAATTGAAGTGAACAAGCAGCAACCGAAACGCGCACGACCAACGTAATGACCTCAAATGGCGCAACCGACGACTGAACTCAGAACTTCATGGTGTACCACGAACTGAAAACGAATATCTTTTGTCACAGATTACCGCTACTGTTAGTCAAAGCGCATTACTCCAGTTGCCAGAACATTGTATCACAGCACTTCTGCGACTGTCCGTTCAACACAGCAAAGAGCCTGGCATATCTGGTTTCAGAAGACAGAGCACGAGAAACCTGTGGTGGACTAACAGACGGCAGCTGGCAACTGCTGATTGAGATGTTCACATGCTGCAGAACCTGACTCATCCAAAATCGAGTCTTGTTGAAGGAAGTGAAAGAATAGGGAAATCAAATGAATTTTTTTTTATATGTCGACAGTAGCGAGGTAGAAAGAGATGAAAATGATACGTACACGGTATAAAAATTGCGCAGTAAATTGTAAAGGGGGCAGCCTCAGTTCGCAGGTCGAGCCAACGTTTCGACAAGTCCACATGTCTCGACCATGGAACTGCGGCTTCCCCATCTACGCCATCAGAGTAACTGAGGCTTCCCTATCACAGTAACGGAAAGGTTGTGATGAGCAATACTTTTGTTGCGTCAGAAATCGCCATACAGCACGCTTGAGACCGTGACAAGCGCAATAAGAATAGGAATTGATTTTATTTGGTTACTGGCAGTTATGCACACCGCAACGGAGGTTCCTTTTTTAGTACGCGACGACTTCAAAGATTTCCTTGGTGCAGATTTCCAACCGTATTTCAAATGCCTTTATGTTAATGCTCGATAATTTAGATATAAAGAAGCATATTTTGAAATTTTCTTCTAACAGTTAGACGTGCTTATTTGATGTCATCATAATAAGCAAAACGTGGTCTACAAATTGTTGTGATATTCTCCAAATGGAAAGTTATGAGTGTTGTTTTTTAAACGGTGACACCTGCCATGGCGGCGATGTTTCAAACTTAGTAAGGAAGAAGACGCGATCTGAACGGATGCAACAGTTCCCGATTTCTTCAAGTGATTACGAAATCCTAACTATACGCTTAGATAATACTATTTTTTTGCCGTATGCTATCGGCCGCGAAAGAGCTGTGTGGTTACGCTTCTAATTTTTTTAAAAACTGATTTCTTTTGCTAACAATCGGCGCTTAAACCTTGTTCTTGGTAGTGACCTAAAATTAATTTGCTGTCCACGAACACACCCCAAAATAGCTTAAATATATTGCTTAGAACGCATGCACTGGTAAATGCAATTAAAGCACCAAAGCGTGTTTCTGCTATGTCTTCACTGCTCATAGGTCTCTTTATTACCAATCATAATCCCAGTACTATTAATACAGGCATAAATATTTTTGGTAATAGCGATCACTGGTCAATATTTATATGCGTAAAAACACGTCGAAAAGGAAAGGAACGCTGTACTGCGCAATCTTTTCAACGTTTATCTGAAAAACGCTGTGCGCATTTGCAACTGCTTGTCGAAACAGTAACTGAATGCCTGTGATCTTAGAAAATCCTGTGAATAGTGGGTATGAGACATACACATCTTGAAGCCCATCTACATGGCCAGTTTTCTGATAGTAACTAGAAAACAATGACGTGACAGTGGAAAACATGGGTAACACAAACATTAATGGCTAAGATAAATACAAAGAATAGCCTATATAATAGGATGATTTATTGCAAAGCTCAATACGATATAAAATTTTTAAATATATCGAAATCGTTAGAATACCGAGCATAAGAAGCTAGAAACAGCTAGTAGAGGGATCAATTTGCGTCAGCTGGAGGTCGTATCGGCATTATGTGGGAGAGAATAAAAGCTACGTAAGGGCTTAATAGTGTATTTGGTGATTTAAATACAGTAATAGTTATAGCTTAAACATACCTGAAAAACAAACCTCGCGATATGTTCAACGCACACTCTTTTAGCCTCTGCAGAAATGCAGCCCACAAAACGACATCAGTGATGTTATTCACATTCGTGACGCTATATTCCCGATTTATAAAACAGACTAAGCAGCAGCTTTCCAGGAGCTGTACAATAGCACATCAACTGATATTGATAACCTATAGAAAAAAGCCTATCCGGTATATGTTTGATCTTATGTTAGTGTATATTATGTACATCCTAGACCTTTAGGTTATTACTGCTGTATTTCCTCGTACACTTTCTATCTTCCCGCAGTTTCTAAACTATCAGAAAAAATTATACTCAGAAACTTTTACACTGTGAAGAGCGGGTCAGTGAGGCTTCCATGAGCACTAATCTGCCGAACCTGAATTATTATAGCAGCAGGATTTATATAAATTGAACAACACAATAGGATATTCATTGCCATATTCCTCGACTTCTCGGAGGCGCTCGACCTACTAACCCACGGATTAATTCTTTATAATATTCAGCGAGATGGTTTCCGCGGATCTGAGGACATGCACTATACGCCATGCGCAGCGCCTATAGGGACGGCACTGAAAGCCGCATAGCGGCGGGCGTCGGATCCCGAGGCGGGCCTCATGCGGCAAGCGTGGCCGTGGTGCGCGCGTGCGATCTGCCGTTTGTGCGCGTCTCGCGGGCACTTCCGCGATAACAGTGTGCGTAAGGGGATCGTACATTATAATGGTGGACATGTGTTCGATATCACGGCCATCTGGAACTACATCACCTCTATATGCACCAAGTGTCTCCTTCAGACGAGCGTCAACAAGGTTGCGTACAAAGTGGAACTCATTTTGAGTGTCCCGCTTTCATTACAATGCCACGCTAATTTGTTCATTCCTTAACCTATTAACCAATGTTCTTTCTTTGTCTAATGGTACACGCTTGCTTCAATTTCATGCAATATATCGATACAGTCGCCGAAACTGCGAGCGGTTTTGTAGTGGTGCGACCGCAGGAAAAGCCAGCGAGCTTGCAAACCAGCATTCTGAGCATAAGAAAAATAGCGCATATAGGGCTCCTGTAGAAAGAGTTCAGTTATTTCATGCTTTCGCTTTACTGCTGCCTCTACAGCATGAATTTCAAGTATTCCGTCGTCAAAAAGGCAGAGCGGGTAGATCATTTCATTGGAGGAGTTAGATAGCAGAGGCAATATCTGAAAAGCTGCAACTCAGGTTAGCCAAGAGCATATTAGATTTAAATTTTGTATCCTATTTTATTATTGTAGTATCATCTTCATTTTATTTGTATCACCTTCGCGCCCAAGTGCAGAATTACAGGGCGCTTTGTAACGAGCTCTAGAGCCCTTAGTCTGAATAGCAAGTGCAGCGACATGTTATGTTTTCGTAATCTTGCCAGACAATAAGAACACTGGCTCTGGTCTTCCAAGTAATTGCATGGCAAGTTTCAAAACGCATATTGGCAAATATCTGTTCAATAACCCGCGGCAGTGGCTCCGGCTACGGAGGAAGATCGAGTTATCGGGACCGAAGTCGACCATGCCGCCCGCGTTTAGGTGAAAGCGGAACGCAAAATGCAACCGTGTGCTGTGCGATGTCAATGCGCGCTAAAAATCGTCTTTCTAAGTGTTTCACAAATCTAATGCGTATTGTATCTTCCCGGCTAGCGCACGCGACCAAGTTTAAACAAGAAGTGTTCGCAGGAGGTGTAAAGACAAGCAGAAAGCACTGAAAAATAGTTATCACTCAGCCCTGCCATACGGCAAATTTATGCCTTTTCCATCTTATGACGCTCGTTCAATATTATATTTGTTTGCGGTTACATGAGAAATATAATGACATTCGTTGAAAACGACATTAGGTATCGAATGAGTTTGAGGTACTCATCCGAAAGCGATCAACGAGGAAATTTGTTATGTCGACACCAGACACTCGGTGAGAAGATACACCCAAAATAAACTACAAAAGTGCCACCTGCATTAAATACTACTGTGCTCCTATAATATTTCGGCTAGTCATCTATGTGAAATATGCTAAATAACATCGTAAAAAAAAAACTAAACAAAAAAAAAAACTCGCACCCATCACTGCCAGCCAACCCGTAGCCACCGCACTCAGCGCGGGCGGAACAGGTCGCTTCTGCTGCCGCGGTCCGTTGGCGCCGAGCCGCCGACACAGCGAATTTCTTTCGCCACCTTCGGAAAAGCATTCTCTGCTCATCTTAAATAATACGCGCTTAATTTGAGGAAGGAATCTAAAAAAGTTATCTTTACTGAAGAGCGCGGTTATGTAACGAGATTTTGGAAGAAGTGACAACAGCAATACAAGAAAATTTCTGCTCTTAGCAGCTGCCGCCGGTGTGACGCAGATCATCCGATTTCGTTCTCTAGCTCCGTTGCTAAGGCGTCGCCGAAGTTACACCTTCCGTGTTCTGTGGGACAATTTGTGATGCAATTGAACTGATATTAAGGCAGATAGTGAGAGACCGGAAAGCGTGGCGTGACATGGTCCATAGGGTCACGAAGAGTCGGACACGACTGAACGCCTGAACTGAACTGAACTAAGGCAGTTTTATGAATAGGCAATTTGCTATTTCCAAAGCACTTCCAGCTAAGGCTTTTATGCCAAACCATTTAGGCGTTTAGGCCTAGCGACGACTAGGGCCTACCACACGGCCAGAGCGCCGTCGTCGGCCGCCTTCGCGGCCAGCGTCGTTGCGGTAAGGTCGCGCCATCCTAAGTAGCAAGCATTACGAATTTGCGGTATTTTTTCTTGGTGAGACTAAGCTCGAGCATTTTTCGACGGGCCAATCAATACGCCGAGCGAACAATTTGGCAAAAATGTACGAGAGTCAATGAGGCTGTAGTATGCTGCGCCGTAGGGCGATACTCAAAGGTTCTATAAAATCGCCGTCGGACAGTACAGATGCTGCCTATATTACGTGTTGCTCTTAACACTTGCTTTAGTGCGGGAAGTGTACGTACGTTGTTGAAACTCGTACGCGTTTCGCAGTCGGGCGCAGACGTGCGCACCTTCCGTGCCATTTCGCAAACAAATGCCGCCTACACAACGCCTAACTTCGTAATTGATAGCCCTAACCAAAAGGTTGGTTACAAGGTATGCAAGACATGAATGTCAATTTAAAGGCTGCATTCATTTACAGCGCCTTCATCTTCAAAACATATTGAAACACTCCAATATTTGCATATCAATCACAGTTACCATAATTTGGAAATGGCATTAGCTTTGGTCGTGTAGCAACGCGTTGAAAAAAATGACATTAATCTGAACACATGCCATTCGTGCGATTGCTTGCTTTCCGCATCGAACAGCCGCTATTCACGGCCCCTGTCGTTCTCGTGAAGCATCACTGAAACTTATACAGACATTTTCCTGGCAAGGTTTTATGTGTGTTCGAAAAACCAACTAGGCAGCAATTCTTCCCGGAAATTGCTAATTAAAGGTTGCTAGCGGCGTTATGTCTGTTAAACCGCTACCAAAGACGAAAACACGACGCACGCACATAGACGCTGACATGAACTGCGCCCGACCGAGCCCGCCTACGCTTTGCGGCTTTGGCGACAGGCGGCGTTGTCGGCGTTTTGCGCATCGCGTATAGCTTTTGCAGACCTATATCATGCATCGAAAACTGGCACTATCAATAAATGGCTTCCTATCAGATATGCAATCTGTTGGCTGTAGCATTCCACCGGGAAGTATTTTAGGTCCTTTCTCTATAAAATATATACCAATGATATCGTGCAAGCAGCTCGATTAGTCAACTTTATTATCTATGCTGACGACACCAGTAGTATTCTTGCCGGAGAAAAATGACCGAAATTATAAATACCGCAAACAATACGCTTTAGCAAATAGAACGCTAGAATAACAAAAACGTTTTATGGAGTAACCCATTTAAGACTAAGTTTGCTCTTTCACTGCAAGACACCACTCGAAGTTTTATAACCAGAAATACATTTCAGTCCCTAGGTGGTCGACATTACTCTGTAGCCCTCCACTACGGTTTCTCTTTCTCTCTTTCCACTTTAACTCCCACCTTCCTCCCTTCCCTTACGGCGCAGCTCAGGTGTACCGAGACACAAGTGTGACAGATACTATGCCTTTTCTTTCCTGTTAACCAATTATTATTATTATTAACGTCTGTGCCCTTAGAAATCGTAGCTTCATCTAAAACACTAGGCGTAAGATTAAATGAAAAAAAAAGCCCTAGGATGACCATGTTAAATTCCTTGTGAATAAGTGCTCACATAGTGTCGCTATTGTGCACTGGAACAGTGAGGTACTACCACAAAATGTAATGATGATGTTGTACCATCCATTGTTTCAATTGACGTTATTAGATGAGAAACCACTAGCTATAGCCCTGCTAGAGACGGGTAAAGCAGCAAAACTCTCGTGATACCAATCTTTTTCAAGTGACAGAGATGAGAAATCTCGCGTCACAACATTGGTTAAGAGGAACATTGCTGAAATCATGCACAAAATCAATTCGAAAGAAATTGAGGCAGTGCTATTGGAAATTCTTACGGGACGAAAAGAGCAACCAAGCCTGTTCCTCTTAAATTTCTCAACTACTGCCATTTAACATTGTGTAAAACAGCAGAAAAATTTGAGAGGCTACGAACCTTAAAGAACAAAATCCTAATTATACATGAAAATGTTCAGCTAACTTGCCACACTAAACGTCTTTTCGAAAAATAGAGTATACTTCCAATAACTAAGCTTAAACAAAAGCAAAAAGACAAGCTCTCAAACGGCATATGATTTCTTTTGAAATGAGCTGAGGAAAATAATCGAGTTGTTACACAATAGAATATTGAGCAGTCAGTGTAAGAACATAGAACTTCGTATGGTGAATAGACATTAGCAAGCAGACTAGCACGACTTCATAACAACGTAACACAAAGCAATATTTTTCTTCACATGACTGCGGGACGGAAGATTTAAGTACTTTTCGAGGATAATTTAACGCGTTTTTTCGAGACCAATTTAGGATGCTTTCTTTTTTACTCGCCATAGATGTGAGCATGTTTTTTTGCTTTCATTGTGCATGTGTTCGTACTTTGATGACTGTAAGCTGAGAAGACCTTAATTCTTTCATCAGTCCCCTTATCTTGCGTTAAATACACATGATATTGTTACGATGTAATAGCAAAGGGGTGTTTATTTACAGTGATATGGCAGTGGGATAAGATGAAGCCTACTAGCCCCCAGGCACCAACGCTTTCTCCTCTTCTTCTCCCAGACCAGCACAATCCTTCCTCGTCGTCAGTGGCGTGACATTTCCCCCCTACTTAGCCTAAGCCCTCTGGGCGTGTTCCTGAGTCGTGCGAGACTGACACGGCTTCAAGCGGGCAACGTGACATAGTTCGGTTTTTACAGACCCACGACCCGATGCTGTCAGGCGAGCTATTGTATAAGTTGTCACTGATGCGCTTGACAACCACATATGGGCCGTCATAGTGGTCCAAGAGTTTTTGACGTAGGCCACGGCGCCGAATTGGACGCCACAGCCAGATTAAATCCCCTGCAGAATACGTGACTCGCCGGTGACTGGCATCGTATCGCACTTTAAAACGTTCTTGTGAAGCACCAGACCGTAATCGGGCGATTCTCCGAGCTTCTTCGGCGATACAGAGGGTCTCAGCCAGGCAGGCGTCTTCGCGGCCTGTGGGCAGGATAGTATCCAGGGACTAGCGTGGCGGTCTGGCATAGAGCAGGAAAAATGGACTGCACCCAGTCGTCTCATGCGTTGCGGTATTAAACGTATACGTGATGAAGGGTGTTATGGTGTCCTAGTTCTTATGCCCTGCATCCACTTACAAGGCTAGCATGTTGATAAGCGTTCTGTTGACGCGCTCAGTCAAGTCATTTGTCTAGGGATGGTATGGCGTCGAGTGTCGGAAAGTTACGGAGCATAAACGCATGAGCTCTTCAACAACATCAGCAGTGAATTGTCGGCCCCGATCAGTGATGACAATTCGTGGCGGCCAGTGCCGTAAGATGACTGAGTGCAGCAAGAAAAGTGACACCTGATGCGCCGTAGCAGATGTAAGAGCGGCGGTTTCACAGTAACGTGTGAGATAGTCCACGCAGATTACTATCTAGCGATTTCCATCCACGGACTTCGGAAACGGACCCACGAGCTCAATGCCTACTTGATCAAACGGAGCTGTCGGGGTCCTCACAGGGTGCAGCAAGCCAGATGGAGTTGCAGTTGGACGTTTGCGGCGTTGACATTGCTTGCAACTGGCAACGCATTGTTCAATTGTCGAGCGCATTCTGGCCCAGTAAAAACTTTCTTGAGCACGGTGGACTGTTCGAACCGTTCCCAAATGCCCAGAAGTTGGATCATCATGGATAACACGCAATAAGTCCATGCACAGCGTCTTGGGAACTACGAGTAGGTATCGCTGGCCAACAGGCGAATAGCTCTTTCCATAGGAGGCCATCATGCTCACAAAAACGGCTTGTAGGTACGCTGGCTTGGGCGGCGGCAAAGAAAGGCAGCAGACTGCTATCATTTTGCTGTTGGTTTTGAAACATTCATGTCGGGGAATGCTGGCTCGAGGGTCGATATATAATTGTCGAAATCGTCACTGTCAGGTCCAGTCGTGGCCATTGGCATCCTAGAACGACAATCTGCGTCTGCATGACGCCTCCCGTTTTTGTACACCACGGCAAAGGCATATTCTTCTAACCGGAGGGCCCAGCATGCGAGGCGAGCACATGGGTCTCGAAGGTTTCGCAGCAAACAGAGTGAATGAGTAAACGACCGCCCGTACAAATAATGAACGGAAACGCTGCACAGCAAAACTACAGCCAGGCATTGCTGTTTGTTGACTGTGTAGTTTCGCTCCGGCTTGCTCAAGGTACGACTTGCGTACGCGATAACATGCTCTCGTTCAGCGTGCCGTTGGACAAGGACTGCCCCGAGACCGATTCCACAAGCATCCCTGTGAACTTCTGTCACTGCAGCAGGATCGAAGTGACGTAGGATGGGTTTCGATATTAAAAGAAACTTCAGTGGACGAAATGACGTGTCGCAGTCTGGTGTCCAGTAAAAAGTGGAGATTTTGTTGAGAAGGCACGTCAATGGGTAAGCAACGTCAGCAAAGTGATGTATAAAGCGTCTAAAATACGAACACGACCGTAGAAAACGGCGCAACTCCTTCACTGTCTGCGGGGGTTTAAAAGACTCAACAGCGGCGGTTTTCTGGAGATCCGGCATTACACCATCACCTTTGACAATGTGTCCTAGCACCAGCGCTTGGCGCTCTCTAAAGCGGCACTTTTTCAAGTTTAGAATTCGGGCGGCGTAGTGCAGACAATTCAAGATTCGTACTAGACGGTCATTGTGTTTTTGGAAGGATTTCCCAAATATGACGACATTGTCCAGATAGCAAAGACAAATGTGCCATTTTAAGCTGCGCAAAACTGTGTCCATAAAGCGTTCAAATGTGGCTGGCACTTACACAGCCCGAATGGCATAACATTACCTCATAAAGGCCATCTGGCGTTACGAAGGCTGTTTTTTCTTGTCCGCAGGGTCCATTGGAATTTGCCAGTAGCCAGATCTGTGATCAAGACAAGAAAAATATGACGCACCAGAGAGGCAGTCGAGGGCATCGTCTATGCGAGGAAGAGGATAGACGTCCTTTTTTGTAAAAAATGTAGATGCCGATAATCGACGCGGAATCGCCACGAACCGTCTTTTTTGCGTACAAGAATAACAGGGGCAGCCCAGGGGCTAGATGACGCCTGTATCACCTTCTTTCCTAGCATGTCCTTCACTTTCTCATGAAGGACTTTGCGCTCGGATGGGGACACGCGATATGGCTTTTGACCAATGGGATGAGCCGAACCAGAGTTGATAGTATGATAGGTCCGATGTGCAGGCCGAGAGGTCGGTCCATCTGTTTGAGAAAAATCAAACATAGGTGAAAAGGGTAGAAGAATATCCACAAAAGTACAGCGTTGAGGTGAGCTGAGATCGGCGCTCATCATGCGGAAGATCGAAGTTTCATCAGCAAGCAGAGGTGCGGGGGTACTCGTAGCATCTGTGACCAAAGCAACGATGTGGAGCGCATCGGGTCCACAGGAGGCAAGCTTTAATCCCGTTGGTAAAACTGCGGGCGCGGATGATGGATAGATTGTCCATAACGAGGCACTACCATGATGCACGGAGATCATACAGTGAGGGATAATAACATTTTTCTTCAGGCATGATGAGTGAACAGGGTGCACCACGCCCTGAAATGAAACCTGGGCAAGAAGTGGAGCGGACACGGGGACGAACATGGCAGACAAAGGTGGAGCTACTGTGTCTTCGGTAATACTAAAAACTGTTTCTTCATTGCGGCCACTTTCAAAAATAGTCGGCAGATGCGAGCCGTCAAAATGAACCTCTTGACTTCGGCAGTCCACAGTAGCGCCACAAAACTTCAAAAAGTCCATTCCTAAAATGATGTCATGAGTAGAGTGAGGTAAGACTATGAATTCGGCTTGAAAAATTGCACCACCCACCGACAGTTGTGTACTACACACACCCAGTGGCCGCAACGCCGCTCTATTCACACCACAAAACGGTGAAGCACGGTCATATTCAAACATCACTTTGCATCCCAACAAGCGCCTAAACTGATCACTCATCACAGACACATTCGCACCCGGATCCATCAAAGCTAATGTACACGCACCATCAATGAACACACGAATTTTGTTTTTGAGCATTATATAGTTGGAGGGAGGTTGGCACACAGCACATTTCCAGCGGCCTCACCCCATTGGTCGCGCTGGTAGTTTTCCGGCTGAGGCGACATGGAGCGCCGCCGCGGTGATGGAGAACGACGCGCACGGAAGGCGGGTGGAGGAGTAACACTTCTATCAGATGCAGGGGAGTGGTCGCGGAGATTCTGGTTATGGATGTTGCGGTAATTATACCCACGCTGAGTATTTGATTGCTGAAAAACGGGACTGTATTACCGAGTGTTGGGTACTGTTGGAAACGCCGGACGGTTATAGCGAGGTGGGAACCTACTGCGGCAGTATCTAGCGATGTGACCTTCGACACCGCAGCGGTAACATATCGGCGGGGAAAGTATAAAATGCTGTTGTGGATAAGAGCAAGGAACAGCTGACCGCGTAGTAGGTCTGGCTGAATGCTCATACTGCTCAGGAATCCTGGTAGATCGAATGGAAGATCTGTAGGCACTTGAGGCGACGTCATACCTTGGGGCGTCAGGCATCGGCTCAATCCGGTTGGCGAAATGTATAGGAGGGTAGTCAATAGAAGCTGCAACTTCAGGAGCTTCTGCGAAAGGCTGCACTGTAATCGCTTGTGGTGGTGAAGCTGGCCGTCTAGATTTCCCTCTGAACAGAGACCTTAGCAGATTCGTGCAGGGGAAGTGGGTTGAGCCGCAGGAGTTCTTCCCGCACGATTTGCCGGATCGTCGACGGAAGATATAGTTGGGCATGGTCATCAAGGCCAGCCACGGTAGGCACATTGGCCAGCCGCCCAAAGTTTGGCGCGATACGACGCGTTTTGAGAGCTTAAAAAGCGTGGATGTATTTAATAACATCGGAGACGGTTTCAAGGGGGTCTTTGGCGATTAAAAAGTTGTACACGTCAGCCGCGATGCCCTTCAAAATGTAGCCTACTCTGTCTTCTTCGGGCATGTTGGAATTCACACATTTGCACAATCTGAGGATCTCTTCTGTACAAGTGGTACAAGTTTCATCCGGCAATTGAGCTCTTTGAGCAAGAATCTGCTCAGCCCGCTTTTTGCTCGGTACAGAGTCAACAAAACGCTGTTTGATCTCGGTGGCAAACCGTTCCCAAGTTGTCAAATTTTCCTCGTTATTCTCGAACCAGATCATAGCCGTGTGAGTTAGAAAGAAAACGACACTTGTGAGCATGGTGATAGGGTCCCACCGGTTGTACCCATTAACTCTTTCATAACGAAGTAGCCACTTTTCAGCGTTCTGACCTTCTTCGCCTGCAAACGGTCGTGGTTCCCGGTAAGGCTGGCAGGGAATAGAGCTGGAGGTGGCACGGTTAGATTCGGTGTGGTCCATGATGATGGGAAGTGGCGGCAGTCCAGCAAGGTGGCGACTACGTCGAAACTCCAGTTGGTCTTGCTGCGCCGTACTTAGGTATCGAACGGAGCACCTTCCACCAAGTTGTTACGATGTAATAGCAAAGGGGTGTTTATTTACTGTGATATGGCAGTGGGATAAGATGAAGCCTACTAGCCCCCAGGCACCAACGCTTTCTCCTCTTGTACTCCCAGACCAGCACAATCCTTCCTCGTCGTCAGTGGCGTGACAATATTTATTTTTTTATCCATATGCCTGACTGCTATAGTGCTGACAAAAATGAGGGCCAGCAGCGTTGTCAACCTGGCGAACGGCAGCTTTTACTTCACTTCCGACAATTTGTGCACCATGATGGCAATTGAAACAAATTGAAATTGAAATCTAATGTGTTCAGGAGCCCAATGTCGGGTGTTGTACATAACTGCTCCATTTGGGCACAGATATGTGACCGCAAAGCCTTGTGTGAAGGACTTCAGGAAGCCATTTCACGTTAAAATTTGTATAGCAAACAACCTTCCTAGGCTTATAGGTGTAGAAATGGCTGCAAGAAATGTCCAAGGGGAATATTCGCAAAACTGAAGGTAAAAAAACTGTGTCTACTCCGGGGATCGAACAATTTTCCTCGATCAAGCACCAGCCGAATGAACAAAGCAGTCCGCCAGAACAGGCTTCTTTCTTTCTTGCCTTGCTTTGAGGCTAAGTATTTCCTAAGAGAAAAAGCTATTACAACTTTAAGAGCACGTGGCTATGTATAGTCACGGGCAAAGGTGTTATAAAATACATAGACACAGCGAAGCGCTTCGGAAAACTGCATCGAAACGCTGTCTATCGACAAGGACTGGTACAGTGATACCTGCATGCCGGAATTTATGGGGCACCGTAAAGATTGTCTCGATCTCAGATAGCGGTTGCTAGGCGGCACGCTAGCGCAGCTTTCCGAGAAACGCCACCCTACTGAAAAATTCTATATAAAATTCGTACAGAAAATTGTGTACAGGTTTACTGTATAGGATCTGGAATACAGGATTGGGCTAATTCAGGAAATTCCTTAACTGCCCTGGAAAGTCCGGAATGAAACCGCGCGGAGCTCTGATACCGGAATGGCCTGTATTGTTGGTGGCCCTCGTTTCCGAAAAGAAAAACGTCGCCAGGTGGAAAAAGTGCGCAATAATATAAAATAAAACGACTACATTTAAAACAATAAATAAAATAAAAAAATATACTACCAAGTGTGGAATCGAACCTCAGCCCTCATGATATTTAGACGGGCACCTTAACCACTACTCAATTTTTTTATTGCCTGACCTTAACCACTACTCAATGGCGAGTTATGGTTGAAATGGTTATTATTCAGTATATGTAGCTACTTTTGCTCTTTCGTACTTTGTAAAATTTTCCTTGGCTGTAGCATTTGTGGCCGTAATTCACCGATCGCCCTTTCAACACGCTGAATATCTTTACAGGCTATCACGAGGGTTCAGAAATGTGCCGTATCTTTATAATGCGTCGCTTTATTGAAGGCAAACCTCAAGCACGGCCACTCGATCGAAGCGCACTAGGTGCGGCCTGCTACGTCGCCCGAAACCGGCGGGAGGCGCCTACTTCCAGTCACCACCGTCGCGGCGCTACCGTTCGGGGACAGCCGCGCGCTGAGAGCTGCGCCTGGCGGCGCTTTGAGGGAGGCGTCGGAATAGTAGAAGCCTTTTATTTTAAGGATATAAGCGCTCCGCTTCACACAATTTGGCAACAAGAATTAGTATATGCTGTCATGTTTAGTGTGACCATGTTAGCACTTAGCGCTTGCTCGGCAAGGATCTATACTGGAGTTTACCCCGAAAAACTTAGTGACGGTGGTTCAAGGCCACTCGATTGGAGAGCTCGCATTACCGTGATGCTGCATTCGGATCCAGTTGTTCGTCACATTAAAATGTGACCGGGCTGTGAACAATTCGAAGCTGTTCAGCTGCCATGGAAGTCTAATGCATAACCACTTAACTATGTCGCGAATTTCGTGTGTCATTTTCAGACCATTTACTCATTCCTGCATACAGGCTTTATACACAAATTGATGTCAACCTGTTCTAAGCTGCCAGCGCTATCCAAAAAAAAATGTCCTACTATACGCAACCTCTGTGAAATGGCGACATGTAACCAACCTTTCTATCTCAATGTGATGAAATGTGGATTTAATAGATGGTTTGAACGTCTAGCACTGGCAGTAAATCGGGCACAGCAGTATCGGGATATCAGCCGCAGGGCACAGCTTCAGCGCGAGAGAGATGGGCGCCGGAGACCAGCGATGGTGATGGCGATGCCGCAGGGTTGTTTCTTCTTCGTCTTCTTTACATTTCCCCCGCGTGAAGAAGTCGCCATCCTGGCGATTCACGGAGAAGAGACAACCAGAGGGTTGTAATACGGCTTGAGGCGGCTAACATGGACAACCTCACGGCCGCGGCGGCGGTGGTCGGAGGAAGGGGTGACTGGCTCGATGATCTAGTTAACAAGGGATGGGCGTTCCAAGACGCGATAAGGTCCGTGGTATTTGGTTTCTAGTTTGCTGGTGGCAGGAACGCATAGCCAAACGAAGCTGTCGGCCAGGAACGTCGGAGTAGGGGTATCGCTATCATGCTGATCTTTGCGATAGCCTTGAGTGTTTCAGGTAAACGTGCGAGCTAGCTGACGGCATTCCTCAGCCTTCTGTACGATATCGGACAAAGCACTGTACTCAGAGGCATCTGGATGGTATGGCAAAACTGTGTCCAGAGTACAAGATGGTTCACGGCCGTATAAGAGAAAGAAGGGCGAAAAACCAGTTGTTGCTTGGGTGGCAGTGTTGTACGCGAATGTTACGAATGGCAGTACCTGGTCCCAGTTGGAGCTTCCAGATTCGGATGTAACATACATTGCGAGCATGTCCCCAAGCGTACGGTTGAAACGCTCCGTGAGGCCGTTGGTTTGCGGGTGGTACGCGGTTGTAGCCCGATGTATCGATTTGCAAGACGACAGGAGCTCTTGGACTACTTCGGAAAGAAAGACACGACCTCTATCACTGAGTAGCTCGCGAGGGGCGCCGTGTCGAAGAATGAAGTGGTGCAGAAGAAAATGGGCTACCTCTCGGGCTGTCGCCGCGGGAAGTGCAGCAGGCTCGGCGTAACGGGTCAGGTGATCGACAGCGACGATCACCCATCGATTACCAGCGGCACTGCATGGTAGCGGACCATAAAGGTCGATTCCCACGCGATCAAACGGGCGAGCTGGACACGGTAAAGGCTGGAGAGGGCCAGCGGGGTGACGAAAAGTCTTGCGTTGTTGACAGGCGGTACAAGAGCGAATGTAGCGCCGTACGAAATTGTACATTCCCCGCCAGTAGTACCTCTGACGAATTCGATCATAGGTTTTCAGCACGCCTGCATGAGCGCTTTGCGGGTCAGTGTGATGGTGGGCACAAACCTCGGAGCGTAGGTGGCGCGGAATGACAAGAAGCCACGTTCTGCCGTCTGAGTTGTAGTTCCTTCGGTAGAGAAGGCCGTCCCGAATGGTGAAATGGGAGGCCTGTCGGCGGAGTGCCCGAGGATGCGTAGCCGCGGAAGTAGTGCCAAGGATATCTAGCAGGTTAGAGACCCAAGGATCTTGTCGTTGCTCGAAAGGCATATCCTCAATGGTGAGTTCTGACAAGGATGCTTGAGGAGGGGACGATGAGTTAGGTGAGTGCACCGGTGACCGAGAAAGAGTGTCGGCGTCAGAGTGCTTGCGGCCAGAGCAGTACACTACACGGATGTCGTATTCCTGAAGCCTGAGAGCCCAGCGCCCGAGACGGCCAGACGGATCCTTGAGAGACGCGAGCCAGCAGAGAGCGTGATGATCTGTAACTACCTCGAAGGAGTGGCCGTATAAGTAAGGGCGGAACTTCGTTACAGCCCACACGATTGCTAAGCACTTCTTTTCAGTAACGGAGTAGTTGGACTCGGCTTTGGTAAGAGCACGGCTTGCGTAGGCGACAACGTATTCGGAGAAGCCAGGCTTGCGCTGGGCGAGTACGGCGCCGAGGCCGACACCACTGGCATCGGTGTGAAGTTCTGTAGGTGCAGTAGGGTCGTAATTGCGAAGGATTGGCGGTGACGTCAGAACATTGCGCAGTGTCGCTAATGCATCATCGCAGGCTGGCGACCAAGAGGAGAGGTTAGGAGTGCCTTTCAAGAGCTTTGTAAGGGGGGCTATGATGGTTGCGAAATTGCGAATAAAACGACGAAAGTACGAGCAGAGGCCCACGAAGCTTCGCAGTTGTTTCAAAGTGGTCGGTTTCGGAAAGTCAGCAACGGCGCGGAGCTTCTCAGGATCAGGCAGAACTCCATCTTTGCACACAACATGTCCGAGTATTGTGAGCTGGCGGGCACCGAAGCGGCACTTTTCGAGGTTCAGTTGAAGACCGGCGCGGGTTAGGCAGGTGAAGACCTGGCGAAGTCGAGTCAGGTGGGTCGGGAAGTCGGTTGAAAAGACGACGATATCATCGAGGTAGCATAAACAGATGTTCCGTTTTAGGCCGCAAAGTGCAGTGTCCATCATTCTTTCAAATGTGGCTGGGGCGTTACAGAGTCCGAATGGCATAACATTAAATTCATATAGTCCGTCTGGAGTAATAAAGGCGGTCTTAGCGCGATGCTCCTCTGCCATGGGCACCTGCCAATATCCAGAGCGCAAATCGAGTGAGGAAAAGAATTCTGCGCCTTGCAAGCAGTCTAGGGCATCGTCGATTCGTGGGAGGGGATACACATCACGACGAGTAATTTTGTAGAGGCGGCGATAATCAACACAAAATCGTATGGAGCCATCCTTCTTTTTAACTAGGACCACAGGAGAAGACCATGGGCTACAGGATTCTCTAATTACTCCGCGCTGCAGCATGTCATCGACTTGTTGGGCAATAACACGGCGCTCAGTCGGGGACACACGATATGGCCGCTGATGGAGAGGTGGATGAGCGCCAGTGTCGATGAGGTGGGAAACGGTCGTCGTGCGACCCAAGGAAGACTGCAGGATGTCGAAGGAGGAGCGGAATTGGCGTATAGGATTAAGAAGTTGCTCGTGGTGGCGCGGTTCTAGAGCGCTGTCTACAGAATGGTCAAAAAGGTCCCGCTGTAGCGGATCGGAAGCCACACGAGTTGGGGTCAAGGCGTCAACTTGGCAAACAGGGAACGACTCATCATCAAAGGCGAACAGAAGGTCCACGGGCTCGATGCGGCCAAGGCACTCCCCTTCGATCAACATAGCGGGAGACGCAAGGGGATGGCTATCAGGAGTGTGCTAGCGCCGTTGTTGATGTCAAGGACGGCAAACGGCAGCGGTAAGTGGCGGCGGCGGCATACAACGTTAGAGGGCACAAAGAGGACTGTCGCGGTGGTAGTAAAAGAGGCAGTGAGGGCAACCAGAACAGCGCTAACGGGTGGGATGGTTGTGTCATGAGCTACGAGGAGTTTGGCCGCAAAACGAGGACGCGGTTCGTGGAGCAGGGCATCAGACGGTGCATCCCTCGATTCAATGAGCTCTACTTGAGGACTGGCGCAGTCAATGATAGCATGATGCTTGGACAGGAAATCCCAGCCGAGAATGACGTCATGAGAACATGTGGGGAGGACGACGAATTCGATGAAGTACAAGGCTGCAGCAATGACGACGCGAGCAGTGCAGACAGCTGTCGGCTGTATACTGAGAGCGGATGCGGTACGAAGCGATAGTCCCTCGAGGGGCGTAGTCACTTTTCGGAGGGACCGGCAGAGTTTTTGGCTGATAACTGATACAGCGGCACCGGTGTCGACGAGCGCAAGAGTATGAACACCTTCAACGATGACAGGAATAACATTCGCGGGATTAAGACGAGGACTTTGAATTTCTGTCGAATACGCAGTTCGTGCCTCGCGAACTGCGGCGTTTAGTTTTCCGGCTGGATAACGGGTCTTCGGCGCATTGACGAAATGGAGCGCCGACGTGGTGATGGCGAACGACGAGGGAGGAAGTCCGGAGGATCAGGGGGTGCTGTTGGAGGACCCGATGGGACTGGGAACTGGGGGGCCAAATAAGGTGGCGCAGGCCGTGCAGCAAAGGCCATATTTATTCGGCGCCGGCAGTAGCGTGTAGTGTGTCCAGGGATGCCGCAGTGGTAGCAAATAGGCCTGTTGTCTGCAGTGCGCCATGGAGATGGTGTCTGACGCAAGGGGAGAGCGAAAGCTGTTGGTGCGGACCGCATGGGGGGCGAAGCATAGGCATATGCTGGCTCAGGCGGTGGACTTAAAGTAACGTCGGCATACGTGCGACGCAATACTTGAGGAGGAGCCGGCGCGAATGCTGGAGCGTAGCTCAGTGGCGCAACGCCGGACGATGACATTGAGGGCGTGGGGACCGGCATTGAGGGTGCGACCGGAGCTGATTGAGGAACAAGATTAGGGACGACTTCAGACACATGCTGCTGGATTGCACGGCGAAGCTCCGGAACAAGGCCAGGTGGTGTCGACTCCTTAATATATGGCTGCAGAGACAGTTGTCGCGCGACCTCCTGACGTGCAAAAGCCTTGATGTCTTCAGAGAGGCTAGATGACTCCCTCTCCGCGGCAAGTTCAGCAAGTGATGCTTGAGACTGCCGAATCAAAACACGCTCCTTGCGGAGTTCGTCGTAGCTTTGACAAAGGTCGTATATTTCCTTGACCGTAGTGGGGCCTTTGGCGACGAGCATGTTGAAAGCGCCGTCATTAACTCCTGTGAGGACATGACGTATTTTAACGGCCTCGGTCATGGTCGGGTCAACGCGGCGACACAAATCAACAATGTCCTCATTGTAGCTGGTGAACGATTCACCGGACAGCTGTAGTCGCGATCGCAGACGCTGTTCCGCACGGAGTTTTCGGACGGTGGGGCGGCCAAAGACATCAGAAAATTTGGTCTTGAAATGCGCCCAGGTGGTAAAGTCGGACTCGTGGTTTCGAAACCCCAGTTTAGCGACGTCGCTCAAGGAAAAAATGACATTATTAAGCTTACGATTGTCGTCCCAGTTATTGTGGCGGCTGACCCTTTCGTAAGTGGACAGCCAATCGCCGACGTCGTCATCGCTGCTTCCACTGAAGGTAGCGGGGTCCCGTTGGCGAAGGGAACCTGTGCAGGTGACTGGCGGATGTAGGTGCGATGAAGTAGGCTCCGTCATTGGGGTAGTCAACGTTCTGCTTCAAAGTTCCAGGGCGAGATGGGTACAGGGAACCTCAGCTTGACCTCCACCAAGTGAAATGTGGATTTAATAGATGGTTTGAACGCCTAGCACTGGCAGTAAATCGGGCACAGCAGGATCGCGATACCAGCCGCAGGGCACAGCTTCAGCGCGAGAGAGATGGGCGCCGGAGACCAGCGATGGTGATGGCGATGCCGCAGGGTTGTTTCTTCTTCGTCTTCTTTACAGTGACAAATTTTATGGTGGAAATATAAAGATGTTTATTATGTTAAATCTAGATGATAACCTGGGATCTTCGACTCAGTTGGAGACCTTAAACTTTGTACGCCAGAACGCTATCCGTCATGGCTTCCCGCATTTTGCATGACCGGACAAAGTAAGCTCGCTTGATAGAGCCGGTCTGCCTCAAGGTGCTACGTATAAGCGCTGAAAGTTTTTATTACTAATTTTATTAGCTGCTCGCAAACCTACACAATTTTGCTGGTTCGTTATTTTAAATGGAAGAATGCGCATTGAGTGTTGCTGTTGTGAAACGCTTAGCTTTGATCACAAGAATGTTCACGTGTCAGAGCGCAACTACAGCCGAGATTCAGCGAGCAGCCGAGTACGCTTATTTAATGGCCACACAAAAAAAGGAAGAAAATTACCAATCGCAGACGGAAAACCTTTCTTAAGAGAGGTTTATCCCATAGCCATAAACATCGCTCCACTGTTGAGATGACATTTCCAGCCCTGCTCGCTTTCAGTGGGGGCAACACCTTAACGATATCTTGCATAGCGCTTTAGCATGGGCACGATCATTGTTTTTATAGATTAGCTGCAGGTACCATGTACAGTGAGGAAACAATGATGAAACCAAAAGTGTACACAGCTTGCTACTGCTCCGGACCTCTTCAGACTTCATCATCCTGTTAACGAAGGTGCTCGTAAGCTGACAAAGCTCGATTACTTTCTTTGCGGGGTACCTCAAGCCTCAATTGTCCTTGGTTTTCAATAACCTGTAATTGGTCCACTTGACTCAGATTTCCTGCAAGAGGCTCTTGCTTGACTGACATGTCGCCTCAACACTATTACCAAATATCACATAAATTTAGCAACAACCTGGTAGTGATAAACAAAACTTGGGGTTCTTAAGTCTCCATGAGGAGCCTCGTTAGCATACCCGCACTTTGCTACCTGCTTATTCACCGTGTGCTGTAATTGCTGCCTCGGTCGCATATCATTAGAATGCAGCCTTAAGCCACCGCATTATATGAACTAGCATCCTACACATAGCTATGTAAAGCACATCTTTACCGAAGCCGTACGAACGTGCCCTACAGGAGTATAGTGTGCCTGACTTCGGATCTAAGGGTCCCGCTTTCAATAATTCCCATTTCACCCTTAATTCTTATTGACTCTCTCTGGTTTGGCAGCTCGTGCCACATTGAACATGTCATGTGTTCTCATTGCGTCAAAAGTGTTTGGCCATATCAACAACTAAAGTGCCTCTTACCAGAGAGGTTTTTTCCCAATTTTCCGCCGACAGAGCGGGCGCCAGATTTTCTGTGGAACCTGGTTTTTAATTTTATCGCATCGGCTCAAACAGTCTCAACAGTATAAACAAATGTTGTATGCACAGGCTCCTTCTTGCAAGGCCACGCAGACTAGCGCGGCAAAATTTAGAACAAATTGCATGCTTATATAAAAAAAACCTTTGTAGCTTTTCCTGATATGTTCTCACAACATAACCTGCGAGAAAAGCTTCTGGTGCTACTTCATCGAGTTCATCTGCTTCACAACACATCGTTAAAAATCCTAGTTCACTGACCAGCTCCCTGACAACTAAATAGGTTAAACAATGTGACGGGAACACAAGAAAAGAGGACGACAAAACTATCGCGGTTCTGCCGTCTTCTTCTCCTGTGTTCCCATCACGTCGTTTGCACGGTTAACCTATGAATAATCACCAACAAGTCCAATCTGCTGAACCTTGTAGAAAATTCAATGGCAGCTGATAGGGCATTATGCTTCAGCATCTGGACTTTTTAACCTCAGCGCCGCTTTCATTTCAGATAGGGCATTATGCTTCAGCATCTGGACTTTTTAACCTCAGCGCCGCTTTCATTTCAGAGAAAACGAGTGCATTTCCACTACTCGCTGCTGTCTTTGCCTGAAGCAAGCTCAGCAGATAAAATTAGAGGGTCTCTTAGATGTCTCTTAAACGGAGTACGGCAAAAGCCTACGCTTCTCCTATCATTTGCCTCACATCGTTTGCCACAGTTCGTCATTTCAAGTCGTCGTTTGCCATATTGGTCGTTTCTCAGTCATGATGAGTCTGCCTGCGTAGTCATTGTCGCCCTTATCACTCATAACTAAACAGGTTACTCATTTAGAATCAGCAGTGGTCATTACATGTCGTCGTTTCACATATTGGTCATTTGTAGTCATTAACAGTAATGATGATTCACGCCTAGCTATTAGTCATTACCACACATCGCCAAGCACTTTTACTTATTTCTAATCAATTGCGGTCATTACGTGTCGTAGTTTGATATACTGGTCATTAAAAATAATTTGTCATTAATAACCATTAGTCATCAGCATTAGTCATTACCTCTATCAATGCCTATAACCTTTATTGATTACCTATCACCACCAATCATTTTCATTCATAATCTCCCTCCTTGCACGTCCGCTTTTGCGACTGGCACAACACTGCACAGATGCGACGCATAGATAACAGGCACAGCTTCTGCGCATAGATTTTCGCTCCATGAGCCTAGAACGGCTTTCGCTTTAAAAAACAAACGCATCTAGTCTCAACGTTAACGTGCTTGCACACGCGCGCACAAAAAAGTTTGGGTTTACCCCACAGACGCGAGGCGAACGCGCCCAGAAAGAAAGCAAACCGCGCTTTTAGAGCCGGCGACCCCGGCGGCGACGTGTCCCCGAACAGTGGCGCCCTCAGCAGAAATAGCGGGCGCAACTGTAAACTCCCCAAGGACGCGCTTGCCCATTGACGGCGCCGCGACGCAGCAGGCCGCACCCAGTGCACTTCCATCGATCGGCCGTGCCTCAAGATATCATATTGTACTAGTGCTGATGTGTTTTTCACCGTCTACGAACGCTTGTAAGTTTTCCTAGATACAGAGATATCCGCTGCACTAATACTTGTAATACTGGGCGTTTTAGCTTCACGTGCTGCCAGCGGAGCATCGATGTCAATGAATACACTTCCGACTGAGCGGTTTCAATATGTAAACATTCGAGAACGCGTCGCCCGGTGTGCGGGTATCTGCGCATCTTTCGATGGTCAGCGATGTTTATTTATTTTTTCTCAAATAGTTTTTTGTCATCGCTATCGAAATGATACGTTCGTACTTCCACTTTCGCGTTGAAGGCGGCAGATCTTCAGTCGCAGATATGAAGACGCACCGCAAGGTCGTACGAGCTACAGCGACTGTTGTACGCGCAAAAGCGACGCGACGCGCGTATATGCTTGCTAGCCACACTTCGACGGTTTCGCATTTTCAAGGTATTTAGGAAACGAAGCGTGCACTTTACATACAGAATAGTTGTATAAATTGTTTGGTATCATGCTTATTTAGTGCGCTGGCTTGTCCGGCATGGTCATTCTGGTTGAGCTTCGTCGATCGCCCCGGCTTCTGTTCAGAAGCGGAATACTCTGCCCGGTATCAGTTCCAGAAACGACGCGTTCTTCCGGTTTCTTGTTAAAAACAGGCTGAACCGAGATGAAACCGCGCGGAGCTCTCATTCCGGAAATTCCTGTATGGTCCGTGGCCCTTGTTTCAGAAAAAAACTGGACGCTAGACTGAAAAAAGCACGCAGAGCTACAAATAACACCACTACATTTGAAAAAATAGAAAGAAGAAAAAGAAACAGAAAGAAAATAGAAAAAAAAAACTTTACATATGATTCGAACTTCCATCTTTTCAGCCAGCAAGCACGCACTTTAACCACTACAACACGGCATTTTTTTAAGCACATAGCATACAATCTGAATACACAACAACAAAGCAAAACAAAAGGAATGCTAAAAGCACTAGGCACGTTCTGCCTAAAGCGCTAGATTTAAAAGGGCTTTACTGAAGCCAGCTGGTCCAGTACAGGTAGCTACTCCTGAAAATTATCTTGTGCACGCAGAATTTTTCTCAGGTATACCACGCTCTCGATGAAATAGTGTCGAGCGGGGTGTACAACGGTTCGTTCATGCCTTACATACATACGCGTTTTCCATACGCTATGCATACATAATAGCATCAGCATGTCAATCGGCCCTCCTTCAGGATACGGTGGTAGTGGTTATATTTCTACTTATGTAGTCGACATTGCTATTTTGTAGTTCTGTATTTTTGTAGGGTGTAGAATTTGTGGTCGTATTTGAACGATCGCCCTTTAAACACGCTGAATCTTTTTCCTGGCTATCACGAAGGGTTATCCGTGTCCCGAATCTTTACATTGTATCGCTTTCTTGCAAACAAACCTCAGAATGTCACAATTCACTAGTGCTAATGTGTTCTGTCATCTTCTTCGAACGCATGAAATTTTGGCTACATATAGATATATGCGGTGCACCAATACCTGTAATACTGCTTGTTTTAGCTTCACTTGCTGCCAGCGGAGCCGCGACGTCAATGAATTTACTTCTGACCAAGTGTTTTGCATACGTAAACACTCTAGGAAGCGATTCCCGATGTCTGGCTAACCTGTGCATATTTCGATGGTCAGCGATGTGTTTCATTTATTCTCGAGCGTATTTTATCCTCGCTAACGAAACGCTACGTTCTTGCTTGTACTTTCGCGTTGAAGGTGGCAGATCTTCAGTCGCAGATATGAAGATGCACCACAAGATCTTACAAGCTGCAGCGACTGTTGCACAGGCAAAAGCAAAACGCGATGCGTGTATGTACTTGCTAGCGCACACATCCACGGCTTCATATCTTCTAGGTATTTGCGAAACAACCCATACTCCACATATACAGAAAAGTTGTAACTTATAATATATATGGTTTCATGTTTATTTAGCGCGAACGCATGTTCCTACGTGGTCATTCTGGTTGAGCTTCACGATCTGCCCAAATTGTACTGAGAAGCGGATATGCTGTCCCATATCAGTTTCATTCATATTGGGTTCATTCATATATCGGACCTGTCCTGAAGCTCAATACAGGACTGCTCCGCCCTGTTTCATATCCATACCGAACTGGGATACAATGTATAAGTTGCATACTGGAAATGGTCTGCCCTGTATTAACTCGATACCGGACTGGATCGTCTGGATTGAGATTCATACCGGGCATGACCTATCCGATGTAAACCCATTGAAGTTTCATACAGGATTGGTCCGCCCTATTCATATCCATACAGGACTGGATATCATGTATAAGGTGTATAATGGAAATGGTCTGCCCTCATCATCATCATCACCCTGATTATACCCACTGCAGGGCGAAGGCCTCTCCCATATTTCTCCACTTAACCCGGTTCTGTGCTAGCTGCATCCACTTGACCCCTGTGAACTTCTTAATCTCATCCGCCCACCTAACTTTCTGCCGCCCCCTGCTACGCTTTCCTTCCCTTGGAATCCAGTTTGTTACCATCAGCGACCATCGGTTATCCTCTCTTCGCACTACATGTCCTGCCCATGTCCATTTCTTCTTTTAATTTCTACTAGAATGTCGGTAACTTGACTTATTTCTCTGACCCACTCTGCTCGCTTTCTATCTCCTAATGTTACCCCTACCATTTTTCGTTCCATAGCCCTCTGGGTTGTCCTCAACTTAAGTAGAGCTCTCTTGGTTAGCCTCCACGTTTCAGCCCCATAGGTGAGTACAGGCAAGATGCAACTGTTGTATACTTTCCTCTTGAACGATACCAGTAAGCTGCTAGTCATAATCTGCGAGTGCTTGCCAAATGCGCTCCATCCCAATCGTATTCTTCTTGTTATTTCCTTTTCGTGGTCCGGGTCTGCGGTTACTACCTGTCCTAAGCAGACATATTCGCCTACTACTTCCAGTATTTCGCTACCTAATGTAAACTGCTGTTCCTTCCCGAGGCTGTTGAACATTACCTTAGTCTTCTGCATATTGATTTTCAAGCCTACCTTTCTACTTTTCCTGTCTAGGTCATCAATCATTATTTGCAGTTCATCCCCCGAGTTGCTTAGCAAGGCAATGTCATCAGCAAATCGCAGATTACTGAGGTATTCTCCATCTACCCTTATCCCTAACTGCTCCCATTCCAAGTCTCTGAATACTTCCTCTAAACAAGCTGTGAATAGTACTGGGGAGATTGTGTCTCCTTGCCTAACCCCTCTCTTTATGGGAATTTTGTTACTTTCTTTATGCAGAACTATGGTTGCTGTGCAGCCGCTATATATATCTTCCAGCACTTTCACGTATGGCTCGTCTACCCCCTGATTTCGCAATGCCTGCATCACCGCCGAGGTTTCAACTGAGTCAAATGCTTTTTCGTAATCAATGAATGCTATGTATAAGGGCTGGTTATATTCCGAGCATTTTTCTATCACCTGATTGATGGTATGGATATGATCGATAGTAGAGTACCGTTTCCGAAACCCTGCTTGATCCTTTGCTTGATTGCAGTCTAAGGTTGTCCTGATTCTATTAGCGATTACTTTAGTAAATACCTTATACGTAACAGACAGTAAGCTGATTGGTCTGTAATTTTGAAGGTCCTTATAGTCCCCTTTCTTGTGAATGAGGATAATGTTTGCATTCTTCCATGGTTCCGGTACCGTCGATGACACCAGGCACTGCGTATACAGGGTGGCCAGGTTTTCTAGCACGATATCCCCCCCGTCCTTCAGCAAATCTGTAGTTATCTGATCCTCTCCAGCTGATTTCCCCCTTTTCATAGTTTCTAGTGCTTTCTTGACCTCGTCCTTCGTCACTGGTGGAACGTCTGACTGTTTTTCCCTACCGCCAATCTCATTACGGTCCTGACTACTTTGGCTACTGTAGAGATCTGTATAGAACTCCTCGGCTACTTTGACTATTTTTTCCATATTAGTGATGACGTTGCCCGCCTTGTCCCTTATCGCATACATCTGGTTTTTGCCTATGCCCAATTCTTCTTTACCGCTTTAATGCTTCCCCCGTTTTTTACAGCCTGCTCAATTTTCTCCATGTTATACTTCCTAATATCGGCCACCTTGCGCTTATTGATTAGCTTTGATATCTCGGCCAATTCGATCTGGTCTGTTGAATTGGAAGCTTTCATACTCTGGCGTTTCTTAATCAAATCTTTCGTCTCCTTAGACAGCTTACCGGTATCCTCTCTAACTATCCTACCGCCTACTTCTACCGCGCACTCAGTAATGACATCTCTGAAATTATTTTTCCTTGCCTCCAGGGTAATGTCGCCATCCTCAGTTAGAGCTGAAAACCTATTCTGTAGCGAGATCCTGAACTCTTCTGCCCTCCCCCTCACCGCTAATTCGTTGATGGGTTTCTTTCTTACTAATCTGTTGCGTTCCTTCTTCAGATTTAGGCTAATTCGGGACCTTACCATCCTGTGGTCACTGCATCGCACTTTCCCGATTACCTCTACATCTTGCATAATGGCGGGGGTTGAACACATTATGAAGTCGATTTCATTTTTAGTCTCTCCGTTAGGACTTTTCCATGTCCATTTCCGGTTCTTCCGTTTGCTGAAGAAGGTATTCATGATTCGTAAGTTATTGCGCTCTGCAAACTCAACTAGTAACCGCCCCCTGCTATTCCTAGAACCAATGCCATAGTCACCTACTACCTTGTCTCCTGCCTGTTTTTTCCCTACCTTGGCATTGAAATCGCCCATTAGTACAGCATACTGCGTCTTTACTTTTCGCATTGCCGATTCTACATCTTCATAGAAGCTTTCAACTGCCTGATCATCATAACTACATGTAGGTGCATAGGCCTGTACAACCTTCAGTTTATACCGCTTATTAAGCCGAATTACGATGCCTGCAACCCTCTCATTAATACTATAGCTTTCATCTATATTACCCGCTATATACTTATTAACAAGGAAACCTACTCCTAGTTGTCGCCTCTCTGGTAAGCCTCGATAACACAGTACATGCCCATCTTTCAGTTCAGTATATGCCTCATTCGGCCTCCTAACCTCACTAAGCCCTATGACATCCCATTTCATGCCCTCTATTTCCTCTAACAGCACTGCTAAGCTAGCTTCACTAGCTAGGGTTCTAGCATTAAACTTTGCCAGGGTCAGTTTCCAATGGCGGCCTGTCCAGCGGAGCCAGACTTTCTTAGCACCCCCTGCGGCGTCACAGGTCTGACCGCCGCCGTGGTCAGTTGTTCCGCAGCCACTGGTGACTGAGGGCCGGGGTTTTATGGAGCTTATCATAGGAGGTTGCGGCCAATTACTGCACCAGGGTGGCCAACTCCTGTTCTGGTGAGGGAGTGCGTTGCCGGAGGTGTTCACCGGCATCAGGTCGCACCCCAAACCTGTTTATGCAATTCCATCAACACGCGGATTTTTTTTTCTTTCATCCGGTGGAGAATTGCGCAGCACCGGGATTTGAACCCCGGTCCTCTCGCATGCGAGGCGGATGTTCTACCGCTACGCAACCGCTGCACCGCTGCACCGCGGTCTGCCCTCATTAACCGTCCGGATTGAGATTTATACTGGACATGACCGGTCTGATATAAACCCGTTTAAGCTGCATACAACACTGGTCACACCGGTATGAAATTTATACGGGATAATACAGGACCGATTCAAACCCGTTTGTCGCGATACGGAATTTTTCACTAGGGCATCAGCGAGTTTTGCATACCACGTTTGCTCACAGCTCTAGGGTCTTTGCCAAAATTAGCCAGGCTGCTCGGAAGTCTGCGGGAGCAGGCGCGTGCCCGTGTGGCGGCGTTGCGCTCGCTGGCGCTTGTCGGTGCTCGACAGCTCCAAGGCAGCATCAGCTGGCTTAACTTTGCACCCTTCCTCTCGCTATTTGGATGATAGAAACTATTCGCGTATGCTGTGCGGGCTGCGTTTTCAATTGTGCGTGCCCGGCTGTGCCGTGCGGGGCGCTCAGTTTAGCAACGGCGCCATTCGGCCTTCTGAAGCAGAAATTATTCGCGTTTTTGCGATATACTTGCTTGCGTTCTGTAATACGCTGCTGAAACGCTGCAGCGGAATTGCACATTTATGCTTGTCTGGTGTCACTGTAAATAAAGGATAACGCACCTTGATAGGGACATCGTGGAATATACACTCCGCGTGGTGCTTTGCGTACTGCCACGTTTCCCGCCATGGCCTCGCCAAAAAATATCGAGAAGCTTGTGAACCCTTTCAAGCTCATTAATCTCTTATTGAGATTTGCACAGCGTGTGTTAGTGTCTTGGGTAGGCTTTGTATAAATGAGTGCGACGATTGAGTCTAACCACACCTTTCATTTGCCTTGGGTAAGTTCTGGTTTAAATAACAGACAATAATGAGACCTTCCTCACACTTAGGCATTTCAGGCGAACATAAATACTTTCTCAATCTCGGAATACTTAATAGCAGGACAGCACTCAGTAGCAAATCTAGTATACTTGCCCTAAAAACGATTAGCCAGTGCTCACCATGCCTACTACCACTTGCTTTTATGTGTTCCGCCCTTACCGAGGACAGTAAATATTGCCATCGCTCAGCACAACTGGGCTTCACACTCTTGAAAACGCAGCCTTTATATCATATGCGCCTAGCTTTCATCATCGAAACAGCGAGAATCAGACTGCGAAGCTACGTCAGCGGATGCAGCCCCTGAGCTGACGAGTACCGACAGGCTCCAGCGAGCGCAACGCCGCCACTCATTCGCGCGCCTTCATCAGCAGTCTCCAAGCAGCCTGGTTCTTTTGGCAATGACAGTACTTACAGGGGCATCATGATGAGTGACATAAAAATTCCCGCCAAAACAAGAAAGGCTCTACAATGCATGCAGCAGCACGCAGGAGACCAGGCAGTGGCTGACCATGGCACTGGTTCTGTAAATGACAAGGGAAGTTACTAGTTCAGTTTGCACAGCCTTATCACTTAGAAATCATGAATATCTTCTTCAGAAAATGGAAGAACCTGAAGTGAACAGGAACTGTCCTGACGTGAAGAACCGGTAGAGAGGCTCTGAAGTCGTTGTGTGTACGGCCATGAACATATGCATACTCTCCCGAAAATAAATAAGAGCAAGTACAAGAAGAGAGTGAGAAGTTTGGGCTTAAACTGAACATTAAAAGACAAAGATCATGGCGTCTTGCCCTATCAAGTCCTGGAGCATCAAGGGACAAGAAGTGGAAGCTGTGACAGATTTTCTCTTCTTGGGCTCCAAGATTACCTCGGAAGGAGACTGCAGCCATGAAATTAGGAGACGCCTGCTTCTGGGAAAGAGAGCAGTGGTTAGCCTTGACCGCCTATTAAAGAGCAGAGACATTAGTCTGCCAACCAAGATCCGTATAACTCGTGCTATGGTCTTTCCAGTTGTGATGTATGGATGCGAGAGTTGGACTGTGAAAAAGGCTGACCGCCGAAGAATTGACGCGTTTGACTTGTGGTGCTGGCGAAGACTCTTGAGATTTTCTTGGACTGCCAGAAGATCAAATCAGTCAATACTGTCGACCATAAACCCGGACTGCTCATTGGAGGGTCAAATTCTAAAGTTAAAGCTCAGCTACTTTGGTCATCTGATGAGAAGAGAGGAGTCGCTGGAGAAAGATTTGATGTTGGGAAAGGTTGAGGGTCGCCGGAGAAGGGGTAGGCAACGAACGCGATGGTTAGATGGCATCCTCGAGGCACTGCAGATGAAGTTATGTGATGTTAGGAAGATAGTGAGAGACCGGAGAGCGTGGCGTGACATGGTCCATAGGGTCACGAAGAGTCGGACACGACTGAACGACTGAACTGAACTGAACTGAACTGAAGTCCTGCATCTCTGTCACAGTGATAGCCTTTCAGTTTCAGAGCGCCATATACAGTGGAGGTCCAGAAGTATAATTACTGTAAATGGAACTCCATCAACTTTATCAAAGCCTGAAAAGCAAATGCTGCGCTATAGTGCAGTGAAATATTCATGTTAATGAGGCGGAGGTAGTACATTCCGCTTCGCATGCTAAAGGATCGTAGTTCGAAAGCCGGTGCTCGCAATTCTCCACCGGAAAAAAAATTGCGTGTCGATGGAATAGCATGAACAGGTTTGCGGTTCGACCTGATGCCTGTGAACACCTCCGGCAACGCATGCCCTCACCAGAACAGGGTTGGCCACCCTGGTTCAGCAATTGTCCACCACCTCCCACGATAAACCCTATCAAATCCCAGGCCTCAGTCACAAGAGGCTGCGGAACAACCGACCACGGCGGCACTGAGACCTGTGACGCAGAAGGGGGTTTAAGAATTTATAGCTCCGTTGGAGAGGCCGGCGTTGGTAACTGACCCTGGAAACGCCTAATGCGAGAACCCTAGCTAGTGCGCCTAGTTTAGCAGCACTTTTAGAGGAACTAGAGAGTATTATGTGGGATATCATAGGGCTTATTCAGGTTAAGAGGGTGAATGATGCATATGCTATACTGAAGAACGGGCATGTACTGGGCTATCGAGGTTTATCGGAGAGGCGAGAACTATGAGTATGCTTCTTTGTCAATAAAGATATAGCTCGTAATATAGAGGCATTCTATAGCATTAATGAGAGGGTGGCAGGCATCGTCATTAAGCTTAATAAAAGGTATAAACTGAAGGTGGTACAGGCCCACGTGCACCTACATGTAGTGGTGATTGCCGGCAGTTGAAAGCTTCTGCGGAGATGTAGAAAAGGCAACACGGAAAGGAAAGACGCAGTTCAATGTACAAATGGGCGACGTCAGTACCGAGGTAGGAAGAAAGCATGCAGGACACCAGGTAGTGGTTGACATTGGCATTGGTTCTGTAAATTACAGGGGAAGTTACTAGTTCAGTTTGCAGAGCGCAAACCCTTAAGAATCATGAATATCTTCAGAAAACAGAACAACCAGAATTGGGCATGTTACAGTCTTAACGTGGAGACTAAAAATGAAGTTAACTTCATACATTATCGGGAAACGATGTCGTGACCACAGGATTGTAAGCTCCAGAATTAGTCTAAATCCGAAGTCCGAACGAAGCAAATGACAAGGAATGAAACCTATGAAAGAATTAGCGGTTAGGAGGAGGGCACAAGAGTTCAGAACTTCGCTAACAGAACAGATATTCAGCTCTAACCGAGGATGACAATATCAGCCTAAAAGCAATGAAACATGATTTCGGAAATATCATTACTGAGACCCCTGTATAGGTAGGTGGTAGGATAGTCAGAGAGGATACCGGTAGGCTATATAAGGAGACGAAAGATTTGACTAAGGAACGCCAAAGTACAAACACTTCGAACCCAATCGACCAGATCGAACTGGCAGAGATTTCCAAGCTAATGATTAACCGTAAACTTGAACAATATAAAAAGTATAACATGGAGAAGATGGAGCATGCTCTGAAGAACGGGGCAAGCCTTAAAGCGGAGTATAAAAGTTGATCATAGACAAAAATCAGATGTATGCGCTAAGTGACAAGGCGGGCAATGGCATCGCGAATATGGACAAGATAGTTAAATCAGCTGAGGAGTTCTATTTTGATCTTGGCAGTAGCCAAGTAGTCAGGAGAATAAAGAGATTGACAGCAGGAAAAATCAGTAAACGTTCCACCAGTGACGATGGACGAGATTAAGAGTTAGAAGCTATGAAAAGGGGGAAAGTAGCTGGAGAGTGTCATGTAACTGCGAATTTGTTCAAGGACGGGAAAGTAGATATCGTGCTTGAAAACATGGTTACCCTTGATACGCAATGCCTGATGTCATCGACGCTACCGGAACAGCAGAACGACGCAAAAGGGGATGCTCCGGACATCAGCAATTGCCCACCAGTCAATTTGCTGTCTGTTACGTTAAGGTATTTAGTTAAATAATAGAATCAAGAAAACCATAGACTTAAATTAGACAAAGTATCGAGTATGTGTTTGGAAAGGGTACTGTATTATCGATCGTATCCATGCCACCAATCAGGTGATAGAAAATGCTAGGAGTATCAGTTCAGTTCAGTCGTTTAGTCGTGTCCGACTCTTCGTGACCCTATGGACCATGTCACGCCACGCTTTCCGGTCCCTCACTATCTTCCTAACATCACATAATATCATCTGCAGTGCCTCGAGGATGCCATCTAACCATCGCGTTCGCTGCCTACCCCTTCTCCGGCGACCCTCAACCTTTCCCAACATCAAATCTTCCTCCAGCGACTCCTCTCTTCTCATCAAGAGTATAACAGGTCAATAAACATAGCATTCAGTGAATACAAGAAAAAAAATGACTCAGTAGAACCATGGGCGGTCATGCAGTCTTTGCGAAATCAGGGTGGAGACGAATTGTATGTCAAATTATAGCAAGATATATATCATGGATGCACTGCAGCTATAGCTCTGCACAAAGAAAGTAAAAAAAATTGCCATAAAGAAAGGTGTTAGGCACGAGGATACGGTCTCCCCAGTACTATTAACAGCTTGCTCAGAGGTAGAATCCAGAGACTTGGAATGGGAGCAGTTATTAATAAGGGTGGATGGAGAATACCTCATTAATCTTCGATTCGCTGATGATACTGCCCAGCTGAGTATCTCAGGAGATGAACTGCAATGAATGATTGATGGTCTAGACAGGAAATTCAGAAAGGTAGGCGTGAAAATTAATCTGCAGACGACTAAGGTAATGTTCCACACGATCGTGAAGCAGCAGCAGTTTACGTTAGATAGCGAAGCACTCTAAGTACTGGTAAAATATGTCTACTTAAGATAGATAGTAATCACATACCAGCGCCATAAAAGAGAAATAGCGAAGAGAATAAAGTTGGGATGGAGCGCATTTTGCAAGTACTCTCAGATTATGACTTGAGCTTAGCCGTATTGCTCAATAGGAAAGTATGCAGCACATACGTATTACCTGTACTCACCTACTGTGCTGAAACCTGAAGGCTAACAAAGAGGATTCTAAGCTGGCAAGGCAGAGTGGTATGAACAAAACGTTGCTTGGATGACGTTAATGAATATGGATCGTGCATAGGTGGGGGGAGGATTATTTAAGGTATTGACATTCGAGTGGAAATCAAAAATAACAAATAGGCATGGGACGGACATATAGTGCCAGCAGAGAATAACCGACGTTCGCCTAGGGCAACAAACTGGATTCCAAGGGAAGGAAACAGTGGCAGGGGGAAGCAGAAAGTTAGGTGAGCGGATGAGGTTAAGAAGTTCGCAGGGGTCAAGTGGATGCAGCTGGCACAGAACCGGGTTAATTATAGAAATATGGGAAAGGCGTTCGCCCTGCAGTGGGTATAGTCGGGTTCATGATGATGACGATATTTTGAATTGCATTCTCGACATTGGTCTTTCTAGTGCTCAGCTCTAATTGCTCTCATTTCATTCTCCAGGTCGGTATCACATAGAGAAACTGTTTTTTGAATACGATATGCGCGTGATGCAAAAAAAACGCTTCATAATATTCGTTGAAAGCTGCATTGCTGCGGACGATATCTGCGGGCAAGAACTTGCCTCATATTTATCGCCGATAGGGCTTTTTTCAGCGTTTGGTTCTCTAAACCTACTGTTCACCTGGATGGCTTTGCTCATATTGCTGTCTGCTGTGCTCTAACATTCACTAACGCCCCTCGATAACATTCTTATTCCAATGTTTCTAGTTTAGTTTAATATTCTTATATCTTTGCTATATTTTCGAGGCGCTTCTGATAAGCAGATTCCTTTTGAAGTCACCTAACAAGTAGTTCATTCAGATTCGTCACCTTCAGATTTTATTCAACCCGTATATGTGGTTTCTTGCTTATTATTTTATTTTTAGTTTCTTTACACAGAGGAACTGTTTCGAAATATGAATGTTTGTCCTAGTGTCTACCTTTGCAATTTTTTCCATAACTGCAGTGGTTTATTATAAAATTCCTCATTTCCCTCGAAAAAGAACCGTTATTTAACATCAAATAGAGCATTTACCTGAACAAATGGTATGAAAACTACATCGGCAGGTCTTCATCATTCACGTTTTATTTAGGTGAGGTCTATACGGATGCACAAAAGCGGTACAGCTGATCATGGCCTAGACCTCGAATTTCGTATACTTCAAAGTACTAGCTTCACCAAGACATTTCGCTACACCTATTGCTGTTTTAAATCATCTACAACACCACTTGATTACTTTGTCCCAAAACTCCGCCTGCTTCTCTATTCACGCGTGTCAAGGGCTCTGTTGAAACAGCCCAGAACTACAAGCTGTCTGCCTTTGTAAAGGTACTTTTCAATATGCTGAGAAAAAGCTTGCACTCTAATCAACTGTAATAGGCGCCTAGACGCAGACACCCCGCCACTCAGTGTCGCTCAGCAAAATGTCGAAAATAGACAACGTGCCGTCGCGCACGAATGGTGGGCTTGAACGTCTATATATGGCGTCACACTAACAAAAAGAACACAGCTGGACGATTTTCCTACAACATGGCTAACCATCTCAAGCAACCTTTACATGGAAGCTCTCACCATGCTCTGCATCTCTCCATCCCCCTCAGCATTCGCCAACTGTACAGATAATAAATCTACATCGTGCCCTGTTAAAAGACGGTAGGCCTCGCCTTGCTTTCTTTTACAAACCAGGCCTCTTATAGTCAACCTGGGGTCTTTGAACGCATGTGTCCGGGTCTCATTTCATAACAAGGAGAAACCTAACGTCTAGGTAGGTCCATCTAGCGCCTGGTCCATCTAGAACGAGCTCCTGGCCCTTTATGGAAGGCGCCTTCTCGCCGGAACGCTTCTCTTTCGTGATATTTTGGCCACCACGTCAGGCTGGTGGGAATCGGTCATAATTAAAATTTTCGAACGTGAGGATAATAGCAGGGATAACAAAGGCAGCGCAGTAAGTAACAAAAGTAATGATTGTAGTCGCAGTGAAAATGAAAGGGCATTTCACTGCAGATAGTTATAGTAACAGTAGCGATGATGATGAGTGTATAGACTACAATTACGGTGTAGATAGTGCAGTGTGGCTTTCGTCATTTCCGCTTTCAAACAGACTTAAGCGCAGTCGTTTTATTCCTGCACCCACAGAGTGCGAGCAGTGACATGATAAGAAGTTGGTTATGATAAAAAATAATTTTCCTTATACGAATAGGTGCTAGTGAAGCTCATCCTGGCCGTATTCGTATTGGTCAACATTTGGAAGAACAAAGTGGTGTATGGAGTTGGACGTAGAACAATTTATTCATAGCCATTGCAACTAAACTCAGAGCACGAACGAGGCACTAAGGTGCGAAAAATTGGACGAAAAATGAATTCCCATCTTATACACAATACAAATTGTACAATACAAAATACCTGCAGAGGCAATAGTAGAAGAACCAAGTCACTTGACAAGATTCTAATGAAAAAGCCGTAGGATATTGATTTTAAACACCACGCTAGCGAATTAAACAAGACACAGCTAACTGCCGAGTTTCTGAGATGAACTGAAGCTGTCAACATCTACAAGCCGGGAAATAAGCAGGCTCCTAAACCCAGAATAGGATCTGTCAGCAAAAGAAGACATGCTCTCTAAATGCCCTCATAACACAACCAATTGGAGTAAAGCAGAATCTGGAGCGTTTATGTTCAAGGAACGTATACTTGTGTTAGAGTTACCGATCATGGTCGGACTAAGCCCGCCAGATATCTTCGCCTAGAGCACATATTTCATACGCTTTGCAACTAGCATCTTGCTATTTTGAGGAAAACAATATGGGGCCAATATTTATAATAAATGGGAACACTTATGCTTCAACAAACTCTGCGTGCCTACCCTCCCCACAGCTACAGCCGAACAGGTAAGCTATTATATCTTATTTTCATAAAATACATTGCAATTCCCGCAGAGGAACTTTGGTTCCGAAGTTGCCTCAAATAGAGAGAAAATACTTCCGATTTTATGCAAATGATTTACCCTTTGGTTCTTGTGGGGTTAGTAAGCCCTAAATACGAATCAAGGGCCCTACTCCTAAATATTTTAATTGTGTACCTATTAACGAACACTTTTCTCACGTGCTTTTCCAGTCTGCAGATGAAATAAAGAGCAACTTCTACGTCTCTTCAAACGTTATGGAACACATTGCCAAGGCCTGGCTTGGCAAGGTGTGTGGAACATGCGCTTAACCAGTTAGGAAAGCTCCAGAATATGGTGCCGGCTTTCTAGACAAGCACGCTGATTTCACTCCATTGCATGTTCCCCTCGTCGAGAGACACCACACGCCAGCTGCACATTGTCTCACCATACGCTTGAACTTTGGACCGAAACCAGCGAGCTCCATTTTTCTGCACAAATATCCACCGACCACATACAAATCAATTCCTTCTGCCTGGTATTCCTTAGCAGAGAGTCGGCGAATAGTTTCCTCTTATTTAGCCTGTTACCATTTAGAAAATCATTCATCTTTGGGCTGTAAAAGTAAAAATTGTTTTTACTTTACCAACAGCTACCAGCTTTCACCCGATTACGATTCTACCTCCAAGCCCCAAGGCTTGTGGTTACACACAAAAACACAATTTCTCGGTTGTTTTTACACTAACACGCTTTCGACTTTCGCACCCAGGTACCGGGTAAACTGCGCCGCTCTGCCGATAATATGTCGCCATGCCCCTCAATCACCTGACTTTATATTCCATTGTTCAAGTGTGGTTTTCTGCCTGCCCACTTCGCAATGAATTCAATTCGTTCGCTCTTTATAGCTGCGAAACTCCGCGTAACTAACCAGAGCTAATTACATATTTACATGATCGGAAACGCAACTCGAATGTTTGTTTCAGGATTATATTGTGCGGATTATAAAAATCCGCACAATTGGCAGATGCATGAATAGTTTACATCAAAGCTTCAGAATACGCCCGAAAATAGGCGAACCTAAAGAAACGGTAGAGCCCACTTGTAAGAAAAAGTTTTAATATGAAAGACAAAGATGGTATTTATTATTCATATTGAAGGTGGCCTCCTTCCATTCCAGTCGGAAAGTTGAAATATGTGATATGTTATATACTTTAATGTAAAAAAAGGTGCTAATTGTACATGCTACGCTAGCTATCGTAATTCTCGTCACAACGCAACTTGCTGTTGCAGTTATTCATAAAGCTGTGGAAGAACCACAATAATTACGATATCGACTGTCATTTAAAGGCCATATTTACCGATAGGAACGGTTTACTAAGAAATGTTTCAATAAAACACGACAAAAAAAAAGGTATTGCTGAGTATTTTTTTTTTTCATTTATCATCGCACAGCCAAATATATGAAGAATAGCAGTTCAAACTTTCATTAAAATAACTCTTCACAGAAAACCGCGGCCAATGTTTTCGTAAGCCAAAACGGCAGAACATTGAGTTCCAAGAAAAAGAATAAAAAGAGCTCATATAGCTACATATGTCATATATAATTGACTAAGTGGGTTAAAATCGGCTACATTTTTAGCCAGGTTTGTGCTTAGTCTTCTCTTTACTTCTTTTTGCCTTTGCATCTGCTCGCATGATTTCCTCGCGTTTTCCGCTTCATCAATGCTCGCATGATTTTTTTCGCGATTTCTGCTTCATCGATAGAGCGACCGACCGGAGAATTTACGAATATGCTTTTTGTCGCCTGTTAAGCAAGCTCTCAAGCAAGCTTGCACCTTCCAATTTAGTTTACCGTAAACAACGAAGTGAAGGCATAGAAGTACAGGATATTATAGAAAAAAACAACATACAACGCTTGCAATAAATATTATTTTACGTGTTTCTCAAGCCTTTGCGTTCCTTTTTGCTCTGCGTATAAACCAGCCGATCCCATCGGTCATCGCAGCGCTTCCCGAAATGTTTACATACAAATAAGACTTAGTTACCAGCAAAATAGTGTCCTCGCTGCGGCGCTTGCCGGTATTGAAGCTTGGTAGGAATTTTTGTATGTAGGTTCTTGTGCTACAGTTCCGAGTTCAGCGAAAATTACGCCTACGGTAGCAGACCGTCACCGAAGAGCCGCCGATGGTAAATATGCAGCTATATGTCAAACACCACGTGTTAAAATAATTCCAGTACAGACGATAGTGCGCATAAGGATCCATAACATTAGTTGCAAGCCGTGAGAACAGGCCGAAAGCTACAGCAAGCTCCACATTATGAAACATGAAAGCCCAACCTTATAAATATGGTCTTTGCATGGCATGCAAAAACAATTCGAAGAATAGCAGTCCGCCGGGCAGAGAAGTGAGGGTCATTTGTGGGGTTCTCTTAAGGAAGTTGCCGAAACATTCAATTTCCTCACTGTATGGTTTTTCTTGGAATACCTATACATTCTATCCAGAAGACAGATGATGAAAGTTCTTATTGAGACACTATATTCTGTACCAATCTATTGGCAGCCTCACCTCCCTTTCTACACAATAGTGTATTAAGGCGGGTTCAACGAATGTATGCACAATCAGCCGCAAAGACTTTCTATTTTAAACTTCACTCATCGACCTTACCTGTCAAAACGTGGCTTCGTGCAAAAGGAACCTTTGTGTCATGGTGAGTAGACTGTCGCCTGTCTAAGCAACTAGAAACTATAGATGATTGCTTTTGTATTGCCGGAATGGAGTGTTTTTGGGGGGGACATTCTTCAACGGACTCTCAAAAAGGACATTGATATTACGCCCTTTACTATAAGGTTTTTGCTTACAAAAGAAGCTTCTGACGCACCATGTGACCTTTTTGTGCTCATGGAACTTTTCAGCCTGTGGAACAGCCGCATGACTGATCGCCACGCAGAGCCACCATGTTCATTGAAGTCTCTGTCCAGAGAACAATGTGCTAACATGCGGGGGGTATAAGCAGCGCAGGATCGACCTCCTGCCTGGTTACATTTACTGGATGCATGTATATGTCTCCCGGAATTTTGATGTGCGATCAATGTGAGAGCTCGATGCTGGTTTAAAAAATTCTCAGCGTGGCGGAGTAGTTAGAGTAGCAGGCCATTGAGGGTAAAGTACCGAGTTCCAAGCACGCTAGTGCAGACGTTTTTTTTTTTTGCGTTTTGATTTTTTTGTTCATTTTTTAGCTTTTTTTAATGTTCTTGAGGTGGTTCATTACTTTTTAGTTTTTATCTGAGGCCTTTTTTTCTCCGGGCAAACAGTGCCACATGTGCTCTCCTTAGGATCATTTTCGAGGATCAAATGTTAGTCACTTGAGGAGCATCTTCAAGGAGCAACCATTCCTCCTCCTGCAGTTCATCCTTTGGAGACTAAGTGTTTATCCCCTTGCAGTTGGTCCCCAAAAGGATTAATGGTTGTTGCAAAGCAGTTGGTCTCCAAAAGGACTGACCTCGCTACTCCTTTTAGTCTTTTTTTATTACAGTATGGTCATGCTTTTTTGTTTCCTAATGGTGTGTTTTAATGACACTTCTTGATATGCATCAATGTATGTTGTGTCTTGCTGTTTAGAAAATAAACGTTCACAGTAACGATGCTTGATATCCAGACCACATAGTGGTGGAAACTAAATAATTCCCGTGCAAATTGAACCTGCAGACCATCGGCCTGTTATATGGGCCCATCGCTCGGTAAACTGCTCTCTTCCTCCTTTTATTTTTTTTTCTTTCTTCTGTTTACACTGGGCCGTGGTGCAGGCTACGCTCCCTAATGTCTAGGCCTGCTTCGATCCTGCGATTGAGCCCGAATTGAACATTTTGGCAGTAATTATTTTGCTATAATGCCCTCAAAATCAGCTGTGAAGTTTGTTATGCATGGTAGCCCACATTATTCAATTCGAGTTATAGCCGTACGTTAATTGTGAGTGTGTCGTTAGATATCAGAGACGCTGCGATCGTGGTTTCTCTCGAAATGACCTACCGAAACATGTAAACTCTAGAAAAAGATACTGCCTTTGTTTTCGTACAGGTGCGCAACGAGTTCGTAGCAAAAACGTGCTTACTTGAACCATATTTTTCCCATGTGCATTATTTCACGCCTGCCAGTTTTCGGACTTCCAACTATTTCCAAAGTGAGACTGGGACTAGTACGGCCCCAGCGCACATATACAGCAATGCTCCCAGTGCATCGCGGATGCCAGACATACTGTCACTTAGTGGTGACAAGGCCATTGGAACCAAAAGAAGACACAGGCTTGATGGTACTGAAATTAGCTCTTTTTTGGGCTGACTTGCACCCGCAAAAGAACTAAGCAACTCAGCGGCGGCGATAGCAACAAACGTGATCGTCGATCGTCGAACAAAGAATGCCCGTCACACTCGTGTACGCTAAATTTAAAGGCTGCTCAGAACAATCTAGATAACGTCGCTAACTGCTACTAGTACACCCTGGAACATTGTGGAAACATACACAAGTGATCGGAATTTTTGAGACAAATCTCGGCGCATCTTTCGCGACAAAGGAAATGATAATGCGTCATATAGCGATAATGAGCATGAACAAACACGGGATACATAATTGATACGCGTGCCAAAATCACAGTGATAAGGCCGCATACCGGCGGCTGTTAAAAAACAACAAATACTGTTTTGAAGGTTTCGCGGCAATACTCAGCGTCAAAAAGCTGATTCGAGCAAGCAGTATGCAATTCCAGAAACAGTATGCCCGTTTTATCCATCGGGCCAGAAGCACATTCTCTGCATCTGAAACGCGCGACAAGAGAGGCGGGAAGGGAGGCCAGGAATCAAGTGGACAGTTTGTCTTCCCGTTCCTCCTCTTTTTAATCTTTTTCGCGCCAGGAGTAAACAATAATCCTCCAAATTTTCACACGGCACGCTTCTCGCTGCAGTTGCTGCTCTGGCGGAGTAACGGCCCGATTTGAGGACCAAAGTGAACGTTACTCCTATTTCAGCCGTTTTTTTTCTTAAAGTGCATTAAAATAGGGAAGTATTTGTCGATACATGGGAAGGCAAAGTAAGTTTTTTGTTTAACAAAGTGCTCACAGGTTTACAAGCGTGGCTTTCGTCGGAATGGCGTTGTTCAAACGTATAATTTTTACGGAAAATTTAAAATGGTTGTATACATTGAAGGAAAAAATTTCAAAAGTATCAGTCTTCATATTATCCAAATTGCAGCCAGCGTGATAAAAATATCAAGCGTCCATGTTGTGAGCTTATTTGTAGTTAAATGCAAACAAAATGAACACACCCGCTGAGAAACAATTATTATAGTTAGGAACAGAAAAATAATGCGGAAATAAATACAAGCCCGTGAAAACAGCGTGAAATACTTCGGTATATTTGCAAAATCCACAGCGAGTTCCAAATTTGGTTGTATCTCTGGAGCGCGTTTAGTTAGACGCATAATTTTTGCTAATCATTCTGGAAATGCAGTGTAATTTATAAAATAAAATTTAGAAAGTCGATGCTTTAAATAACACGTTTTCAAAGTGTCGCAAGTAGCCCACATTACGTGGCCCACCTGGGGCCCGTATGGACAAGTTGGGCTTGGGCAATCACGATATAACACCCATGAGGGCCCCCCCCCCCTTTAGGGATCAAACGGGCAGCGCAATGTGGTCTTGCCCCTGCTTTTTCCATCTGTGCAACATATAGACGTGGAAAGGGCTAATTGAGTACATATTCCCACATCTGGCCATCAAGGGCCTCGCTCGGGGAATTCTAGGGCCGATGCAAAGAAATATTGGGCTTTGTGTAGAAAAAGCCTGGGCTAATCCAATTGGGGCTGCCCACTCAAAAGCGCAATAGGTCCCGCATAGACCGCGGCGGAGCTAAATACGGGTATGCCAGCGCATGGCCTACATAGGACCCTTGAGGGGCTCTCGAGGGAAGGTCAAACGAAAATGTAGGCTTCATGCAGAAAATTCCTGGGCTGCCCCCAATGGGGCTGCTCACCAAAAACCTAGTTAATTTCTGCAATGCCTGTAGCTGGCAGGAAAGTTCTTCCCGCTTCTGCCTGCATCTGTCTCTGGCGGGGCACTTTAGGGCTCATCCGATGCAAATTTCGGCCTAAAGCGAATAGTGGACGGGCTAGCCTAAATGGGGCTGCCCACTCAAACACTGAATAGGTCCCGCGTGGTTTGCATCCGGGCTGAAAAGTGGACATGCCTCCATGCCGCCCACATGGGTATTTCTTGGGTTAATTGCGGGCAAATGCAACGCGATGCAACTCGTACTCGATGCAGTAAAAATAATAAAGCCCAATGGGGGCTACGCTTGAAAGGCCGCATTGTTCCCCAAATTGGCCGTAGGCGGGCTTACCGCTCTGAAACGTCTTCACCCTATATTTCAGGCACCATTTTATTTATGTTTTTATCTTATACCGGCCGCTAATTGCATCTTCTGGATTTTTGACATAACCATCCAATGCATATCCATGCCATGAATAAAGATTATCCATTTTTACACTAAAAACTACGTTAATTATGCAGTATTGGCAGACAATATGCAGCAGTAACTGTTCCGCTTTACGAGTATGTACTGAACTACCTTATAATTTTTCCCACATTGTTATTCTACATACCCCACCGAAATAAATATTCAGAACAACATTAGGGGGAGATGTGGGCCAGCCCACATAATTGTAAGAAAGTGTGAATAAATTTCTCTTATGTTACTGAGTGTAGAATACAAGATAAATAAATAGTGCTTATTGTTTGACACTTGATGATTAATGGACCTTGGGGAGCCCCGAACATACCAGTACAACCCATGAGAGCAGCACGAGGGCGAGCCCGAAACGGAATAGCCTCCGCAAAGCTCGCGCCGGAACAATTCAGGTTTTGAAAGTATTAATTGACATAAAAATTAAAACCTTGTTCAATGGGGTGGCACTGTCTTCATAAACGTAGGACCCATTAAGGATTCTGGCGTGCTGCCCAAATTCAGCTATCTGGGTTGAACGCGGGCAGATTGGCTGCTCACATGGATACAGATTGGTACCAATCGCGGCAAAATGGAGCAGCCCACGAGGGCGGGACCCCTCTGGGTACGTATTGCTAATCCCGCATGGGGTCCGTATGGGCTGCTCCTACGGGCCCAACGCGGGCCCCCACGTCATAGCCTATTTTGTGCTACCTGGGAACTCTACATAAGTCGTTGTCTTTTGAAGTCCAAGACGGCAATGTGGCCTAACGTTTTAGGATTTGACTGCTTGCACCTGCGACACCGGCATGGTGAAAAGCCATTGGCATTTTTCGTTAGTCTTTGCAAAGATTATAATTGTTTGCCTTGGCCAGCAGAGCAGCAGCTGTTAAGACATCACAAATGTTTACGCGTGCTCGCATCCCCTTGCTGAGCAAAATACCGCCCAAATCACTAATGTCTATAAATTCTGCTAATGATGATTTATTCACTTCAAAGCCACATCAGTACATAAATAACTGCATAAAGTCTACTAAGAATACTGGCCTGTACGCACTAATCGGGTATTCTCTTAGTGGCACCAGCCATGCAGTTCTCAGCAACGACATATGCGGAATCATAAAACTGACTCGCTCAGATTACAACAATGCCTCTCACTCTGACTTGCAAGCACTAAAACACAAAACGCGATTTCTTCTTTTATATCAGCTTATTCTAAATATCCTATCGGCTGTGTATGGCGCATTTAGGCATATTTCAAAGATGTAGCATTAGAAACATGTGTGCAGAACAAAAATATTGTACTCTGCATAGTTCGTCATCCATGGCCATGAACTCATCTTTTAATCGAAACACCCACAACAGTCACAAATACATTGAAGAATAGCGTTATTCAACTCAATCGTCAGATGGTTTGTTTGATTAGCATAAAGCCGATGAGCTTAAAAACAGCGTTGGGGTTCAAGGCTGAGACATCAAGCTTCATAAATGTGCCCGCGGTCAATCGCTCACAATAATTTATTCGTTGGCATTGGGAGACCGTGAAAGTACTTTATCGGCAGTGCATATATATATAAGACACGATACCGTATTGGTTAGGGCCGAGAAATGCAGACATGCTGATTTTCATGCGGTATTTGCGCTGGTGAAATGTCTTAGGTGAACGTACTTATAGCTCATGATTAATCATAATGCAAGAAAGAAACCACATGACTAGCCGCTCAAAAAAGCCATATATGAATCAAAGTAGAAGGGAGGCAGTGACTGAGAACGTCATCGCATTTAAAGCAAGCAGATCTAGACGCATGTTCATTAGGGCACAAGTGAAATAAAATTGTTTTTGAGTAAAGAAATCGCCAAATAAAACTCATTGCTTAGTGTAAAACTTAAAATCTCGAGTGAACGTCATTTAGATAGAGAGGAAAATATTGTAATGCTCGTTAAAGCCGCAAAAAGGAATCGGGAGCAATAATTAAAAGAATCATGTTTCTGTGAGGTGAAAACTCGAAAAATGCATCTGTAGACAAGAATTTATTGCTGCAGCTAAGGTGATTTTAATTTTTAGCACTTGTTAATGAGCTTATCGATTACATAGAGCTAGATTTTTTTCCACTTTAAAGCACGGCCAGTGGTTTGCAAAGAAGTCTGCGGAAATGGATCAATTTTTACATGTGTGGACGTGCTGTGAATGCTTCATGCAAATACACACCGACAGATTTTCTTCAAAGTTTTTACAGTTTACTTTCATACAACTTCTACACACATAACAGATTTCTGTGCACTTCAAGCAATGTTAATCTGTCCGTTGCCGAAATAGTATTCAAAAAAATATAATTATAATATTTCATGAACTCTTCTTGACAAGGAAAGAAAAAACAATTAGGTTTTGCAAATGTTTTCGAGCAGTGCGGACATTATGGTATTATTATGACCAGGCTGTAATCTTTTCATACTTTTACCCATCCGCGGAACGACCTGTTCTGCGATCGCGTAGTATAGGCCCTAATTGTATCAGCTAAGGCCGAACCTTAACCGCAAACGAGACAATATGGTTAACTAAATAGAAAACGTGTTTTGCTGTTATTTGACAATATATAAACCGTATCCTGGTTAGCATATATATACATCCATTGATTGTTTTGTGTATATTTCGTATTTTCCTGCAATATATTTTCAGCAACCTTTTTTAAAATAAGGTCGGAGCCACTGACGTGATCTCTGACGCACATAAAATTTTATACCCGGCTTCATTGACTCATTCCACCTTGTCCTATTAAACAGGGTGCACTTTCTAAATGGTGCAAGATAAGGGAGAAAATATAGCACTTTAAGTCTGCAAATTCTTCCCGGGGCGCGTACAGCTATACAATAGTAAATTTGGTCATGCGAACGCAGAAGCCTCAGTGAAGATAAGCCTTGAAAATCAAGATGTCCATTACGAAAAATGTATGCGATACACATGACACGCAAGGTTTGTGCTTATCAACTCACTTTGTTGGCTTTTTGCCCTTAATCATTGGCTGTCCCTGCACTAGCCGCAGAAAACGAAGTCAGGTTAGGCTTGGCGGATGCTAATGCTTACAAATATGGCACCAGCGATGGCTGTCAAAGTAAATAGGCACGCTCACAAAACACCACTGGAGAACAAATTATCTATTCTGAAGAAGAGGCAGAGCAAAAAGAGTTGAAGTATTCTCTCTGCTCAGACCCGTGATATCCTACTATGCATTTTCATAGCTGTGGCTTCGAAAGTCAAAATATATAAGTATCGTGAACCATGTATCCAGCAATTTCGACTATTAAACACGTTATACTATCAGTCGTTTGAAGATTTACTCCTCTGAAAACTAGGCCGTGCTGGAAGGAAAATATGCAGGACAACCAAAAAGCATTGCAAGACTGTCGAGATTAGGAAGGAATCACAATTTCACTCAGCCACTCAACATGTGCCGTGGTACAGTACAGAATTTCAAGTGTTCACACCACATTTAGTAAAATATCGACCATGTTTTGGAAGTGGCGCTCAAGTAATTGAAGGACACTAATAGCGAAGTCATTTCAGAATACCAATGGACTCAATTTTGAAACCGTAATTTGCGAATTGGACAAATTCAATTGTGGAGAGGAGCGGCGAGTACTTTGGGTGTTATCCAAGTCATTTTGACAAACCCATTCCAAACTCTAAGGTACCGTAAAATGGCAATAGGACAGTAGAGTGTTTGTGTTCATTGCACGTGGATTCGGCTTAAAAAAATACGTCTGCGTGCAATGTGCATCGCCAGAGAGTATCTCTACAAAGTACGCGGCGATTAGCAGCGGGGATACCTACGATGTCCCAAATCCTTTCCGCGCGAGATTGTGCTCGGATAATTTCCACTCCGCGGCGACAGTTTTTCCCCGCAGCCTGACAGAGGCTTTGTTAAAACACAATTTGTAGTTGCGCTCCATCATGTTGAGTAGGAAGTTTCCAATACAGCAGTTGTAGGTTGAGTGTGAGAGGGACATGCAGCATGGCGCTTCAGATATTCTTGATGAGAATTCTTCGGCGTTTTGCTTGTGACGAAACCAGAATCACAGAATTATTCGGCATTTTGCTTCTACGAAACCATGATCACAGATATGGTTAGAGCAGCTGGCTTATAGTGGGATGAAATATTGCTATGTCCACAGAAATGTCATAATCATCATCATCATCATCAGCCTGATTATACCCACTGCAGGGCGAAGGCCTCTCCCATATCTCTCCACTTAACCCGGTTCTGTGCTAGCTGCATCCACTTGACCCCTGCGAACTTCTTAATCTCATCCGCCCACCTAACTTTCTGCCGCCCCCTGCTACGCTTTCCTTCCCTTGGAATCCAGTTTGTTACCCTCAGCGACCATCGGTTATCCTCTCTTCGCACTACATGTCCTGCCCATGCCCATTTCTTCTTCTTAATTTCGACTAGAATGTCGTTAACTTGAGTTATTTCTCTGACCCACTCTGCACGCTTTCTATCTCTTAATGTTACCCCTACCATTTTTCGTTCCATAGCCCTCTGGGTTGTCCTCAACTTAAGTAGAACTCTCTTGGTTAGCCTCCACGTTTCAGCCCCATAGGTGAGTACAGGCAAGATGCAACTGTTGTATACTTTCTTCTTGAGCGATACCGGTAAGCTGCTAGTCATAATCTGCGAGTGCTTGCCAAATGCGCTCCATCCCAATCTTATTCTTCTTGGAATGGAATGGGAGCAGTTAGGGATAAGGGTAGATGGAGAATACCTCAGTAATCTGCGATTTGCTGATGACATTGCCTTGATAAGCAACTCGGGAAATGAGCTGCAAATAATGATTGATGACCTAGACAGGAAAAGTAGAAAGGTAGGCTTGAAAATCAATATGCAGAAGACTAAGGTAATGTTCAACAGCCTCGGGAAGGAACAGGAGTTTACATTAGGTAGCGAAATACTGGAAGTAGTAGGCGAATATATCTACTTAGGTCAGGTAGTAACCGCAGATCCGGATCATGAAAAGGAAATAACAAGAAGAATAAGATTGGGATGGAGCGCACAGAAATGTAGTACCCAGCAATATGAAGAGTTCATGTCATGTAATTCCTGGCTCTAGGTTCGAGCCAACAGAAATGGGTATAAGCAGTCGTCAATCACACCTCTTTTGGAATTAAGATAGCAAGACAGTATCATGAAGGCGTGCTCGGGTTAATATGCCTTTTATACTAAAAAATTACTCAGCCAATGAGCAGAATAGAGACACTTACTAGAATCTAACTATGCTATATCGGCAAGGTTGATTACTCCGCCACTGTCTGTCTGCAACTGCTTTCCTTGCGACTACATTGTAAATATTGTATTGGTGCATGTCTACTTAAAACTGGTCTGTTTATTGTATATTAGTGTTTCAGTGCTGGGCTTAGTCTATGGTTCAGCGGGTGAGAATACAGGCCACGTTATGTGAGAGTGACGAGCTTCATTTGCCATTTCAAGGCTTGTCTCTTGACTCCTTTGTAAGGAAAGAAAGTGAACCAATTGCCGCTGACCTCGCCCTATCGGGGAGGGTATGACAAAAAATAAACATTGATATTTAAGCAAGAAGTTATCGACACGTTTATGACGCTCACGGACCTTATGTTGTTAACGTGAATGCCGGCTTACTAGTAGGAGATAGCGATCACCACTGCTCACAGGGCGTACATTCCACCGCGAAGGGGCTCGAAGGGATGTGTTGTGTTGCTCTTTGTATGCCTTTCTTTCACTTGCTCAAAACGTGAACTTCATGATACACTGAGACATGGCTAAAATGTTTGTGCCGATTTGTTTACAAGAATTCTTGCCAGGAACAAGCATAGTAAGCACTTTATGCTCTCTAAACACAATGGTAATAGATTTTTTACAAGATTCTTTGTCATGTTCACAAAGGGCGAATGAACATGTCCATAAGCATGCTTGTGAAGCTATCATCCGGTCAACAAAGATCACGTTGTCAAGCTTCTTGGCCTGGGTCATGTTTTTGCCTTCCGAGTTGCTTTCAAGGTAGGCCACAATGTTAAAGATGTCAAATGCACCAAAACTGCAGCCTCGATTCAGGGTGAAAATGTGTATTCTTTGAACGCTAAAACGAGCACCTACCTTAGCCGAACTCACCTGCGTATACTCCCCCTGTTACCTATTCCCTCAGTCACGAACATCATTTCACCTGTGCCAAAATAAACCATTTTGTCAGTAGCCATTACCCATGAGTACTGCTCTAACAGCTTTTTAGGCCAGTTTACACTGGAATAATTGTTGGGTCCCACCAAGTGAACGATCAGGAAGTTCTCCTTTGAGCTGATCAAACGTTTTGCCTCTTTTGAGCTATCGGTGTGTAATAAAGTATAGTCTTTCTCTAATGTAAGCTTTCCTTCACGTCCCAATGGCTCTCGCTTCATATCGTCGGGTATATAAAAAAAAAAGAAAAAAAACTCAATTTTATGAGCAATGTCGGACAAATACTAAATACAGGAAATGGGTAGCACGCCCGTACTTTCTTTAAAAAGGTATGGCGGCTCACGATGTCGCAGAGGTAATTGCAGCAGCACCTGGCCGCCCTGTGCATTACTGGCACTGAGAGTACTCTTAGTTCTAATAACCAAATGTTCACTCTTGTGCTTATTAGAGTGCAAGGCAATGGTTCTTTCTAAAGCTGCCCTAGAGTAAATGAGAAGAAAATATTTTTCCGCCACCTGTCATGAGTAGTTTCCTGTCGCCAAGCTATTGAATTAAACCTGAATAGAAGTTTTGCCTCGTCCTTTTGTATCGCCATAATTCCTCCTGTAGCAGACACTTAGGTGTCCCTTTAATCCCGAGGCTTTTGAAGCAATAGGTAAAAGGGAAAAAAACAAATTTGACACATTTACTTAAAATGATCGCCAACTACATAATCACCTTCAGCTTTCGCTATAAAACATTCGAAGTGCACTTGCACTCGCCGGCGCCGCGACATTAATTTCATTTCATTTGTTCTGTTCATGTTTGTTCTTTTTCTACAGCTGCCTCCATTCGACTTTATCACGGGATTCCAGCGCGTGGACTAGTTCTGTATCTTTGCTTGTTCTTGATCTTTGTCAGGAGACGGTGCTTTAACGTTTTGTTTTCTGGCAAGATGCGTCGATATGTATCTTGAAGGTTCTACGCACTCGCGTGTGTTTTTAAATGTTCCCGGTATGCTAGTCATCGTATGCAGATTTATCTAGATCTTTCTTGGCCTCTCTATATTGAGCGTTAGCTTGCGGGACAGGTATTCGTAGCTCTGTGACTACCGAGCGCGATTGTTGCTTTCGCTGGCGTCGATTGCTCAGTTCTTTTGCGGGCGCAAGTCAGCGCAACAAAGAGTTCATCCAAGTGAAAATCGAACCTACTCATTTGTCGCTAACGGCACTGACATTCCTACGCATCTGGTGCAAGTGCTGCCCTTCGTGTTCCGGTTTACTCCTTCCCACCGAGACAACAGCTCTGCTACGGCCGTCCTGTGGGACCTGGGGCACCTGTCAACAGGTCGCCGGCTGTCGCTTTCTACCGAGTTCAGGCAGCAAGCCGAACACGGTCTGCTGCCGGCCCCCGTTAGACACCGGAAAGCGTCAAAATTGACAACGGCACAGTCTGCAAGTACCCGTTATTTTCGTGAAGTCCCGGGAGCACCTCATAATCTGAGCACTGCCCACTGAAGGTTGGTTTGGTTTCTGGGTTTAACGTCCCGAATCGACTTAGGCTATGAGAAACGCCGTAGTGGAGGGCTTCGGAAATTTCGACAACGTGGCGTTCTTTAACGTCCACTACCATCGCACAGAACACGGGCGCCTTGCTTTTCGCCTCCATCGAAAAGCGGCCGCCGAGCTGCCTACTCAAGATGCGAAAGATTCGAAGATCCAGTTCGGTTGCGTGGCGGCATTCAAAAGATGCTGCGCAACTCAGGCAAATAAGCATAGCTCTTTAGGGACCTGTCCGAATCTGGTTCGACAATCATGAGTCTTCTTTGACAGATTGGGAACATTTAAAGCGGAGTTCTCGGCGAAATTTGCAAGTTCCGTTCGAAAAGAAAGAACCCAGGCCCCACTCAAATCAAGAATTCAGCTCCCAAATCAGTCAGTATTGGCTTACTTTGAGAAGATGAATGTCGCTTCCGCCGCGTCAATCCTGGTATAACAGATGATACCAAGGTGAACCTGTTGATGCGCGTTTTAAAAGATCACCTACTTCCAGGTCTTCTTCGCCAGCTGCCGAAGACTGTGGTGGAGGTCGGTTAGGAAGCAGCGAACATATAAAATACCTTAGAAGCAAGAAGGCGACTCTGCAACCGGCACCTTGAAACACTGTCTACAAGCCACCGCGACAACACTACTACAAGTGAATATCACCCCCTTGAGATCATCCGTCATGCGGTTTGTGAAGAATTGCGCTGACTCCTGCCATCGATAACACAGCAGCTGGTTGCGTCGTTCATACATGTCATTCATGAGGAAGTCAAGCAACCATTGGGTGTTCCTAAAGTGATTGGCTCAGACGGCTTCAACGCAGGAACCAACTGATATGAACTATGCTGGTGCATTATGCCATTCTAAACCCCAACACAAACCCTGGATCCCCCTCAACGCCCACAAGCTGCAAAGAAGGAGTTTAATTTCGGTTTTGATGAGAGCGAAGAACGCATATCCCGTAATCATAGACTAGGCCGCTTGGTCCGCGACAAATCTCGCCTAATTATTATTAAGTTTTTGTAAATTAAATTTAGGGAAATTCTTCTTGCCTCAAAAAAGTTGAAAGCTTCCTAGGTAACTGTGATTGAATATTTTTGCAAAGCACCAAGAAATTTAGAAAAATGTTTTCCTATTCTGGTACTTATTGCGGCAAAAAAAAAATTCAGTACGGTATAACAAGCTGCATATTGGCAATAAATGATATGTTTACTCAGCGGACACAGAAAGTGTGCGAAATTGGGCCATTCAGTTAGAGCAGTCCAGCTGGGTCTTCGTCTGGTACTACCCGCACCAACGCAGATACATCTTTATCCTGACCAAAAAACTTGCTCCTAATGTCCTCCGTCAGATTCTATCGTTTCTCTTCAAAACAACGAGTATTGTGAGCAAACATCATGATATATCATCAGTAAAGGCCCGTTTACACTTGGACGATCTAGGTCGGCCGACCATCGCCGGACGCGTTTTTTGCGTGTCGTCATGCTTGTCACAAGGCACCGACGCAGACAGCTCGCCAAGGGTTGGCCGACGAGTTGTCGGTTGGCCGACGCCGAGAGCGAAGCGATCGGGCGTGCGTCGGCCGATTTCCTAGTCATAAACGACGACGCGATGCCTAACCTGCTGCACCGAATAATAGCCGTCGCTGCCTTCTCCTCGCCCCGCCCACAGCACCGTCGTCTCAGGCTTGCTGCAGACCCCGGGGATACTGATTTCGATACTTGCTCCTTGCTTTTTACCAGTTCATTTCAGTTCAGTCGTTCAGTCATGTTCGACTCTTCGTGACCCTATGGACCATATCACTATTTCCGTAACATCACATAATTTCATATGCAGCGCCTCGAGGATGCCATCCAGCCATCGCGTTCACTGCCTACCCCTTCTCCGGTTACTCTCAAACTTTCCCAACATCAAATCTTTCTCCAGCGACTCCTCTCTTTTCATCATGACCAAAGTAGCTGAGATTTAACTTTAGAATTTGACCCTCCAATGAGCAGTCAGGGTTTATACTCGACAATATCGGCTGATTTGATATTCTGGCCTTCCAAGGAACTCTCAAGAGTCTCCGCCAGGACCACAATTCAAATGCGTCTATTCTCGGCGGTCAGCCTTCTTCACAGTCCAACTCTCGCATCCATACATCACAACTGGAAAGGCCATAGCGCGAGTTATACGGATCTTGGTTGGCAGTGTAATGTCTCTGCTCTTTACTAGGCGGTCAGGGCTAGCCATGACTCTCTTTCCCAGATGCAGGCGTCTCCTAATTTTATGGCTGCAGTCGCAATCCGCGGTACTCTTGGAGCCCAAGAAGAGAAAATCTGTCACAGCTTCCTCTTCTTGTCCCTTGTTCCCAAAATAGCTAAGGCATTCGCTAAATGCATACTTCAGGACAAATTTTGCTATTTCCCGTGTGAGTGAAACACTTTATCGAGAATGTGCCGATGACGACGAGTGCATGCCATCCGTGTTTAGATAATGGTTTACTAACCAACAGCATCTTTCTTGACTTCGCTAAGGCTTTCGATAAGGTATGACATTAGGGTCAATTTCACGCAACTCATATAAGGAAAGATTAAGTGATTAGTTTGGGTTGCAGGTTTTAACCTCCCAAAGCGACTCAGGCTATGAGAGACGCCGTAGCTATTGACTCCGGAAATTTGGCCACCTGTGGTTCTTTAACGTGCACTCACATCACACAGCATACGGCACTTTGCTTTTCGCCTCGATGGAGTCCCTGCCTCAGCGGCCGCTTTTCTATGGAGGCGCAATGCAAGGCGCCTGTGTGCTGTGCAATGTCAGTGCACGGTAAAGAACACCAAGTGGTCGAAATTTCCGGAGTCCTCCACTACGGCGTCTCATAGCCTGAGTCGGTTTGGGGCTTTAAACTCTACAAACCAAACAAACCACTTACTCCTTCCCTAAAATGAGTTTCTTGAATATTGACCGTATATTTCTGAGATCGGTTGAGTGCTTCTTGACTAACCGCATGCAGTTCGTATCACCTAACGACTCTCTATCATACGCATGTGCCGCAACATCTGGTGTTTCCGAAGGCTCTGTTCTCAATCTTTTACTCTTTTAGATATATATTAATGCCCTTCCGATTGCCAATAACGCTTCCCTTAAGTTTTCTGCTGATGCCTGTGTTCTTTTTCGGGCAATACATAACCTTAACGACAGTTCCCTCCTTCAGCCCGATCTTGATAACATCTAATTTGTTGTCGCGATGGACTATGGTTCTCAGTTCAATAAAGTGCAAAATTATGGCCATTTCAAGCCAATCTAACTGGTCTAAAACGTTCGATGACAAAATTCATGGAGCGTCATTCGAGAATGTTTTATTATAAATAGCTGTGTGATCACACCACTAACAACGTATCCTGGCGCATGGATTTAGGATATGCTATTAACAATGCAAACGCATTGTAAACATACGCAGAAACTTCTCTCAGGCTACATTCAATTTGAAGTCACTTTTATATCAAACACTAATACGGCCGAAGCTAGAATACGCGTCGTCAATATGGGCCCCCGTACAGCTGACTTTATTCGATGCTATAGAATGTGTTCAGAATCGGCCTGCTCGGTTCACCCTTTCCAATTATTCTCGCACGTCTAGTGTTTCTTTGATAAAATCCAGACTTGGTCTGAAAAATCTCGCTTTTAGCAGCAATATTTCATGCCTCAGTTTTTTCTACACCATTTCTTTCCATAATGCTACTTTAAAACCGCAATTTGTTTTAAAAACCGCAATATAGCATCATATGTGCCAACACGTCCTGATCATCTGCATAAAGTTGGTATCCCAACTTGTAAAACGAATGTGCGTTTTAATTGTTTCTTATCGAAGCTCGCAGTGAGTGTACCCACCTTCCACCCCAAAGCGCCTTCATTGAAGACGCGTCATCTTTCAAGCCACTTTTCACCAATTATATTATCGAACCAACGTCAGCATGATTTTGCCATTTTACTGTACTTTTATATCTATTGTTTTTTCTTCTTGCTGCTTATTGTGAAAAGCTGCAAAATTTCAGTTTGTAGTCCCTTCAGCCAGAAAAGGAGGTGTGGTAATATTAGGTGCGAAGTACTGCAAAAGGACCGCGTTTTGTAACGCGAAAGACGAACAATTACGCCTGAAGAGCGTATGACGGGAAGCGATTGTGCCTTCTGGTAAACCACTAGGTATCTCAACTGAGGGTTAGAGCGCTGCTGCTTTGCAAAAACTGCTGGTGCTTACCTGTCCTATGAAGGCATCGTCATCGTCAATTTGGAGAGCGTCAATAGGATACCGTTACAAGCAGTCTGCGTCAAACTTATTGGGACTAGAGTTGTAGACCACCGTGATGTCAAATTCTAAGAGACGTAACCTCTATCGCGCAAAGCGGCTGGAGAGACTTTCGAATTGGAGGGATCGCGTAGGGATCGCTTAAAAGCTTCAGTCTTCTTAAGCGAAATTATAAGCAGCGCAAAAAACAGGACAGAAGAGGAGGATATAAAAAACAGGGCAGTACCATTCCTGTCGTTTGTGTCTTTCTCTTCTGTCCCTGTTTCGTGCGCTGCTTTTACTTTTACTTGAAAAGACCACCGAATTGGCCACATCAAGATTTTGATGGCAGATGAAAATTTGAAGTTGTCCTGATGACAGCGACGCTTTCTTTCTCTGCAGTTAAGTAATTGGCTTCCGCTTTCGGCAGCGAACGACTGGCGCACGCGATAACTGTTCTTTCCTTCAGTTCTCTGGACTAGAATTGCGCCTACGCCAATATTGCTTGCGTCGGTATGTATTTCTGCCTTGGTATTCTCGACAAAGTGCCAGAGGGCACGAGAGCATTATACGGTGATTACGTTTCTTGAAAGCTCCTGCTTTTGCGCTTCCCTTTTATAAGGCACATCGCGTTTTGTAAGTTGCGTCAAGGTGTCGGCGATGCGCGGAATGGTCCTGACAAATCGACGGTAGTGAGAGCACAGCTCAAGAAATCTGTCCAAGGTTGTTGTCGGAAGGCTGCGGAAACTGGACGATCGCAGCACCTTTCTGCTGATCTGGGGGAACATCATCCTTGCTCACGATATGTCCTAGTAAGAACAGCTGCTCATAGACTAGTGGCATTTTTCTTATTTTCACATTTGTCCCCATGACGTGATGGCATGCAACACTCTCCGTAGATTTTTCTGGTGGTCTTCAATGTTTTGATAAGATCACAACGGCGTCATCCAAATATACTAAACAGATCTGCCATTTCAAGCCTTCTAGCGCAGGGTTCAATACTCGTTCGAACATGGCTGCTGCGGAGGACAGGCCAAATGGCACTGCCTTGAATTGAACAGGCCGTCTGATGTTATGAACGGCCGTCTTCTCGCGGTCTCTTTCATCGACCTCAGTTCGCAAGAACCCACACTTCAGGTCCATGGACGATAAATGCTTACCCTTGCAGAGAGAGCCTAGAATTTCGTCGATTCAAGAGAGCGGACGGAAATCGTTTATCTTGAAGTTATTCAAGCAGCTGTAATCGACACAGAAACACTGTGTTTCGTCGTTTGGCTTTACTAAGACGACTGGTGACGCCCAGTTGCTTTTTGATGGCTAAATGACGTCACCGAAAAGAATTTTCTCAACGTGAGCGCGGATGACCTGGCATTCTCCTGGCGATACAAGGCAGGGCTTTTATTAGAGGTCAGGCGTGTTCGCCCGTGATAATGTGGTGCGCGGCGGCCAACCAAGTTATAAGTTCTAGATGCTGAAGAAAGGCACGCATTGCAGATTTCAAGATGCGTGCATATCTGTTCGTTTGTGCTTCGTCGTAGGACTGGCCTGATGTAAATTGTGGGCTGACGATTTTGGTGAGGTGCATCCTGAGACGTTTGTATGAGGAGGGTGAACACATCTTGAATGTCTGATAACACATAGGAAAAATCAACCGTCAATCCGTTTGTTGATATAGTGGTATTCTCCAATGAAGCGCGCTATCAGAACCTGACCTTGCCTATTTTGATTACTGGTGATAACACTCGTACTGCCTAGTCCTTGATCCAGCAGCAACTGGCGGTTACACTTGATGATGGCTTCGTTGGTTTCGGTATCTCCGGTATCTACGGAAACTAAGACGCATATTCGCGGCGGAAGGGTTAATTCTTCGTAGAGCAATATCAGACCAAAAGGACTCATCCAAGATTACGCAACCAGTATGACGTTGGCCTTCGAAATCTTAATCATCTTAGAGCAAGGTTCGCTGATCGTCTGGTGTTTGTTCTGGACAGCCACGCACAAATTCACGTCGCGGGAGCTCTGCTGTAGAACCACACAGCTTGTATATGTGCACCCAAAACCTGTTACTTGTGCGGTACTTTGTTCTGACGGCACAGTAAGGGTGCTCTCAGCGGTGCGGATAAGCAGGTCATAACCAAGCGGCTGTCACTTTCTTGAGCTGGGCGATGAAAAATCCACTGATGACAGAAAGTCGACACCTTTCCTCCTCAGACGTTTCACATGAGCACAGTTTCGCGACCAGTTTTCCTTGGTAACACGAGCAATGCCTTCATGAACCAATTTTTCTACAGAAACCAAAGTAAAGTCAGTGTTATTGGCAGCCACGTATCCCTTTACTTGACTCCATACCATTTCGATAGGGTGAAACTCGCAGTGATATGGGGGAAGGCGAACAACATCAAGGCCAGCTGTCTTTGCAAAGCGTTAAAGCGGTAACCATCAAATCTATGTCTGTGCTGGTTTACCAGCTGTAACAGCTCGGCCTTCAGCTGGTCAAGTGAAAACGGGATGCCCTTTTCTGTTAGCCAGGACTGAATTTCCCTTTTCCGTGTCGACGAACAAGCCACCTTTTCAAGTCGCACACTATGGTAAGGTGCATTGTCCATTACAATGACGCTAAGCGGTTCAATGCCGGGAAGAAACTGCTCCTTGAACCATGTCTCAAATACCGAGCCATCCATTTCGCTGTGATAGCCAACGGCGCCTTTATGGCCCGGAAAGCGAGACACGCTCCGTCGACAAAACCCTTTTCACTGTCTGCGTGCACAATAATCAGGCAACCACCTTTTCCTCTTGGTGCCCGAAGACCAGTAGACAATCCCTGGCATCTTCTCGAGGCGCCACTGCTGTGTCTTGCCAGACCAATTGTTTGGTGTCACCAGCATTTACCCAAGTTTCGTCCAGGTAGTATATTGGCCTGAAAAAAATATATATTTAGGTTATTGCAGTATTCCGAAACGATGATGTACGAAGTTTCACAAAAGAAATATTCTCACACTAAATTTCAGTTGAACATGCTATCGAGTAGGTGAGTGTTTTCGAGATGTGTGGAATAAATATGCGTACCGTTTCTGCTTTCGCATTTCTCGGATGATCCGTAGGTACTTGCGTCGCAATACGACAATATCTGCCAGCTCTGCGGCCAGGCAGAGCTGGCAGCAGTTCAGTAGCTCGCTGGACGGCACCCTCAGCACGGCCAAAACATGGCGTATACTCAAGACCCTCCTCGACCCTATCCAAACCAAGGCCGAAAGCGGGAAAACTATCCGCAGACTCATCCGCACCTTCGAGGGTACGGAGAAGGAACTGTTAGATAAAGTAAAAGAGAAATGCCATGGCACGACCTTTCCTGCAGCATACCCGAAACCATACTTGGGAACATCGAACACCCACCTGGACAGGCCGATCACCAGGGAAGAAGTGTTCGCTGCCATAAAGGTATGCACGCGCAACACGGCAGCGGGTGCAGACAAGATCCATAATGCACTAATACGCAACCTCAGCTTCGGGGCAGTCGACCAATTGACAACCTTCCTCAACGGGCACTGGGCCGCAGGAACGGTTCCTGAAGAGTGGAAGCATGCAGAGGTCGTAATGATCCCAAAACCGGGTAAGAAACTCCAGATCAAAAATCTCCGACCTATCTCACTCACCTTCTGCCTAGGCAAGCTCTACGAGCGTGTCGTTACTCGGAGGCTCCAAAATTACATGGAGGATGAAGACCTGTACCCCCACAGCATGTTCGGCTTTCGAGCTCACCTCTCCACCCAGGACGTCCTCATACAACTCAAAGAGGAAGTCCTCACCAATGTCCCGAGCGCTGGCGAGAACGCGGTCATGGCCCTTGATATTAAAGGGGCCTTTGACAACGTTAGCCACGCGGCTGTAATGGAAGGACTCGACAACCTCCACTGTGGCGAGAAGATTCACAGCTACGTGAAGGCCTTTCTCTCCAACCGAACTGCAACAGTTGGGCTCGGAGACCTTCGCAGCGATAAATTCTCGACCCCCAACAAAGGCACACCTCAAGGGTTCGTCATCTCGCCACTACTTTTCAACGTGGCTATGATCGGACTCGCTAGACAACTTGAGAAGATCGAAGGCATACAGCACGCCATGCACGCTGACGACTTCACGGTTTGGGTTACCTCCGGGTTGCTCAGCCAAAAAGAAGAACGACTGCAAGCAGCGGCTACCTGCGTAGAAGAATATGTCCGTGCACGAGGTCTCACCTGCTCCACAGAAAAATCCGAACTCTTGCGAGTTCACAAAGGGAAACACAAAGAAGGGACCCTCAATGTCTCCCTCGAAGGACAGCTACTTCCCGAACGAGACAAGATACGAGTCTTAGGTATGTTGCTTCAGAACGATCAGCGATGCGGCCATACGCTCGGCCTTCTCAAGCACTCGACCACTCAGGTCACCAGGATGATCACGCGTGTGTCGCAGAAGCGGAGCGGTATGCGAGAGGGGGATACCCTGCGCCTGGTTCAGAGCCTGGTACTCAGTCGCGTAGGCTACGCCCTCCCGTATTTCAACCTCAACAAAGGAGAAGTGGAAAGTGCAGATATCATCATCCGCAAAGCTTACAAGACAGCCCTGCACCTACCAGTGAACACCTCTAACGCAAAACTACTAGCTCTTGGCGTTCACAACACCTTCGAAGAGATCAAAGAAGCCCAACTGGTCACGCAGATAGCCAGGCTCTAGCAGACTCCTACGGGGCGCTCGCTTCTTAGGCGCCTGGGGCTTGGTGCAACTGCGGAAATCGAGAATCGTGCTGCGAGCATACCGGACGCATTTCGCCAGAAGCTAAAGTTAGCTCCCTTCCCCGGAACATGGACCCCAACTTGCATGTGGCCCGTAGAGCAGCCCGGGCGAAGTATGTACAACTAAATTTAGCTACAAGATCCACAACGGTATACACGGACGCGGCTCCGTATACAGGAAGCTCCCATAATAGCGCAGTGGCGGTAGCTATTGATTCCAACCTAAAGGAACTAGCTAGCGCCTCAGTTAGGGAATGCACGGTAACCGAAGGGGAGGAGCTAGCCGTTGCTCTTGCGGTGGTAGCCGGGTATCGAAGCAACACGTCCCTTACCATTCTTACAGATTCTAGAGAAGCGTGCCGTAACTACATGAACGGCCGCATAGGTCGCGCCGCGCTGAGGCTCCTCCAGAGCGCGACCCCATCAAATGTCAAACACAACATCTACTGGGTGCCAGGACACACCGACATAGCGGGGAACGAACGCGCCGATCAGGTAGCTCGAGGGTACACGGGCCGAGCTTCCTCCCAATCGGAAGATCTACCCGAGCGAGTCGGCCCTACGTACTCAGATATCCTGAATTACTATAAGGGGGTACGGATCCGCTATCCGCCGCCTCATCGGGATCTAAAACAACAAGAGGCAGTGTACTGGCGGAGACTGCAGACAGGAACATTCCCTAACCTGCATATCCTAAACAAATTTACCCGTCACAATATCGGGACACCTGCCCATGGTGTGGTAGCGCACCTTCGTTATACCACATCACGTGGCAATGCAGAAATAACGACAGCTTTCGTAAAGACCCGAGTGCGGAACAGTGGGAGGGCCGGCTCTCCAGCGGCGATTTGGATTGCCAACTAGGTCTAATCCAGCACGCCCAGCGAGCAGCGAAGCTCAGCGGAGCCCTGGAATAGGGGCACCGACCCTGTGCGAAGGCGGAAGATGGAACTCTTCTGCTACTAGCACAAGACCCTCCTAGAGAAACTAACGTATTTCCTATCCTATCCTTTGTCTACTAAGGCAGTAACAGTGCGACCGTGGATAGAAACCGCTACGTCACTTGGTCGGGTGCTCGTATTGCATGTTGGCTACTATTTTAGGTATTCGTCGTGTGTTCAGGTCGTGGTCACGGCACACCGTTGTCACTTCACTGGGCGGTGGTGTCAACTTGGACGCTCCTCGTGTTATCGTCGATGTTGTCGTCCGTAGTGACGGTTGCACTTTGAAGTCTGGCCTCGTGTCATCGAAAGCGTCATCATAACGAGCGTTGGGTAATGATGGCGTCATGGTCAGTCGTCATCGCTGACGAAGGAGCTTCTTATAGTTCGCCGTATAACAATCTTACCCAGTTTCCCCCACGGGGCCTAGGGAACCTTCCTTATACATAACAGCGGCCCGCCGGCGTAAATCGGGCGTTGTACTGCGATGGGTGGGCGTACTCACAGCTTGCTGATTGAGCCTAGTGCGGGTGGTTAATTGCGACTGGCCGTTCGCCGGACAGGGTCATGGGGAGTCAATGGTGAAGCCGCGCAGGCCGATGCATCTATATAGGCAGTGGCGTAGAATGTGTCCGGCCACACCTCAGTGGAATCATAGTGGCGGTTTTGTTCTGTCCTCCTGGTGTCTCACTTCCTGTGGCTTGGGGGCAGCACTCAGGTTTGGCGGTCGGGCGCTATGTTCAGGTTGAACTTCTTGACGTGAAAGCGGGCTTGGATGGTCGCGTCAGTATGTAGGTCGGCCTAAAGCAGAAACCTACTTTTTATGTCATATATTGTGTTGGAGCTGTCGGAATCGTCACTAAAGTAACGCTTAATACTTGCTGGACTTCCTCACGATGACGTCCGTGAGGAAAACAATCTGCAGCTGTGTTTTCGACGGATGGCAGGAATCACCGCAATTCTTCTCGATCGACTCGAAGGGGGATCTCACGGAACTTATATCCGCTCGTTGGTGTGGCTTCGCAGGTCGATTGTAGAGTTTCATTATTGATTCTAGGGTCTTTTTGATATTTGCGGCTTTGTTTGCAGAATTCTGTCGCAGTATTTGGCGGTTGGCGAAGAAGACCAGTAAAATGTTGATCTTTCGCTCCACGCATAGATAGGTTTTTCTTTGTCTTAAACGTGGCCTGCCTTAAATGTGCCCAATTCCTTCAGAAGGGTCATGATTTTGGAACCAGTTTCTGATAGATGAACAAAGAATATTGTTTGCATGCCTCACTTTCGCAGCGACGTTCGAGTATTTGAATTGTGCCTCGTAGTCGAAGAGGTCCTTCCCGTCTTCCGTATCTTCACTGGGCCGTCCTTGGAAGATGGAGCCCTGGGGCTGTAAAAAGACCATAGGGGGTTCTAGTTAGTCAGGCATCTTATACGGTCTCCTAAGTTGACGACATTCTGCACCCCCAGATATCACGTGCTGTTAACAACGCCCATTACAACAAATGTAGAGTCTAGGTGAGCACTAAATAAACTGTTTAATGGGTTCACTTGAGGAAATTAAAAAAAAAGTAAGCGACTTGGCGGCGGAGACAACAGTAAACGGGCTCGCTGCTCGTCGAACAAAGAATGCCTGTTTCTTCAGTGAGTCTTCATTTCAAAGGCGGCGGAAAAATATATAGTAAACCGGTAAATGATGAGTAGCATAATCTGGAACATTGTAGCAACACACCCGCGTGGCAGCAATCCTGCAATATACATCTTGAAGCATCTTCTGCTGCAAAGGAAATACTAAAGCCACGTATCGCGACAACGAGCATAAACAAACAATGAATACACAGCCAATCTGTATGCTACAATCACAGGGATAAGGTCACAAACGAGCGGCTTTGAAATGAAAACAATGTGTCGAGTTATCAATGGTTAGCGGCAAAATCAACTCGAAGCGTTACATTTTATTCCAAAAGCGTGCTAAAAAGCTCCTACAATAGCGAAATAGCTAACAGATACTTTTAGGACGCTTTATATAAAATGGTCTTAAGGCGATAGGGCGCTTTTTATAGTTCCAAAACGTTCAACGCAACACTAAACCGCCGAAGTTCTGGGTAATATAATCATTTTTGCTTGGTTCCTGAAACTACCAGCAATTGTTTTTATTTTCGAAAATAAATACTGTGCGGTAATTGGGCTGCTATTTCGCTTGCTGCGCATCCCCGTACCCATGGGTACCTATGTGTATTCTATGTAATAGACGATGACACATAGAGCAATTATGAATGACCAAAACCACAATATTATTATTTGAGTTTCTTTACACCGCCCTCAGTTATTTCCGGCAAGCGATGTCGACTACGCCGGCAAGTTTTCGACAGAACCATCAGTATAAGATGTAGTTATAAATAAGTTCCTGTCATTTCCTCTAATGCTCAATCTGGTACGAGCAATAGCTTTAAGAACAACGCGAGCAGTGACGTTGTTATACTTCGCTGTTCATTTAGTCGTTCACTGCCCTTCGCCCGCTGCTTTTCGTGCGCCTTCATGGCTTCTGCGGTATAAAAATCGAAGGCATTCAAAATGTCACGAACAGAACGCATTTATATGGTTTCTCTGAAGTAGGTTTCTGTTCTCGTGTGTAGAGAGACCTATCGGAGGTTCCAAAATATACGACATCATATGAAGCTCTATAAGCTATCGTAGGAATGAAATTGATTTTCACCATGCTCAGACAAGTTAAATAATCATTCAAGTTAGGGCTATTAATGTCTTCATGAAGCCACACGATTGGCAGGAATGCAATGGCATGCATGTAATCATAATTGCACCCAGAAAATAGAACAAATATGAGATCCCCGATCAGCGTCGACTAGCTCGCTGGGCCTTACGTCTATAAGGATACGACTTTTCGGTGTCCTATAAGAGCGGTTGCCGGTACGCTGACCTTAACTGTTTGTTAAGATTTGCTCATCTTGGTATGTCAAGCTGTCAAGATGATCTAGACGATTGCCTGGCGCATGTGAATAAACATTGCCGTACATTTCTGACCTCGTAAAGTTCCTGCAAGAGCAATGTCAAAACCGCGCTCCGATTCCGTTCTTTGTAAGAAGCGACCGCCTGCACGTAGAACACCCTTGGTTATTCCAGATGGACTACTCTTCAAAAAGATTTACGCAGCCGATGGTGCCTGTCTGCTACTTATCGTTCTGGCTTCTATTCGCGGCGCAGTTTTCCGCGCGGTGCATGACGACATCGATCGCTCTCCTTCTCGCGAGAGTACAACGCTTTTATTGGCCAAGGTAGTACACGAGAACAAAGCGTTACGTATAGAGATGTGTCCCATGCCAAGGTCTGAATTGAAGTACCACGTCACCGGCTGGCCTTCACCAACCGGACAAACCTCATACATCGCCTTGTGAAATGATTGGGATTGACCTCCTTGGTCCTTTCACCAAATCGTCTGACGGTCGCCGCTGGAATATAGTAGCTCTTAACTATATCACCCGATAATTGCGCTCATGTCTGCCAAAGCCGCCGACGTGTCGAAATTGTTACGGCACCAAATTGTTCTTCGCCACGGCCCACCCAGAGTAACCATAAGGGGTCACGGTCGACAATTGCCTGCAAATATTGTGGCAGAACGTTTGCCATTTTTGACTCATGCCTATCTTACAGTTAAGCATGAATTGACCGCCTGTTCTCCTTTTACAAACGATGACAAATAACTGCCGCTACATCTCGAGGCACGTCCTCTTTCTCGTTTGCGAACCATTGTCTCCTAAGACCGCACCAAGGGTCGGTATGATGCAGGTCATGCTGAAGTCACTTATGAACCCGGAGATTTTGTTTGGCATCGGGCGACATTGCGACGCTATGGACAATACCAAACTTTTTTGTGGCACTATGTCAGACCATGTCTTGTTCCCAGTCAGTTGAGTGAACTAACTTACGTTATCGCTAAAGCAACATTGACAAATTGCTTCGAGCGGGAGACTCAGCTGGCTCATGTGGCGCCAATGAAACGCCGCTATTCCCCGTTTTTTTTTGAGTCACTCGAAGACGAGGTTCATTTGCCCTGGGAAATACTTTTACGCCAGTCACGCGGCGCCGCGCAGCGTAGCGCATTTAAAAGAAGACGAGGTGAAGGCGCGAGGACTGCCTCCGGGATAAGTCTTGCTCTTACCGTTCCCGTTTGTCATGCTTCCCCGCCAATTTTGTTATAATAAACCCACTCCATTAACAATATATAGGTACACCTGATAAATTGCGCATTTCTATTTTTGTTACTGGAAATTTAAAAAGTTATGCCGCCTCTTTAACAAAACTTCTTGATAGTTGAGCGCAAACGCATTAGCAGGAAACTATGCTGCAATTATCCAATTCGAAACTTTTTAGGTACTATTTACAGATATTTGCATCGACAGTTACAAACGACTGCAGCGAAATTGGTATAACTTATTTACTAAGGAGCGAAGGAAATGATTTTCGGAAAAATTAACATGTAAGAATTTTTCATCACGTTAATATTACCTTTCAAATCATCTTCTGGGCGGAATCAAACACTTTCCTCCACGGCTTCCTGTTATAAAATGATACCATAACATAAGTATGCTGGTATATCACCTTCTGACCTGTTATTTGTCATATATGCATTCAAGTCTGCTTCAATACATGTTTGTCCGGTACGTTTTAGCAATTTTAAATATTGTGACTAAGAAGGATGTGCTATTGGAATTATCTGAATGATCAAATTGGTCGTGGAAGAAAACGCGCTGACCAGATGGGTGGAGGGGACGATTCCAGTATGTTTTGGGGCACAACCTATAACTTTCCTGCACACCTCGTTCCACCAATGTTAATTTCATTGCGGCTTAATTGTTGGCAAATATAATAAACAGTGGTTTCAGGGGCTAATAATTTGTATACTTATATTTATATATTCAAATCTCCATCCGGCACTACGCTCGCCTTCTTTACCGTCAGATGTGATATACGGGCGCAAAGCTATTCTGGTTATTCCCAGTTAAATTGCCACATTTAACGTTCGTGATGATTACTCCTACAATTTTCCAATGCCGTTACGATACCATCAGACTTGGTACTATATATGAATATGTCTTGGAAAAAGAACGTCTCTGAACACCAAAGACTTTGACATTTGCAGCTATTTTACTGCTAGCAGTATAATTTCCTTCTACTTCTCGTCTAGCAGCGTTCGCTTCCGACGTCGGTGTTTTCAAAATAGAAGGTCGCTTTAATTCACCTTTCTACAAGACATCTGCTGGCATTTCTGCACTGAATTTTAGGGGAACAAGTCTGCTTTTTGCTCAACATGTCGGATTAACAAAAAAAGCCATGGAAAAGATCAGAAGTATACGCACAGTAATAGAATTCATTCCCGGTACATCAACGTATTATATTTTTTTAGTACTTAGGCTGTGTTCGTAAGCAGCTCGTTGTAGCGAAAAAAGGCAGAAGCAATATTTGCGTCCGTCGCATATAGCTTAAGAATCTTAAGGTGAGGTTTTCAAAACAGACCAGGGTTCAAATAATCTTAATGTCGCTATTGTGGTCCTATATTATGTGTACTTTTTAAATGTACAGGGACTTGAATATTTGGGGGCTGGGATTTAAAAAATTCCTATGCAAAATCTACTGCCCCATTGGAGCTGAAATAACGTTCACAAAGTAGCTAAATATCGTCTACGTTATCTGATAAGTGATTCAACATCGGTACTTGCCTAGATTTTCCGAAATCGAGAAACAACTGCTCTCGGCGGCGTGCAAAATTTTCGCAGAAGAGAGTCGAAAAGCTATTTTGACATGATGCGTCATCTGTCGAGCAGTGAGACAAGCTCCATCCCGGCCGTTGGCGCGCTTGCCTCGGTGCCCGATAGATGACGCATCATGTCAAAATAGCTTTTCGACTCTCTTCTGCGAAAATTTTGCACGCCGCCGAGAGCAGTTTTTTCTCGATTTCGGAAAATCTAGGCAAGTACCGATGTTGAATCACTTATCAGATAACGTAGACGATATTTAGCTACTTTGTGAACGTTATTTCAGCTCGAATGGAGCAGTAGATTTTGCATAGAATTTTTTTAAATTCCAGCCCCCAAATATTCAAGTCCCTGTATATATTTATCTTTATAGAAAGGAGTGGTGCTACCCCCGGTGTCAAATTTCCAACTCAGATTTCCTGCTCCCCACACGGGCACGTTGCAGGCAGGCAAAAATTATTTTATGGCTCTGAGCAACAAAAAGTCTTATTCGTACTAACTTCGATGGGGATAAGTAATTGCTTTGCGGCGTATGTAACCTAGTAGCACGTACATGTTTTGGCTGTATGTCGCGCGGTGTCATTCAGTGTCAGTACTAGTGTGCCGTGGTGTCGTTAAGAAAAGGAAGAAAAAGGCAATAACACTGCTTCTCTCAATGTGAAGCTAAATCGATATTGATGACTCGGTATATCCGGTCGCTATTCAGATGATTTCTTATATGTAAATTGTTTCTGCCATTTTTTTTAATGTCCCACGAGAATACTTTAGGAAAATAATTGTCAGAAGCGAAAATTATTAAATTGTGTAAGCATTCAATAATCCCCTGACAAAAAAAAACAATAATAGGCCGCGAATCTCTTCACAAGCGCGGACGTGCACCCCTATATTTTATTTACTGCTCCTCATAAGCAGTTTGTGCTCTTTGTTCACACTTAGTGTCGCCGAGACATGTCCAACAACTGTGAGACTTTCTTTGTAAAGCATATGCAAGTTGAGTTATTTTCAATAATTTCAGCTTCTCGCGGCTGCTACAACAATATTGCGGATCTATCTAGTCACTATTGACACATTTATATGAATGTTTCTGCGCAGACATTAAATAGAGATATTTAGTGCAAATTGTACTAGTAAATCGACGAACGCCAAACGCGGTTGCTATATCGGCGCCACCAAATATCTTCGCTTTTTGGCGAGCGCAAGTCATCCCATTAAAGTGTTCCGTTCGGTGTAAACCCAGTATCCTCGCGTGTTGCATTCGGCATTGCAGCCACTACGTTAGAATGTAAAGCTTGACATATTAGTTGAACAATTACCCAATTCACGAAAAACGATATTAGTGAGAAATGTATCAGTGGTCTCCTTAATAAGCCAAACTAACGCGAAAAAAAAAGTATATATGTCAGTTAATAATAACAATACTAACCTTTGCTATGAGCTCGAATAAACGAATCGACATAAAGAACCGTGTGAAAAACAAGAAGATAGTATGTAATTCTTCCACAACATCCAACTTTCCTCCACCTCTGATGAAAAGTTTGTATTTTGTGGTTTTTTTCTGTAACTGTACTAAATTCCTAGGTAAATACATAATGCATTTTGTCACCACAGGTCTGTTTTGAAAAACCTCATATAAATGTTGCTCTGCCATCACAAATGTTTCTCTAGTTTTCTTTTCGGACTATCGAAAATTGGAAATTAAACATTTGCATGCTCTCAGAAAATTCTCTCTTGGCCTACACGCGAGAACACGTGTGCTTATTCTCTTCGCGAATTATCAACTATTGCATTTTGCGCTGACACCGCCAATGACATCTGCAGCTTTCTAGGCACGCAAGAAGTCCGAATATGAGTTAGTTTCACCACAACCTCCAATATGTTTTCCTCGGCGTTGGCAACTAACATTGTATTCGGTCGAGCTGTTTAACACGCAACCATTTCTACTTTGAGTGGCAACAGTGTAAACTCAATTGCGCAAAGGAAAGGAAATGCCGAGAGCACGCATAAATGTGGCTCTGCTTCCGCCCCAAGGGCTGCCAAATAAAGTATGGGCCTCACTCAAAAACACGCGACAGATGAGATGAGCTTTGCCGTGTACTGTGAGCCTACAGTGGTATCACTCTGGTTGTCAAGCGGGCAAATCGGGTACCACCAGCGTAAATAATGGCGAATGGCCACGCACATTAGAGCGCACGGTAATAATTTCGGCTGAGGGGTATACAAAAACGTTCGGTACATTTCGAAATCTCCAGACGGCGTTCATGCTAAGATATTGTACACAATGACAATACGGCCTTCAATATTTCTGAGGAAGTATAGTTTACTTCATACTGTGGAATAGCGCAAAACGGACAAGGTACCCAGAAAAACGAAGTCTACACGAGGCCTAGCGTGTGCACTATTATGCGAGAAATATTGGAACTCAAAATGAGCAAATGCTTAGCTGTGTCGGCTCCAAGAGATTAAAGCTTCTTAGTCGTCTTCTTTTTTAATTTCGAAGCTAACGGTGATCAGAAATGCCTCGAATAGAAGTAGATTCCACCTTTGTGCAAGGGTTACCTTACCTGCGTGCGTATTACAAATTTGAGAACTGATTTTCGGCGCCTTCGATTCGTCGAGCTGAAAATGGAATAAGGCGCGCTCTGCAGCGTGAAACACATCACGAAATATAACTTTGCTAGAGTTAGCTGCCTCTGAACGCTCCGAAACTGAGAAGAAATAAATGCAGCCATTTCCGGCCATGCGACGAGATTGTCACCACACGCCAATTGCTTAAGAACCATTACACTGTAATGCAGATGCCAAGCAACAACAATGGCCCTTTCGTTTAGCGTTCATTTCTGTAGTTTTTTTCTGCACAGCTATCTAACAAATGTGACAATGCAATCGGCAGCTGCTACGCTGAGTGGAGGAATATTCAACATAGATAAAACCTTTTCTTTAACCAAAGCTGAGCGAATGGACCTACGTCACCTCGAAGCAGCTTGCTGGCAAGAGATGCATGAGCCTTGGAAAGTGGTATTTATCCTACCGGCCAATTCAAGTAAGGTACGCGTCCTTGCAACTTTACAAAGATCCTATTATATTTGCGATTCCATGTAGTGATGCTGCGTCTCGCAACTTGTCGGCCGGAACATGGCCAGCCAGGCCGGCCATGTCACTTACAAAATGCCATCTGCCAGAGCAATGCCAATTATGTCTATGTCACAACCCTATTGCAAAAACCAGCGTCTCCAGGGCGAAACCAGTAAGATTTTCGCGCTGGTTTTGCACTGGATCTGCTTGGCACGCTGGAGGTCTGCGATATTCACTGGAGCAGTAACGGGAAGACACTGGCTGCACTGGTGCGATGGGAGAAAAACGCTGGGATTAGACTTTTGACGCTGGGTGTGTCGCTGGCATCCGCGATGCACTGGGAGAAGCGCTGTATGTGCGCTGGGGCCGCACTGGTCCCAGTGCCCCAGTATAGCCGGTGCGGCCTGCGGCGTCAGCCGGACTAGCATCCCTCAGGGGCCAACAGGGCAACAGCGTACTTTCAATCGACCATCGGGAGGCTTAAAAATATGGTTCAATCAAGCGCTTTTTGCTGCGAAGTCGTTGCGCATTTGTAAGAAAACAAATACAGTATCTTTTTTCTAATGTTTCCATGTTTAGATAGGTCGTTTCGAGCGTTTCGAGAGAGACAACGACCGCCGCGCCTCGATCTCATGACACACTGACGATTAACGCACAACTAAAGCTGGAATTGAATAATGTGGACTACCATGCATAACCAACTTCACAGCTGATCTTAAGGGCACTCTAACACAATGATTACTGCAAAATGTTCAATGCGGGCTCAATCACAGGCGAGCGTAGCCTGCACCACGGCCCGGTATAAACAGCGAAAAGAAAAACTAAAACGAGGAAGAGAGTAGTTTACCGAGCGATGGGCCCATGAGGGAAAAAGCAACAACATACAGCGCTTGTAATACATAATATTTGGCGTGTTTCTTAAGCTTTAGCTCTCCTTACTCTACGTATCAAGAAGCCGAGCCCTCGGTCATCGCAACGCTTCCCGCAATGTTTACATACAAATAAGGTTTAGTTACACGCAATTAGGGTCATCGCTGCGACGCTTGCCGGTATTTAAGCTCGGTCGCACTTTTTCCTTGAAGGCTTCTACTAAAGCTCCCTGTTCAGCGAAAATTACGCCCACGGTAGCAGAGCACCACCCAAGAGCCGGCGTTGGTAAATTTCCCAGCGATATCAAACTCCACATGTAAAAATGATTCCAGTGCACAAAATAGCGCGCATAGGCACCCAGAACATTAGTTGCAAGTCGTGAGAGCAGACAGTAAGCTAAAATGATCTAGAAGTTGCAATTGTTAGAGCGGTATCAATGGCCTGTAGACTGCGAAACATGAAGTCCCGGCCTTATAAATGCGAGTCATGACATAAAATGCAGAAATGTTCCAGGAAAACAGAGCTCTCTGCTTGGCCGAGTGGTTAGCGTGCTGAGCTAGTGACTGATAAGTACCTAGGGAAGAATGTACATAGCGTCGGTATGGGCTAAAACTTCCAGCCAAACCTTGACTGATGTAAAGGGGTTAAAAACGCTCCATGTGCATAAGGGGCTCAATTCTCGATACCCATTCGGGCACCGGGTACACATTCTTGTGGGTTGCCACGAACGCCGCAACGGATTCGCAGAAGTACTGGCCTTGCACCAATGTCGGCGTGTCGCGCTGCCATGCAGGCTTTCCATATACAGTGCAATCCCATCAGCATTACTGCGTCGAAAGGGACGCCTTCATCATTTTCCACAGCTAGGAAACGAATTCCTCGGGGGTCTAGTGGCAGGTCTTTTTTCAGTGTTCTTTGTTGTGTAGCGATGTATGTCTAAGCAGGCAATAAAAAAAAAATGATAAGCACCTAGGGACGTAGTTCGAGGCGCGCTTGGTGCACTATTTTTTTTTCTTTTACTGTTTTTTTGTTTTTTTTTATGTACCTAACTTGTTTCGTTACTTTTTACTTTTTAATTTTTATCCCACGCCTTTTTTTCTCCGGGCGAACAGTGCCGCCAGTGCGGAGCGTGCCAGTATGCCGCGTCCCAGTGCGCCCAGTTTCCAGCGTCATGCTGGGAATATAATCAGGTATGGCACTGGAGCGCTGGCACCCAGTGGCACTGGTTTTTGCAATAGGGAATGCCGACACCTAACAATAGCCAGATCGGGGTCTCAAAAAATATAGAGAGAAGGCTCGAAACAGAACGACTACCTTACAATAGTTTGAGCCCCGTCCAAGTTGGCTCCGTATTTTGACATCAGGCCGGCAGTGGCTACTGCGCAGGATACGCTGGGTTCTCGTGCAAAATTATAAGACACCTCTGGTAGTGTCCGTCATTGAAGGTATAAGACTTGACAAATATATAAGACTTTGCAAGCATTACGCTGCCCACGGCCGCTATAGACACTCGCGAATGCGCGACCGATAATGACGTCTAACGGGCGCTTAGATGCAAACAGTTTAGGCGACAAGCGAGCTCACAGGCTAAGGGGCAACTTGTGAATAAAAGCATAATTTTGGGCAGCACCAAGCACAATATCAAAGTGTACAGTTGTTCTAGCAGAATAGCGGACACGTGAGCAGCTTAGCTGCACACAATGGCGAATGCCATTTTTCTTCGCCCAAAATGTTGGAGGAGGCATTTTCTGAGCTTCATATTGACAGCCGATAACAGATAGCGGTAACCTGAGGCAAGCGGTGCGACAAATTTAATACATGCAGCCGTATGTGCATTTAGCCACCCAAATATCAACACATGTACACAAAACACTGATTTGTTCACGAAGAAATACACGATTTAGCTGGAAAGCTTAACAAACAGATTGAGTTTGCTCTCTTCAATCCTTTTTCAACGAAAACGGAAAATTGGAAGTTCATTATTTTTCTAAGTGATTTACTGGCTGTTACACTGAGCCGACTGTTACTGCAGCGTCAGCAACAAAACACTGTATCCAGTATATTCTTTATCTGAACGGATTCCTACAATAGCTTTAGGACTTTTGCTGAACAACTCGCGCAGGCATTCAGAACTGGAATGTAAATTTATTTTAAGCAGCCATCTGTCATGGGCTTGATGTTGAGAGGGAGCAATCAAATAGCCATCGCAAATGCCTGAACTTGTACAAATTGCAGAGCGATGGAAGATGATTTGAGAGCGAATGGAAAAATAACAAGCATAATATGCACATGTCAGATGAAGGCAAAATTTGTAAATTATATCTTGACTTCTACATGCAAAAGAAATAATAAATATAAATCAATAATTTTATTTTCAAATGGAGACAAGTTCATTTGTAATTCGAGAGGCACGGGGAGCGACACCCGGCACCTCAACCAAGACCTTACGCGCGAAGTTTTATTCGTCGGAGGGCGATATTCAGAAAATATTTCAGCCTGCTTTTAGACCTCAGCACGAGCCGCTTTTGTCATCTTCATCGTCCCCTTCCTCTATTTCTGAGCGTCACACTATGTATGAGGACAATAAAAATTATGTATCATAGCAGTGATTTCAGTGAAATGAAACAAAAACTTCAAAAAGAACAGTCGAAATATTAGTTGCAATGTGCGTTGACCTATTGAATTCTGCAAACTTACCTGCTAGAGAAATGCAATATTTTACACCTAGTAAATCACAGAAGGTTGATCAAAACATAGAGTGCAATTTTAGGGTTATATGTTCCATACCACCTGAACGAATGTATCGGACAGCATTTGCAATAAAATACTCCAGTTAGAGATAAAGTGCACGTCCAAAGCGAGCTAAATCATCTTGCATCGTATTGGACATACTGATACACAGAGAAATACACACAAAAAGGAGAAAGTGCGTTTTGTGTATTCGTGTGCTTCTCGCTTTGTCCTCGCTTTATTTGCGCAGTTGTGAAATATCAATGAATTACACCATATTAGCCTGTCCATGCTTTGCAGCTTGCCGGCGTTTCTTTGAGCAGGCACGCTGGAGACCCTCACTCCAGCGGACATCTAGGGGGAGGGCACGTTTGACTCACTAGGATACATGCAGCTCAGAAAAAAAAGAGACAAATACTTGTTTTATTACGCATGAAAGCCTGCAGCCTGTAGCCCTCTCAGTGCTGAAGTCTGCAGCGACGGCTAACTCTACTCGGTCATTTGGCACCGCGGACACACGCAATATCGGCATTGTTTTAAAGCCGTAAAACAGAATTGCGGCGTGGAAACTGGTAGCTTTGTTTACCTTGGTTTTACTTGCTTTGCTTGATGTATTTCAGTACTATTGCACTTTCACGAGAATATTCAATTGAGTAATATTTCACATTTCACGAGCATTTTTGTACCTGATGCACAAAATGGAAATTAGTTCACAAAGCATTTGCCAGACTTTTTTTCTGTTTTTTTTTTATTTTGCAGACGATTTGCCACCTTGTTTGCCGGTATTTCAAGGTGTTCTTCCGGTGGTTACTGTGCAGGCATATATGATATTGTCGCCCTCTTCTCGCTCGCAAGGCACGTGAACTTTGGGCAATACCGTTTGAAATGTCGTCTGAGAAGAGCAATGAAGGATGTCACTGCTGACTTCAAAAACATTTTAATGCAAGCAATCGCAAATGCAAGACATGAGCGATCAATCATCCTCTACCAATTTATTTAACAACTACCATCTCTCAGGCAGAGGCACCCTGGTAAAGAGGTCCGTGATGTGTAATGACTACGTTGCAATTAATGACAAAAGCAGCACTTTAAACTAGTCATGGGAACCTGCAGTCGCTACCTTAAGGACAGGGCTTCTGGTTCGATATTAAAGCATATTAGAAGGTGAGATTATGATCACTACTTCCTATTTTATGTGTGAAGTTCGAGTTTGCAGCAACTGCGAATTTGCTTATAAGAATTAAATTTCTTACAAAAAAAACTGCCGACCGATCATTACGCGGCTGTATCGTCTACCAAACAGATGTGTGAAGGCGGAAAAGAGGACTGAGTTATTAGAAAAGAAAGTGTTTCAGTTCATAGGAAAATGAATGACAAGCCAAAAGGTATTAAGGCATTTTTTAGCATTTATGACTTCTTGTTCTCCGTTTATGTAAATTGTTTGCTAGGCAATCCATGGGAGGAAAAACATTAAAGATGGCTTAGCTCTGCTATGCCTGGATACACGTGGCGAAAAGCAGTGGCTACCCCTGGATCAGAAGAAGTTAATTTCTCCAGTCTTCTGCGCCGTTCGCCGGCAGGTAAACTCTCCTTGTATTCCATGTCGAGCGCGTCTAAGTTCACCGGCGTTCTATAATTCGTTTACAGGAAAGGAAAGGCGCAGCATCTGTCACTAGCGGAAGGCAGGAAGCGCCACCCGGTGGTGTTGGAGCGTACCCCTTCCTGCTGGGTCCTTATAGCTGACGGCAGATGGGTGACGTCATATCCTTAAAGTCACCACCCTAATTTATTGACAACTATTTTAGTCATTGGTACCTTCAAACTGCGCGCCAATCGCAATAACTGTCAGAACTGGAATCCAGCTATCATCCTCACGGTAGAAGAATTATGAAGAGCGTTTCATGACCCGGTGCGTAGCACAGCAGTAAAGCGCTCCGCTGGGGATCCAAGAGATGGAGGTTCGCTTCCCGGATGGAGACCGTTTTTTTTTTTTTTTTAATGAGGAGAAGTTGCACACCTCTTAAGCGTTACTAAGCAACTCAGGCAAAGCTTGGCGAGGGGGCTGCACAGCTGGCTTTGGCTGTAACGTCGCTTGGTCGTGGCATACGGCATACGTCACTCGGTTTCGCGCGTGCGTATAATGGAAAATTCTGTCGACCCGCTCACACGAAGCTCGGCTCCGACGCTCGTAGTGAAGCTTTTCGCTTCAAAAGCCGAGACCAACTGTCATTGCATGCTCTTTTGAGTTTTATCCCATAAATTTGCATCGGCTGTGAGTGAAGCTGTAGTGGAGGGCCTTGAGTAGTATTGATAAAAAGAATTCATGTATGTGATATCCCTAAGCATGCTCGCAAAGGCTCGACTGAATGAAGCTCGCTGTAATCTTTTAAGGAAGAAATGGCTAGGGCGCAATCATACAGCAGGCAATCGCATTCGCATAGCGGTTCGAGACGAAACCCATTTTTGCAAACTTCGCCCACTCCTGGAACGATGAGCTGCAATAAGGGCTTAATCGATTGAAACACATAAACGCTTCAAGCTGGTACGTAGCGGGGCTCCCGTAGAGAGATCAGGATAATACCAGGAGTGACAATGAAATATGTCAGACTCTGTGCTGTGAGCTGGCATAAATCATACAATGCGCACGCTTGGAGAGACAGTAGCTGCCTCTTTTAATGTTCGATAGTATACCTCAGCGTTTAGGTTTTAAATGTGCAGTTATTCGTGTTCGTGAATAAAGCCCTTGTCCAATCACTTGCTCCAATTGCCACCGCCTGGGCCAAGCAGCTGAGTACTGTTCCTTGCCTGCAGTTTGGCGAGAGTACAGCAGACTATCGCACGCTGCTGATCCGAACCGCAAGCGCCTGCATTGTAATCGCATTCAACCAACAGGACTTAAACGTGAATTTACGAGTAATTATTCCAGTTCTAGGAATAAATATACGCCATCATTGCAACTTGTCAAGGCGAAATTTAAACAGATTACCGTCATCATCAGCCTGGCTGATCACAATTCAAACCGATCACTTAGGCGCAAACAGCGTTCCTATTGACATTACTGAGCTGATAATCAGTCTACGGAATGAATGAAAAAATCCACGAGGACAAAAAAAATGCTCCGTGAACTCGAGTCAACCCTGAATACAAGCACTGTTTAAATCTTTGAACTCGTTCCATAAATTAGATTCAACGTAGTTCTGCGTCGGATAAAAAAAGAATCTGCGCGTCGATGGAATTGCATAAACTGGTTTGTGGCGTGATCTCATGCTGGTGAACACCTCCAGCAACGCACTCCCTCACCAGAATAGGCGTTGGCCAACCTTGTGCACTAATTCGTCGGAACCTCCCATGATTATTCCTAGAAAACCCCGGCCCTCAGTCAACAGCAGCTGTGGACAACTGACCACGATGGTGGTCAGACCTGTGACGGTATGGGGGGAGCTAAGGGTGTCTGACTCCGCTGTAGAGCCCAGCATTGGAACCTGACCTTAATAACGTTTAACGCTAGAACCCTAGCTAGTGAAGCCAGTTTAGCAGTGCTGTAAGATGAAGTAGATGGTATGAACTCGGAAGTAGGGCTTGGATAGGAGGATGAATGAGGCATATACTGTACAAAACGACGGGCATGTACTGTGTTATTGATGTTTACTGGAGTGGCGAAAACTAGGAGTTAGTATCCTTGTCAGTAACGATATAGCTGGTAATATAGAAACATTCTATAGCAATAATGCGAGGGTGGCTAGTATCGTAATTAGGCTTCATAGATGGTATAAACTGAAATTTGTACAGGCTACGCACCTACAAGTAGTCATGATGGCCAGGTAGCAGTTGAAAACTTTCATGAAAACGTAGAATTGGCAATGCAGAAAGGAAAGACGTAGTATACTGTACTAATGAACAACTTCAATGTCAAGGCAGGAAAAGTGCAGTCCGGGGTCCAGGCAGCGGGTGACTATGGCATTAGTTCTAAAAATAGCAGGTAGTTATTACTAGTTGCGTTTACAGAGCGCAATAGCTTAAGAATCATGAAGACCTTCACCAAACGGAAGAACCGGAAGCGGCCAACAAAAAGTCCTAGCGTGTAGACAAAAAAGGAATTGTCCTCATACTGTGTTCTAACCCAGCCATTATGCGGAATGTAGGAATAAACGGCAAAGTGCGATGGAGTGACCAAAGGATGGTAACGTGTTGAATTATTCTAAATCTCAAGAGGAAACGAAATAAAAAAATTCATCAACATAGTGGTGATGGGGAGGACAGAAGAGTTCAGGATCTCACTACTAGATAATACCGCATTCCTAATCACTCTTGTGGCACCGTCATGCCGCCGGACTGCATTGTCGGATGTATTAGCTGGCCTTAGCCGTGTTAGTGACACCGGTGTTCTTAGCCTACCTCTCTCGAGCTCCCGATAGCCATGCCGCATCCCAGTGCCGCGTCAGTGTGATTAAACCTGGCTTCTAACTTACGTTGGCTGCTCTGGCTGTTAGGCGGTGATATTTGGTGTAGCCGTGCGGGGTACCGTCCCATGTACGCTGACTTTTAGGGCACCTTTGAAGCCAGTTCCGAGTGTGTGGATACATTACCTGTCCACAAGGCGAGTCGTCATTTGCGAGGCTTACAGCCTGGTGTAGAGACGTGAGAACACCTTCAAGAGCCATGACGTCTACCTTCGGCAGCTATCCTCCTCCGCAGACTGGAGCGCGGCCGCCGTTTTTCCTTCACACAGCTCGGTCACCACCTTCGTTCCAGGGTGCTAGGTTTGAGGATGTTGAAGACTGGTTATCACTGACTTGACTTATTTCTCTGCCCCACTGTGCACGTTTTCTACCTTTTAATGCTATCACAACCATTTTTCTTTCCATAGCCCTCTGCGTTATCCTCAACTTAAGTAGAACCTTCTTTGTTTGCTTCCACTTTTCAGCCCCATAGGTAGTACAGGTACTATGCAACTGTTGTATACTTTCCTCTTGATCGATATTGGTGAGCTGCCAGTCATAATCGGGGAGTGCTTGCCAAATGCGCTTCATCCCCGTCTTATTCTCCTCGTTTTCCTTTTATGGTCCGGATCTGCGGTTACTACCTGTCCTAAATAGATATATTCGCCTACTACCTCCATTGCTTCGCTCCCTAACGTAAACTGCTGTTCCAAACACACACAGGTTTCCACAGCAGGAAAACTAAAGACAGTGTCCTCTGGGAGGTAGGGCCGCCGCTGCTGTACAGAGTCAAGATCCTCCACCAGACGATTACCGGTACGTGCAGTCCGACGATGACTCTACCCGACGAGCCTACCGACGACCTGAGAAAAACATTTTTCCCGCCGAAGTTAAAGTAACCGCTGATAACCGTAACGTAAATACACTCGTGAACACTGGCGCTGATTTTTCGGTAATGAGCAGTCGGCTAGCCACGACGCTTATAAAGGTTTTGACGCCTTGGAATGGGCCGCAGGTCCGGACAGCTGGCGGCCATGTGGTGACACCGATTGGTGTGTGTACCTCGTGAATTGAGATCCGAAGAGTTAATTTCCCCGGCTGCTTCACTGTGCTCTCCGAGTACTCCAAAGACCTGATACTCTTTTTGGATTTTCTCCGGAGTATGGTGTCGTGATCGACTTTAAAGACCTAATCATGTCGTTTGCCGCCAACAGCATTCTTGACGCTGAACCTAAGAAACATATGCCGAAGCTACAAGTGTGTGACGATCACGTTGGGATATTTTTAACATCCAGCATGTTTGTGACTGCAGAGTGTGATTGCAGCCCCGGAACTATTGACATCACCGAAACAAATATGTCGTTGCTTCTGGGTCGACAAACCCTTATCCCTCGAGAACTTATTGAAATGAAGGACAGGGGAACCGAACGTTTGCTGACGAACTTCGGCTGTGAACCGAAATGTTTGGCAAGCAAAACAACGATTGCGTATTTTGAAGAATTCCGGGAATGCGCAGGACCGTACGCGTTTGTCCGATGTCACGAAGTCATTAGAAAACTAAACTACCCCACATAAAAGTGGCGCCAACCCGGACGTCTTGCCTAATAAACAACTCTGCCTAGAGATACTTATCGACTACATCCGGGACTGTTTAGCAACGACCTCCCTGGTGTGGGGCCATGCTCCACGCTGGAGGCAGCGCAGCGCGCCAGCCACATTTGAAGGGCGCGCCGCTTCCTGGCACTCCCTGTTCACTAAAGGTCCTTTACTGTGCACTATTTCACTGCCCTTTTTCCTCCCCCGCCGATCGGGAAACTGGTCTCCGCTCGGACCCCATAAGACGAATGGCACTGGCGTCTCACTCCCTCTTCGCTCGTCGGTTTCCTGCTGCCCGCTTGCTGCCCAATCCCTGGCTGCTCTCCCGACCTGATAACGGCATGACCCCAGTCCCCCCGGATCTGCCTGGCCGGGCACGCCCGCCTTCAGTCCTACCTCAGTGATATAAAGATGTTTCTTTCACGGCCCGCTGCGTGTGTGTGTTCCGTCTCCCTCGTGGAGATGAATCGCCCACAAGGATTAGACAGGCACCGCTCACACAGCATCGAATTATAGTCGAAAACTAGAGATCATCATGTCAGTCGCCTTATCGGCTCTCTCCGAAGACGCTGGATGCAATTCGCCGGCAAGTTCAGAAAATACTCCACGACGACGTGATCCAGCCGTCTACGAGCTCATGGGCGTCGCCTGTTGTCCTAGTGGCGAAGAAAGATGGAACCCTACAGTTCTGCGTTGATTACAGGCGTTTAAACAAAGTTGTCAGAAAAAAAAAACTTTATCGTCTACTGCGCATTAATGACTCCATAGGCCGTCTGCACCACTCCAAATACTTCTCATCGCTCGCTTTATGCAGGGGTTATTGGCAGATTGAGGCAGACGAACGCTACCGGGAGAAGACCGCCTTTATTACCCCGGACGGTTTGTACGAATTCAGTGTTGTTTATTTCGGCCTATGCTCGGCTTCTGCGACCTTCCAGCGGATGATGGACACTGCTTTCTGACCTGAAATGGCAGTCTTGCCTGGTGTACCTGAATGCCGTTGTTATTTTCTCCGACACTTTCGAGGAACACCTGAGGCGCCTGCGCGCATTTTCGAAGCCATTCGTTAAACCGGTATGTAACATAAATGCCATTTCGCTTTCAAAGAACTGATGTTTCTGGGCTACACTGTGAGTGCCAAAAGGCGTAAGCCCAGACCTCAACAAGATAGCCGCTGTAGCTGCTGTCCCCATTCCAACCGACGAGCAAATTATACTTTTTTTTCCATGGTCTTTGTACCTAATATTGACGTTTCTTGAATAACTTCTCGCGCATAGCTGAGCCCCTAAATCGCCTCACAAAAGAGACCAAAGTGTTCTGCTAGGGCCAAGTGCAGCAACAGTCCTTTCAGGAACTACGAAGTCAACTACAAAGTGCGCCTATACTTTGTCACTTCCATGAGCAAGCCGACACAAAACTGTGCATAAACACAAGTAACGCCGGCCTTGGAGCGGGCCTTGTACAAAGGCAGAATGGTGTTGGACGCGTAATCGCATACGCACGCAGCACGTTATCCCGGTGTAAGGTGAACTACTCCAATACCGAAAAGCTGTGTCCAGCTATTGTGTGGCTGTGAAAAAATTCTCCCCTACTTGTATGGCCGGCATTTCCGTGTAGTGATTGATCACCGCTGACTCTGTTGGTTAGTGAGCCTCAAAGATCTCTCAGACCAGCTGGCACGCTAGGGCCTTCGGGTTCAAGAATTTGATGTGACCGTCATCTATAAATCAAGCAAGAAGCGCAGTAATGCAGACTGTTTGTCCCGCGCCCGTCTTCAGCATAACAGCACTGAGCTCGAAGACAATTCTCTTTTATTGCGTTAGCAATACTGCTCCAGGTTTCGCCTCGTTGGGTAGCACCGGCCAGACTCATGGTTTATACCGTTGTCTAGCAACCGCTTCAGCCGAGATCCGCCATAAGAAAACGAAGGAGATAGAAGAACGCTCGGCCAACGACAGTTATTGCTTTTGTTCGTCATTTTGTTCAGCAGCATCGACCTCTCCTCATTTATATGTGGGCTTGTAGCTTACGCTCTCGCGTCATACTCTAAAGGATGAGCTTAAGTCTCACAATAATGTAGTACCTTACACTGTAGGGCGTGATAGAGGCAAAATGTAGCAGGCAAAACAAGCTTCTGCCGTTGCTATCGCAATTCAACTAGGGTAACCACAGTTAAACCACGACAAATGTTTATTTGCGCTATCTCAGCGGACACTTTGGCTCAACAACAAAGTGACGACCTTGAACTATGGCCTGTCTAGATGGAAATATTCCGACTCCGCCTCGATCCTTTTCGCGCGGATTCCCATCGTTCTGTTTACGATACGGCATCCTGTACAAGAAGAATGACGGGCTGACGGAAGCTAATTATCCTCTCGTTGCACCTAAGGCTTCTGCGACAAAGTCCTACAGGCGTCTCACGACTATCCTTCTTCTGGTCACCTAGGGTTTTCCCGAACGTTGGCACGCGCATACGACAAAAGTATTATTGGCCTAAGGTAACTGCAGGGGTCAAGCGCTACGTTAAAATTTGCCGGAGTGCCAACGTTGAGCAAAGCCACCGACTAAGCCGTCCGGACTGCTACAACAAATTAATCCGCCACAAGTCCAGTTACAACAAGTCGGCATGGATTTACTCGGCCCGCTTCCGGAGTCCTCGCTCGGAAATCGGTACATTGTGGTCGCCACTGACTATCTCAGCGATACTCTGAAACAAAAGCTCTTCCCCGTCTTACCGATGCTGAAATTGCGACCTTTTTTATGCCGAGCATTTTACTTCGTCACGGTGCACCCTCTATCCTTATAACGGACATGGTAACGCCTTTTACCTCGGCTCTTACACAGGTGGTTATGCGACTCAGTGTCACAAGTCACCAAAAAACAACCGCCAATCGTCCGCAAATAAATGTACTCACTAAACGGCTTAATAAGGCAATCGCCGATATGATTTTAATGTATGTCGATGAGGACCATCGAAACTGGGACGCAATATTTGTGTATGTCACCTTGGCGTATAATACTGCCAAGCAAGAAACGACGCATTCACTCTGTTTTGTTTAGTCCACGGCCGGGAAGCCATGACTATGGTCAACGCAATGCGAATAGTGTTAATCTCACAGTCATAGGTGCTGATGAATTCGTTCTGCATGCCGAGGCTATCCGCCAACTTGATCGACATCGTATCCGACGCCAGCAAGCAAAATACGCTCACCGGAGTAATCTACGCCACAGAAGTGCGAGTTACGAGCCCGGAGAACATGTTTGGGTGTGGAGTCATATCCGAATGAGAGGGCGTTCTGAAAAGCTGCTTTGTCGATACTTTGACCCGCATGAGACAGACCGCCAACTCAGCGAAGTGAACTACGAAGTTTTTCCCCAGGGAGCTATTTGTTCCTCTCGACGGCCAAGATCGGAAGTGGTACACGGTTGTTCGAATAATGCCCTCCCATTCCCGTTAGCCACTCATTCGCCTCAGCCACCCGACACTGTCGATGTTGCTTTTTGCTTGGATGGGCAACGGTTAGCGCCGCGGATGGCGTCTTTCACAAAATCGAGGAATGCCGCATTCTTAATCGCTCTTGTGGCGCCATCATGCAGCCGGACTGCATTACCGGACAATTTGACTGACCTTAGCCAGGTTAGTGACCTCGGCTTTCTTCGTCTTCCTCTGTCGAGCTCACGCAGTCATGTCGCGTCCTAGTGGCGCGTCACTATGATTAAACCTACCTTCTAATCTACACGTTGGCTGCTCTGGCTGCTTGACGGTGAAGCTCTAACAGAGGATGACGGCATTAGCCTAGTAGCAATGAAGAATAATTTCAAAGATATCATTACAGATTCCGCTGTAAAAGTAAGCGGTAGGATAGTTAGAGAGGATACCAGCAAGCTGTTTAAAGAGACAAAATATTTGATTAACTAACGCCAGAATATGCAAGCTTCCAATCCAAAAGAGTGGATAAAATTGGCTCAGATATCAAAGCTAATCAATAAACGCAAAGTGACCAATATAAGCAAGTATACCATTGAAAAATTTGAGCATGCTGTAAAGAAAGGGAAAGTCTTAAAGAAGTGAAGAAGAAATTGGGTATAGGCAAAAATCAGATATATGCACTGAAGGAAAACGTGTAAAATAGTTACTAGATAATCGGTAATATATTGGGGGCCACATTAGACTGCTATCAAACAAAAGATCAAGCAGGATTTCCAAAGGGGTACTCTACAGCAATCATAATAGTACCATCAGCCCGGGGATAAAAAAGTGCCCTCATACATGGAATTCAATAACCACGACAAAGCATTTTAACTCAATAGAAACTATGGCGGTCGTGCAGGCATTGCGAAGCCAGTGTGTAGACGAACCATACGTGACAGTGCTGGAAGATATATTTAGTGGCTGCACAGCAACCACAGTTCTGCATAAAGTAACAAATCGCTTCTAAAGAAATATGTTAGGAAGGGCGACGATCTCCCCAGTGCTATTCACGGCTTGCTTTGAGAAAGTATGCAGAGACTTGGAATGGGAGCAGTTAGGAATAAGGGTAGATGGAGAATACCTCAGTAATCTGCGATTTGCTGATGACATTGCCTTGCTACGCAACTCGTGGGGTGAACTGCAAAGTGTAATTGATGACGTAAACAAAAAAAGTAGAAAGGTAGGCTTGAAAATCAATATGCAGAAGACTAACGTAATGTTCAACAGCATCGGGAAGAAACAGCAGTTTACGTTTGGTGGCGAAGCACTGCAAGTATTAGGCGAGTGTGTCTACTTAGGAGAGTTAGGGTTCGCAGGTCCGGATTATGAAGGGAAATAACAAGGAGAATAAGATTGGAAGGAAGCGCATTTTGCAAGCACTCGTCGAAAATGACTAGCTGGAGAGGTATTGCTGGAGAGTAAAGTATAAAAAGATTGCATCTCACCTGTGCTCACCTACCGGGATTAAACGTGGAGGCTAACGAAATGGTTCTACTTAAGCTGAGACAACGCAAACGACTATGGGACGGAAAAAGGTAGGTGTAACTTTAAGGGATAGGAAGCTCGCAGAGTGGATCAGAGAAATAAATGAAGGTAATGACTGGCTAATGAAATCAAGAAGTACAAATGAGCATTGGCAGGACATGTAGTGCGAAGAGAGGATAATTGATGGTCGCTTAGGGTAACAAACTGGATTCCAGAGGAAAGAAACCGTAGCAGGCGGCAGCCGAAAATCAGGTTGGTGGATGAGGCTAAGATTTTCGCAGTGGTCAATTGGATGCAGCTGCACAGGATCGGGTAATTGGAGGAAAATGGGAGAGGTATTCGCAGTGCTGTGGGTATAATCAGGCTGATGATGATGATGAATACAAGATCATATACAGAACACGCACACTCTCGATCAAGCCATGCGAACCGGAATGGTCAGCAATTTGGTCCAAGCACTGAACACGACGTAAAGCCGGTATACTGAACTATGTTTTGTGATCTGTAGCGCACTGTGTCCACTAATGACAGTAAGCGGCGGAAACAACTGCCGTGATTAGGAAAGTTCCCAGAATAATTATAATACGTAAGCTTTTCCGAAATTATGTTCATAAGAACTGCATGGTGCTTTTTTGCACGGAAAATTTGCGCGCCCTTTTCGCAACCAGCTACCGCATATTTCACTCTGCTAAAATAAAGCATAGAACGCAAACATCCCAGATCTAGGCAGCGGCTCTAGCGCAGACCCGTTTCCGGCAGCGTTGCGCTGGATTGCTCGATCTTCTTGTTCTAAATTTCAGAAAAGAAATTGTGGCTGCCAAGTTCTTCCCTCCGGGCCAAAAATATTGATCATTGCGCTTCCCTACTTTCGCATCGACAAAGTCTAAGTCACGTGGTTTAAAAAGAAACACACGAACAGCCCAGAGCCTCCAGGTTTCATGGGGGGGGGGGGGGGGGCCTTCCATGCTCCCTATCCTTCGTGGAGTACGTTGCAGCGTAATCAAAGGAGAAAACATCACTAAGTAGCCATCGAGCACACCACTTTGGAGTCAGGAGTCCCGCCACCAAACCAAACCCAAGTGGTGTATGCAGGGTATAAAAAATATATCAGTAAATCTTACTCCGGACAGCCCTCCTTAGGAAGCATCGTCCCGGTGAGAACAAAAGGAAGTAGGAGGTTAAGGTCAGCCTGAGTGGTATGGCTTCATACGCACGACGTGGACGACGTCAGTTTGGTGCTGGCGTCGCTTTGATGTCGACACCCCGTCTGGCATCACCTCATAAGGGACGTCGGTTAAACTTCGCTGAACAACATAGGGTTCAAAATATCGCCGCAATAGTTTTTGGGAGAGTCCACGGCGGTCAAGGAGTCCAGACCCACACTTTGTCGCCAGGTTCGTATATTACATTCGGTGTCTCTGATTGTAGCATCGTGCATCATGCTCCTGCTGATTTTTGATCCGCACACGCGCTAGTTGGCGAGCTACCTCTGCACGCTGAGCGAATTCCTCGGCGTCCTGATCGAGATCATCGGTGTCGGCATTCGGGAGCAACATTGCATCCAGCATAGTTGTTACTGGTCGCCCGTGAAGAAGGCTGAATGGTGTCATGCGAGTGGTGTCTTGGCGCGCCGTATTGTAGGCGAACGTGACTTAGGGAAGTATTACGTACCACTTCTTGTGGTTCACGTCGACGTACACGCAAAGCATGTCTTCGAGGGTCTTATTGAGGCGTTCCGTAAACCCATTGGTTTGAGGGTGATAGGCTGTAGTTTTACGGTGACTGGTACCACTGAGGCGAAGAAAGATTTCCGAAAGTTCGGCCGTAAATGTAGTTCCTCGGTCAGTTATAATAAGTGCCGGAGTGCCATGCCTCAGGACAATGTTCTGAACGAAGAACTTAGCTTCTTCGGCGGCGGTACCCTTGGCAGAGCCTTGGTCTCCGCGTAGCGGGTCAGATAATCAGTGGCGACAATTATCCATTTAACCCCGGCTGTAGACGTCGGAAATGGTCCTAGGAGGCCCATACCAATTTGCCTAAAAGGTGTCGCTGGCACTTGAAGAGGGTGGAGTAGGCCAGCTGGTTTTACAGGGGGTGATTTGCGGCGCTGGCTGTCTATGCACGTACGTACATAGCGTTTCACTGTCGCCGGCAGTTCTGGCCAGTAGTATCCGTTCTGTACTCTAGCCAACGTGCGGGTGTAGCCGAGGTGACCGGCGGTTGGCTCGCAGTGGCACGCTTGCAAAACTTCAGTGCGGAGAACCGATTGCACGACGATTAGATGACTGCTACCCCAGGACGGAAGTTCTTATAAAGTACATTGTTGCGAATAAAGAATGAACAGATTACTCGGGCGAAAACCTTAGGAACAACCGTAGTTCGCGCTGCTGTTGGGAAAGCGTCGCGTCATCTATGACACCTACAAACGCAGTGTCTTCATCGGTCCTAGTGAAAGGTTCGACCGGCGCTCGCGAAAGGCAATCTGAATCTGTGTGCTTCTTTCCAGATTTGTAAATAACTGCCATGGCGAATTCTTGTAATCGAAGGCTCCAACGCTCGAGTCTCCCTGAAGGGTCCTTTAAGTTCGTCAGCCAACAGAGAGAGTGATGGTCGCTGACGACTTGAAAGGGGCGAGCGTACAAATAAGGGCGGAACTTCATAACCGCCCGCACCTGCAAGGCATTGTTTTTCGGTTGCCGAGTAGTTCGCGTCTGCTTGAGATAGGGTCCTGCTGGCGTAAGCAATTACCTTTTCCCCACCATCCTGGCGCTGCACACACACAGCACCGAAACCCACGTTGCTAGCATCCGTATGATCAGTGTAGGTGTCACCCGTTAATATTTTGGGGGTATTATTAACGATGCGCCCTTAACGGTGCGCACACTCCCATACACCCTTAGAGTGAGTGGGGGTAGCTGTTCCGGTCGCAAAGGAGATGCCCTCGACTAGCGTGGCAAGCTCAGCCGGAATTCAACTACCTTGTAGTGACAGAAGGGGGTGGTGGTTTGGTGCCCAGTGGTCGCCGGTTCAAGCCAGAGTAAGGATCGGAGTCAGAAGTAACAAACTAAACACAATTTATGCACAGCAAGAGACGATACAAAGGGATACACAAGATCATTTCAAATGCACAGACGAGAGGTTCACAGAATAAGAAACGCTAAGCATGCAATTACAGAATGATTCATTAACACAGAGGCTTTACAACAGATCAAACACGAGAGAGTTACATAAACAAACACCAAATTGTTCACCGGGCACTGTTGCAGTCCGACGCCTCAAGAGTCACGATGTGGCCGCCATACGAGACGAGCGCCACTCCCTTGAAAGTCCGTGGGCTTGCCAGCAGCGGGTGATCCCCGGGAGTCTATCCGAAGCACAGGCGAGCACGTCGCAAAACACTGACGAACTGACTGATTGACTGGCTGACTCACAAGCGGCGCGGTCTCTTTAAATAGGGCGCGCCGCGTCTGTCTGTTAGCACGCACCAAAACTAGCGCGCGCACACACTTAGCTTCGCTGGTTATAGCGCTCTCTCTTCCTCCCGTCGAGCCGCGCGTCGTCATTGGCTAGGTCCCATAGAAGATTCTGGAATTTTCTGGCGGATTCCAGTCCCATGAACCACCGTCCTCCCCGGGCAATGGGAAAGAGGGTGACGGCAACGCGTACAAAGCTACGCGCTCTCCCGCGCGGGGAAGAGGCTTTTCTCGACATGTTTTCCACGCGACGCCGCGCCGCCCCGCGCCGTACCGGCTTGATGAAAATGTGCGCCGATTTCGTGACAGTAGGGGTGTCGTCATCAAAGTGCGCCAGGACAGGTGGTGTCTGTAGACGCCTCCTCAGCTCATTGAAAGCTTGTTGCTGTTCTTCACCCCAGGGAAAGACAGCGTTGTCACGTGTCAGTGAAGTTAATGGCCAGGCAATCCGATAGAAGCCAGCAATAAACCGACGGTAATAGGCGCAAAGACCCAGGAAGCGCCGCAATGTCTTTTTGTCCGTAAGTGTTGGGAACTTGGCGACTGCGGAGAGCTTTTCAGGATCAGGCCGAACACCTTCTTGGCTGCCGATGTGCCCTAAGAACTGCAGCTCCTCGTAACCTAAATGGCACTTCTCGGGTTTTAGTGTGAGGCCCGCAAATCGTATGGCCTTAAACACAGCTAGCAAACGGAGTAGATGATCTTCAAATGTAGCCGAAAACACGATCACGTCGTCAAGATACACCAAACATGTTTGCCACTTAAATCCCCAAAGCACAGTGTCCATAAGCCTCTAAATTTTTTTCTGGCGCTGAGCATAAACCGAACGGAAGGACTTTAAACTCATACAATCTGTCGGGAGTGATGAATCCTGTCTTCTCCCGATCCCTCTCATCCACTTCGATTTTCCAATATGCACTTTTCAAGTCCATCGACGAGAAGTAACGTGCATTTCGTAGGCAATCCAAGGAGTCGTCGATGCGAGGGAGAGGGTACACGTCTTTTTTGGTAACTTGGTTGAGCTTGCGATAGTTTATGCAAAATCGTAAGCAGCCGTCCTTCTTTTTAACAAGTACCACGGGGGAAGCCCAGGGACACTGTGACGGCTGCACAACGTCGTCTCTAAGCGTTTCGGCCACCTGGCGCTGAATGGCTTCACGTTCTTTCGGAGCCACACGGTAAGGATTTTGTCGAATCGGGCAAATCGAGTCATCCGTGATAATCCGGTGTTTTGTCAAAGGCGTTTGGCCGATCCGCGATTCTGAAGCAAAACAGTCTCGAAATTGATCTATGAGATCCAAAAGGCGGTCCCGCTCAGAAGAAGACAAATTTGGGCTCACATCAACGATGGTTACGGGTGTCTTGCACACTGATCCTCGATGTTGAAGTAAGCAGCAGTGCTGCGCATTTGGGAGGCTGTCGAAAAAGGCCACAGTTGTGCCTTTCGGAATTTGCTGGCGCTCGTCGCTGAAGTTTGTCAGCAGCAGTTCGGTATGCCCATTGGTCAAGTTGACAAGCCCTCGAGCTATAAAAACACCTCGGCTGAGTACCAGGGTAACTGCCCGTTCGGCGACGCCATCGCCTGTATGCGCCACGTCGATTTCACTTCAAGAAGAGAGCATGATCGCGGAGGTAATGTCACCGTCTCATTGGCAACGCGCAAGGACAATAGTGGTACTTGCGCATAACCAAGGTCTTCATGGTTATAGGTGAAGGCAACGACGCTGTCACGGATGCTGATTACAGCCCCATGAAGACGCAGAATGTCCATGCCCAAGTTGAGGCCTTTGCAGCAGTCAGGGAGAATAACGAAGCTGCCACCAAACACCGCGTTTCCTATTCCTATACGGGCAGTGCATTTTCCTGTCGATGCCAGTAGCTGACCTCCCCCACTTTTTATTACTGGTCCAGTCCATTCAGTTTTTACTTTGCGCAGCGTGTAAGCCAGTTTCTGGCTAATATTGAAAAATATGCGTCTGTATCCAGCAGAGCGTGTACCTCCAGCCCATCAATGGAAACGGCGAGGTGAGCGCTAACAAAGTTATCTGTGTGGATCGTCCCTTTTGGAATTTGCGGCGGAAGCGCGGCAAGGCGTCACCACCGAGATTCTAACGAGGCCTTTGCATCACCTTCTCTCCCATCAGCGAACGTCACGACAAGCGGATGAGCGATAAGGTGTCAGCCACTGAATCTGCGCGTACAGGCTTGGGTAAAGGGGCGACATAATATCATGTGACTAGACTCAGATTCGCGCTCGCACCTTCATTTGCTAGTACTTTATCGCCATCCGCCTGTCGTGACGTAGGCTGCTGGGGTGCGCAGGCCTTGTCAAGATCTCGGTGGTGTCGGGCAAAGTCGGCGCTGTCAGCTTCGTCGTCATGGCTGATCATCTGGTACGGTATTTTCGGCGGTAGTGCGGCAATGTCAGTGTTAGCGGCGGCGTCAGAAGCACGGGTTGTCGGCAATTGCGGCGGTGGTGAGGGTTTCGACACTTTTCGACTGATTGCAACCTCCCCTTGCGAGGTTGCAGCTCTTAGTTTCCCCGGTGAGGGCTAGGGGACCGCCGTCCGCTAACGTCAGTAGTGTTGTGACGCGTCGGCGAATAATAACGCTGTGGCGATGGGGAGGAGCGGCGGCGGAAGCCCGAGGATTCGGTTTCCCTGCTGACCGGAGGGTCGTCGTCGATTTGGGCGGAATCAGTGTCGAAGCGGCGGCGAGCAGAAGCAGGCGGAAAAGCCTGCCCCTCTTCGCGGTGGCGACAGTACCGATACACATGGCCAGGTTATCCGCAGTAGAAACAAAGTGGCCGGCTGTCATAATTGCGCCACCTGTCAGTTCGGCGCAGCTGAGAGCGCCTGGGAGGCTCCCACTGAGGCCCCTGGAGGAACGGAATCTCCTGACGGTTCGGTGAGCTCGGTGGGGCGTGGTCTGGAGGTGCGTGACGAAGGACCGCAGCATAGCTCTCGGGCTGCGGCTCGAGGTAAGGTGCAGCAATGTTGGCCGTGCAGCTGATCGGTTTTGGAGCGTGGTATAGTTCGGAAAGGGGTGCAGCGTTGTCGACTGGATGAGACTCGTTGCACGGTGTAAACGTGATAGGGCGTACCGAATTTCAGTCCTCACTGTTTCCATGAGGGCCTCTGACGACTGAGCCTTCGTAGTGGTAATTCGCTTCAGCTCCTCAAGGACAATGCCTCTAATGATGTCTCGAAGAGTGGTCGTATCTGTTGCAGTCAGCGCCGCCGCAGTCGTCGGGGCACAGTTGGCCGGTCGGTTGTACGGGCGGCACCGGTCTTTGAGGGCTCGTTCGATAGCCGTAGCGTCCTTAACGAACTCAGTCACGGTTTCAGGGGCGTTGCGTACCAAGCCGGCAAACACCTGTTCTTTGACGCCATGCATAAATGCCGTAGCTTCTTTGGCTCACTCATATCAGGGTCGGCACGGCGAAAAAGGCGAGCCATGTCTTCCGCGAAAATAGCCACGCTGTCATTCAGCTTCTGGACGCGCACTTCAAGTAGGCGCAGCACATTGTCTCATCGATCCGTTCTCGCAAAAGTATCTACCAGCTGGCGGCGGAAGTCATTGTGGATAAGCTGGTCTCGTGGTTTTCAAACCACGTTCTAGCATTATCCTGAAGGACAAAATAAACATTGGACAACTTCTGGTCTGCGCTGCATTGATTGATTTTGGCCACTCGCTCAAACTGGTCAAGCCAGTCCTCGACATCTTCAAACGCTTCCCCGCGAAAGCACTCTGGTACCTTGGTGTACTGAAGAGTCACCGGCGTAAGGTTGGAATGTGCCACGGCTTGGGGGCCTGACTAACTTGGGCGTTTGAAGAGTCGTTCAGCAGATGGCGGTACTCCAGGGCTAGGCCCAGAAGGCGGCGGCTAGCGGGATGGACAGGAGTGCCGATGTTTGGGTTCCGCTGTGTACTGCCGGAAGGAGTCTTATGCATACCCCAGCGCGCTCCACCAGTGTTACGTCTCGACAGAACGCCAAGGAGGGCAGAAAGATAAGACTGTTTTAATAGTAGACTAGAACGAGTTTTGCGCTCAAGCTTCCTCCTTCTTTCAGCTCGCGCTTGTGTTCCCAGTCGTCATCTTTTGCGTCGTCTTCTATGCGGCAATATTATATAAGCTTGTACATTCGCGCGAGCATATCTCACGCGATTACATGATTCCTCAATACAAATTGAGCTAGTCTCTAGGGGCAAGAGGATCGTCGGGTGCAAAGGTGTCATTCGCAAGGAAAGCGTTATTTTTACTTCACAAGGTAAGCGCCAGTTCAAGTTATGACGTGAATACCAGCTGCAACATCAGGAAAATGCCTCGTGTTTTACCTGCGACCGCCCTGCAGGAAAAATACGACCTCAGGCTTACGATGCACGCTTCATATTGTGATCAGCAATTGCAGTCTTCGTAATATCTCAACCCGATTAGGTATAAAAAAAGGTCATCACACTATTTTTTTCTAATGCTTCACGCACACAAACCACGGACAGAGACCCTGACATTAACTATGTGTCTGACCCTGATATCGATTGCCATTTAGCATGGAAGCAATGCCCGCTGTAAAAAAAAAAAAGTTCTCTCTCTGCGCCCGACCAAAAATAAAATGAAACGTGGAGGAACTACCGAAAATTATAGCGTTCTCAAGATTATTTGATAGAAGTCATTAATTATTTATTAGTTTGGAGACTGTCCTTTACCGACTGAAACTCCTCTTATCTGCACTTTTCCGCAACACGGTAAAGACCCAAGCTTTCAAGTAGTGCCCAAATAATCTCATTCTCTTCAACTCTCTGCAAACTAATTAAATGCATACATACACGAAATCAATATTATCTCGAAATAATTTTGCAGGATTGTTATTCAGATCTGTCGGGGTTTCGCCCTGAACGAAACATTTCGATTCTCTCTGGCTCATGCGGCACTTCTTTAACTACACACCACGTATTGTCGCACCCAGCGACTACAGGCCGTCGTTATACACAAAACATTCGGTTATATTCGCCACGATACTATGTCTTCGAGAATAAAAGTTGGTTTACTGGATGTGGCGCATGGATGAACCTCAAGAACCTAGTATTTGAATAGCGTGCTCCGCAGGGTACTGTTTTGGGGCTCATGTTCTTTGATCTCGCCATATGCTGAGAACTAAAAAAATCCCAATGTGACATGACGGCTCTATTTGCGAACTATGCTGATGACGTGAACATATGGAAAGTGATAAATAAAGCTTGCAGGACTAATTACGGAAAATGTCTTAGATTTTGAGATTACCCTCACCGCTAATGGCCTTGGTCTTTACCGTCAGAAAACAGATCATTGATGACAGATACATGAACGATCCCGACATGAGCATCGCGTCTCCTATCTCGGCCCACATATTATAAAAACTAAGACGGCCAATTAATCAGTTTATATTACTCGGTTTTCTATCACCGAATGTAACAGCTCCCAAACGTGTGCGCATAAATTACAAATTAAATGAGCATCCATTTTACTTACAGTACATGTCTTCTCTAAGCAGTTCGCAGGACCAATAAAACATGTTAGTCGCAGCCTAGCTATGGCTGTTGCCAGGAAAAAAATCTTATATGCCACGCCGATAATAGTCTCACCGTTATCAAGAAGATTGGACGCCTTAATAGGAGGGTACACAGCATTTTCATTGAGCTCAATAAACACATCTAGGTATCTACAGTTGAGTGCACAGCCGTCTTGCTTCAGCTTGCAGATGTTATCTGCAATGCCAACATTAATCATCTCATTCGCTGGAGACTACCCTACAACTATTATTTCTATTCTTATATTAACATAATATTTTTAAATAAAAATCGACTGGAACATCGATGTGATATATTCGTCTTGTCTGTTTTTAAAGGACCCATTAAAAGGTATTTGCTAAAATTATAGCAATAATTATCCCATCAATGCTCGCTACAGCTTCAAAATTTTTAAGTTAACTTTATTAGCACCGAAAATATGGGCGATCGAAAATAATGCGCCTACTCTCCCCTCTGACCTCAAGCCACGCAGGGCGTAAAGACAGAACGAAGAAAAGAAGTTGGTACAGCGCCCCACTGCGCCCTGTCCCGTCCGGGTAATTTGGCAGCGTCCAGTGAGTGGGCTCGCCATCTGACGTCAGTGGGAAGCTTGACGCGAGATGTATCGCTCTAATCGGTTGCGAGTGGTAACATGAATACTTTTTTGAAAATTATTTGCAAAATATAAGCTGCAATCAAAGGTTTCAAATTTGGCTCAAATACTCACAAAGAGCACATCTATGGATTTCTTTCATTGTAATTGTACTACAAGTAGCATTTCAAACACTTTTACCCATTGTGTGAATATATGGGAAGTAGTGTTAAGGCATTACCACTCATAAATAAAGTGATAAGTGACATTTATGTACACACACCACAAAATATCAAAAGATTTATTTTCTTACTTATAGCAGCGACAAACAGCCCCTAATGACGTCGCACAACGTCTGGTAATTCGTCATTCTGCTAAACATTTTGCCTTCTTTTATGGCCACTGAATATTTAATCGTCTCTATTGCCGCCTAACTGCACCTGATATGAACTACAAAGGGCGCATATTTATTCGCGTCTCTTGCCCTCTAAATGCTACTCTTTCCAGAGAAAAAGATGATTTTTTTATAGTAGACAAACGTGCCACTATTCAATTCAGGACAGCTGTGGATGCGAAAGTTCAGCGAACTTTCTTTAAAAAGCGATAATCAACTCATTTTTCATGCTTCATTCAGCCATGAGTGTCTTAGCAGTCGCAAGTATGATATTCGCGCTAATGTATATTGGTATAGACGCCGATGAGGAGAACCCTCACCTATCACCTCTGGGCAGTCTTCGAAAGTACCAGGATCCAACATATGTATGTAACCCATATTGAGATATCAATTACAGACAACATTTGTTTACAGCATCATAACTGTATACTTTTCATTCAGGTGTCTGCAGATGCGTGCATTCGCATTTGACAGGCAATTTATAGTAATCTTCAATTATGACGAAATCACCTCTCACATCGGTTTATTTTGTTTCATAATATAGGCGTACAGAAAATGAAATTTAAATTTTGAAAGCAACACTTTAGTTATCAAATCCACTGTGCAAAATATTTCGAGCGTAATATCCAAATAATAGGCATATTTGCACTGAAGTGGCATTGTAAAATGATGAGTGGCTTCCATTTCACTTTTATTTAGTCCATAGTTGCTGGCTTTGAAGTTTCCGGCTCAAGTTTTCATCGGACTGGCGTTAAACCAACTGTGCTTGATTATTTTATGTATCGCTCTGGACGCCACATGTTTGACATGGTCAGAAAAAAAAAAGATATAACTTAATATAATCTGATATTCTCGTTTCAATTCATACTGGGACGCGTTATGGAAGAAATATTGCCCACTAAATGCCTGTTGTACTTATATACGTAGTAGAACTGGTCGACCCAAGAGAAACAATATTGCGGGAAGATGATGTGAAAACATCAGACACGTGTAATATGAATCACAATAAGTCTTCTTACAAGGGTTACAATTAGGGACATTTTATGACATTCAGGGGTAGGAATTTATTTGCAAACGAAATGATCATGAGCGAAGCGTCAGTAGCAACACTATGTTTAGTTTCTTTTATTGTCTACCCGGTGTGGTGAGATTGCTCGGCGCTGAAATTTGAAGAGGGAAAGAACTCAACAATTAGGGTGATATAGTTTCTCAAGCAATAAAGAGGTTTCGCTTTCCGTAGATAACATGACATCGCATATTGTGGTTGTACTCAAAGCGACAATTATTTATAAAAAATTATAACAGAAACATCATCGCTTATGTTTTCAAATCTTTTAGAGAACCAAATCTGTTCATTTCAGTATTATAACTGCGAGGCGTTGAGAGGAAGCGAGCATGCAGAAAAGCTAGAAACATGGATAAAACGTCCAATACCAATGAAATAAAACAATTAAGTTTGCCTAATATGTTTTCAGTACGTACATTGCTGCCACGGGTAAAACCTCGATATAATATAGAAAGGTGTCTAATCGAGCACTCAGCCATGTTGCACAGAAACCTTCGCAGTATCCGAAGCTCCGATAGGTGGCACCATAATACTGTGGACGCTTTTGAATTGGAAACGGCGATGTAAGTCGGACGCCGATAGATGACACCATAAAAATGCTGACATTAAATTGTTTTTTTTTTTTCAAGTTTGCATACGTGATATGCATATTATTCTCTATTGAACATGTGCGGTATATTGTCATGTAAAATTTACCTATTTTATTCATTTATATGAAGATATTTATTTTAATAATTACTGTATAGTCCATGAAGTAAAATGTGTTTATATTATTTATCTGTGAAGCAATGATGCGATGGCCGTACCTGTTCTAAAGCCAACTTTTAAGATGCCTGCACCAAAGTCAAGCCGTTATCTTAGCTTTTAGTCCTGTCTCTTCCACACAAAGGAAATACGAAATTGAAAGAATTCATACATTGCGAGGAAATGTGAAGAATTAGTTTAGTTATTAAGCTTAGCTAAAAACTTAGATAACCAAAAAGTGAAAATACATGCCCGTATTGATCATATATCCGCCACAGCGAAAAACTTTCAGGGAATTTTGTCTACCTAGCGTTCAGGTTGTCTGAGGAGAAGTTAGGTCCGCGGTCAGCGATCGTATTTGTTCCGTTATGTCGGCATAATTTGAGAAGCGTCTGATAGCTTATATTTATCTTACTACGGACATGAAAATAATGAAATTTTAAAATATTTCCATGGGGTGAAACTATCTGAAACAGAACCCAAAAGCACATGCAGGTCTGTGCTCTGAATCGGTCCGCATGCTGTATACAGGGCCTTGAACAATTGGGGGCCAGGTTTTTAAAAACTCATATGCAACGTTCACAAAGTAGAAAAATATGATCTACGTTATGTCATAAGCGATTCAACATCAGTACTTACCTAGATTTTCTGGAATCGACGGAAAACTGCTCCAGAAGGCGTGCACAATTTTCGCAGAAGAGAGCTGATAAGCTGCTTTGACATGATGCGCCATCTGTCGAGCAGCGCTGCAAGCTCAATACCAGCCCTTGGCGCGCCTGCTTTGCTATTCGACAGATGGCGCACCATGTCAAACTAGCTTTTCGGCTCTCTTTTGCAAAATTTGTGCACGCCGCCGAGAGCAGTTTTCCGTCGATTCCGGAAACTCTAGGTAAGTTCCGATGTTCAATCCCTTATCAGATAACGTAGACAATCTTTTGCTACTTTGTGAACGTTATTTCAGCTCGAATAGGGTAGTGGATTTTGCATAGGAATTATTCAAAACACGGCCCCCAAATATTCAAGGCCCTGTATATATACTGATTGAAACGGCATTGATATTGCAGTCGTAATTAATGTCATGTAAATGATTGGTGAAAACCACTACTGTTATCGCGATATGACATAATATAATTAGTGTCACTGATGAGCGCAAAGTCCACATTTACGACTCACAAGACAAAGAGGACGGAAATTATAGACGCTTCGTATTCTACGTAGTTCGAGTAGATTGCAGTCACGGAAAAACATGGAAGGTAAAAGGTTCGTCGATACTTGAAGCAAGTAACTGCAGAGGCACGACGTGTTATTCGAGAGGACGAGTTCTTCGAGCCCTCCTCTGTGGACGTACGGGTCTTTATTCGCCGTAACATCACGAGGTGCGCGTCGAACGGCTCGTGAAAAAACAGTGTTTCCTTGACACTGCGATATCATGTCTCTCATCAGGCGTTTCGCGTTCCTTCCGGAATTTCGAGAGGTGTGCAGGCCAGTAAAGAACCTTGCTGGCATCGGAACTTACGCTGACATCGTCATCGCCATGTGCGTACAAACTTGGCCTTTGTACATGGTGCCAAGTTTGAGCACGTTTTTTTCCGGCGAGGCTTACCAAGAAATGTTTTATGGTTAAGGTTCGGTTCGTACGTCTTGAAAATTATGGTGCAGAATAGATGAGTATGGATAGCTGAGCTCGTGTCTTTGCATGAGTGTTCTTGCGAATATATATAGTGGCATTGCAGTTTGGTTTCAGATAATGAGCGCTGAAATCACTGCTTTCAATAGGGATTTGTGCCGCCTGAGATGGCCCAAGAGCAAAGGAAGTGACTGCACACCAGACGTTTGCATGCAGCGAGAGCACAGTACGGCATTAGCGCGACGAAAGAGCGAATTATGAATTTCGTGTAGACAATTAACAGGTGTTCGAAATAAATATAACAGCAGAGATTTGGAATAAATATTTAAGGACTCTGGTAATAGTAACTAATGAAAACGACAGCCGAAGTGTCAATAAAAAATTTTACATGGCACTCCAAGAACAGCACGGAAAGAATGCAAAGGCATTATAGCTGGCCGGAAGTTGTTACTTCTAATCGACGAGTTTCCCTATCTTGTTGTTCACTCGGTTAACATCCGGCCCCGTTTTCGACCTCTGATCCTACAACTCGACAATGTGCAACTGTTTGGAGACATAACGAAATATTTGTTGCCTTGAACGAACTGTTTACTTTTCAGGCATTAGTGACTCGCGGCATTCATGATAGAGTATAACTACCTGCGACGTCTGGCTGGTTGCATGGTTCTGTGACACCGCACCGACGCCGCTTGCTGCTTTAAATTCTTATAAGGCCATGTCTTTGACTATTTAGAAGCTAAGAAAGTGCTCCTCATGCCCGGATTTAGTGACGTAGAGAGGTAATAGGTGCAATTTTTTAAAATTTAGCAAAGGAACTGCTGATAGCTGCCATACTTTTGTAAATTAAACTAGTTCATCCCCGTTGCCAGCTCCAAACACAGTGATAGTCTGTCGCATACCTAGTTGAACGTTATCTATGTACCCACGACAACATTTCGCGCCTGACTTTACTCGGACTGAATGCACACTTTTCCCTAATACGCCATACACTCAATGACTTAAGGTAAGGTATCCCTACCCTCTAAGGTTTCAGGGCTCATTCCACGTTCATACACCATAACTGACAATTTGGGGTAAGATATTTTAGCGCGTTTCAATTTAGCAACATCCGGAGCATTCTAGAGAAGACTGCAGAGAGTACTGCACCAATTAGCAAAATGTTTTATTGGCACATGCTGTGATTCTAACTGAGACTATCCGAGTTTTCTGCAAAATGAGGGGGCAAATTCTAGCTGCAAGTCGGACTTGCCCAGGAATCTTCAGGCCTTTAAGTAGCGGTTTTGAACTTTCAATATACTTACTATCTCCTTGATTATCGTACCCCAATCACGTTCATCATTATTATACTGATCACTTCGGAGTAATCAAAAGAGATAGCACACCTAATACAGTATATTTTGTGAATAACTGTTTCTACCTTATTGCAAAAAAAGAATTATATGCCATTTAAAAGATGGACTATGATGCGGTATGAAAATGCGGATCTCAACAACTTCTGCAGTCGACGTAAAAGGAAACAAATTCCTACGCTTGCCATAACGAATTTTGAAGAGAATTTTGGAACATGTCAAGAATGACCAGATATATATGTTGATATCGCTAATTCCAGATAGCTTTCATGCAATTAGGGGCTTAAAGGCGTCATGACAACTAGCATTTGAGAATAAACTGATTATTGCATTTCAATGCACTCACGTTAACTTATAAATCCTCGAAATTTGAGCTCAATGAAATGAACGCTTCTTATTACTACTGAAAGCAACTTCATTGTCTGGGAACCATTGGTCGCTCACGTCACAACGAGATATAAGCCCCATGTCGTCTGCTATTCGCGGTGTTGGCTGCATTCTTGCATGTACGCCGTGAACGGTCGTCACTGAGAGACTTGTTCAGAAAAATATTTTATTCGTATGTATATATTTTTACAAGAGTTGACTATATTATTATATAGATTGTCGAGGGGGTCAAAATCGTAGCAATCATGCTGTATTATTTAGGCGTACAATCAGAAGTACAATATTTTATGTTATGAGAGTTACCTTGTTTAGCAAAAAGTGGCCCAGCATATGAAAGGCACATATTCAACGTTTCCTTCCCCCATGTGCGCGGCGCAAGGAGGTATACGGGTTAGCATTGTTTTGTTGACTGCTGAGCTATTGCCCGTCGCTCTTTCGGGCGAAACACTAAAGGGTAATCCCAGACCAGCATACGTTGACGCGAGAGGACACCTTGCGGCATTAGAGGAGCAGCGAAAACGTTTAGTAGAAAATGTACCTCTTGGGGACTTTCTGTTGCATGCCGGTGTTATTCAAACGTATTTATTTTGTGTTGGTAAAGAATGTTTGCAGAAATGTGCTCAGTCTGGCAACGCCCAGCGTACAAAAGCATGCGCCGCGGCCGCGGCTTCAGCCACATCACCGCAAAACCCAACGCGATTCGAACGCGTTCACTACCCGCACCAAACGAGAGCCTCCCACCCGCCACGGTTCCGTCCTCCAAATACATCATAACCGACTTGCGAGGGGCTTGTCGGATAGTCCAGCAAGGGTGGACTGCTCCCCTAGCTTACCGCATATACCAAAATTGCAGTCGGGATTCGGATCCCGCGTACCGATCTCTCGTTTGGGCTCCAGGTCACCAAGGTCTCCAAGGGAATGAGGCAGCCGACGCCGCCGCCCGCGCGCTTTCTCTCCGGACATTTCCCACGGGACCCGATGCGGAGCAGGATTTTGATTTCAGCCCAGTTTACAAATTTAAAGAAATATGTGAATATTACAGATGTACGCACCAAACTCTTCCCACCCCGTGCAAAGGGCTGGGGAAGGCTAACGAGCGGGTGCTCCTGCGCCTGCTCACCAATACAATGTTGTGCCCGGCTATTCTAAAACATTTTGATCCGCAATTCGACGGGATGTGCTCGCACTGTGTGGTGGTGTCTGACACCTAAAACATGGCGTGGGCCTGCCAGAAAAACCCATCTTTGCCCCCTATCCCCAACCCCACCCGAGAGAACTGGGAGGCGACCCTGTCCGGCTGCTGCACCCTAGAGGCCCAAAAGGTCTAAACGCAGCGCGCCCGGGCTGCGGCAAACGCCAATGGAGTGCCTGTCTAGGCATCCCGCCTAGTGTATAACTATATGTATTATAATAGATGTTTTCACCACCACCTCGCCGCCCCAGCAGCAACATGCGCCAAACTGTGACTGACTGCCCAGCCTTACCTTACGTTTCTCTAGTGCTTGTCCAGCAAATGACTCGCGAGTGCTTCAACGTAAACATACACCATTTAGTACTTAGTGCCTCAGCCCTAAACTCCCTCATGAATTACGACTGCGCAGGCCTCTTTCCAGCGTGTTTGCTTACATATCTTTTGTAATGACTGGATGCATGTTGCTCATTCGCACAGCATAAAATGCAAGCTGAGTTAGTAATACCTAAACTATACTCTTCTTTTCGCACCATTTGAACCTTTATTTGTTCACAAACTGCAACTGCTGTGCAAGAAGCGCCGTGTATGCTACGTCCCCTGCCTGTGCCGTGGGCACAATCGGCGCTGACAACTGACAGCTGCGCTCGCCAGGTAGTGTCACATCGATGCTTCCCGCTAAATGTGCACACGCTTTGTGATGTAAGCAGTCATCGATATGTGGTCACTACTGCTAGAACTACACTAGATCCTCAAATTGAAACCGCTAAACCTTGTGAGTGCGCGCTCCGCAATCGCCGAAACTCTAGACCTGTACCACGCGTACTCGCTCTAAGCCTACTCGTCGAGGAATGGCCTAGAAGTTCGGCGCCGGCTAACATTCCTGGCCAAGGTCATTGCTGATGAGAAAGGAGAACATAAAATGCAGCTGGTTGTTTTCCTTTTTTGTAATACAGTCAAGCTAGGGATAAGCGTCGCTGCTCAACATATCGGGTGAAACGTCTCGCTCGTCCTCCAATCCGTCCAAAACAGATCGGGCGACCGTCCGCTCATCAGTTCCGTCAGCGTCGCGTTAGTGAAAATCTCACACAATGGCGATAGGCAACCGTTGGCCATGCTGACGTCGTCGCTGGTGTAATGCGACATATCAGTGAGTCGATAAGCGAAGGAATGTAACCATGCAGCCCATTGACTGTGACAGTGTGCCTTATGCTGAAGAAAACATGCGTTACTCTATATTACTTTCTTGCAGTTATACGTTCGTCAAGCACATTTGCACGAGTGACGACCACTTGTCTATCGTTCATATAAGAAAAAGAGACGTGTCATTTGATAGTACAGCCTCCATTGCAGACGACGCTCCGCCGTATATTCTCTCGTGATGTCACACGAGCGTTTGAAAATGGCTGTCGTTCATGGTGGGGGGAGCTTCTCGATTTCAATTTCTATCACGTGTTTTGTAATATGCGCTGCGCGCTAGGCACTCAAATTTCGCGAATTGAATTAGAGATCTGTATATTATTCACAGAAGTAGAAAACGGCAATACTTCTGCGACCCTGTCATCGCCCTTCAATTTCCTCTTCCTGTGCCGATTTTCAGACAGTGTCTTCATAGAGGGCATAATGTATCTATATTCAATTAGTTTTAGAGACGAAATATTACGTATGGCGAATTGGTATATGGCTCATCGACAAACCAGCGCCGTTGAAGAAACTGGCGACCATTATCCCACGAACACTGCACCCACATCACTCCTTGGTTAATATAGTACATATGAAAACGCTCAGGTAGAGTAACGTAAGACGTGGAAACTTATCAATTTAAAGACCTGATATATAAAAAATATATTACGAAAACGCACTAAACATGGGTTGACGATTATTTGCGGTGAGGAGGTTTGGCTCACAGGGGACTCAAATTCACAATCCTTCATTGTCGGATAATACACAGTTTATTGGGCACTCAAAGCGCACCTGTACGCCGTTTTAACACGCGGTTGTCCATATCTATGTCATGTATACAGTGAACATTATAACTTAGCCATTTATGAGTCGATATTACGTCGGTATACATAACATAGATGGTCTTAAGTGCCTTTCGATGTTTTGTACCTTCGGAGCTGCCTCTATGCTAGAAGTTTGAACACACTGAAAAGTAGGTATGTTGAAAATATGGATTTCGTGGCTTTAATATGCTGAATAAGTCTGTTTATAAACATATTTTTTTTGTGTTTCAGATGCTTAAATATAACGGAACAGTCTTTCTGCGCCAAGCGCCGAAGGGTTGGGGAAGAGACAACGCCAAATGCATGAAGTCTAATCTTTTGGGCTTAGGTCCTGGAAACGTATATAATCGGACAATTGAATTTTACACCTTAGGGATGTAAGTGAGTGGTGCATTCCGCCTGGGTACTAAGTTTCGTGTTGTAACTTTGTTCTGTATCCAATATCTGTATTATATAGGATGCTGAGGATAAAACGCTAATTAGACGGAATATGCGAGGTATAAACAGCGCCAACGGCAAACAAATTTTTCTTCGTCTCACAGTTTTACCCAGAGAAAATACACAAACAGAGAAAATGCATGTAAAATAGCCGCACCAAAAGTAAAACCAGTATCAAAGCTTTAAAGGCAGGTCATAAAAAGCAGTAGAATATATACAAGATAAAATCAGTACCTCAATGAGTACAGGCAGGATTTTCAGAATGCATGGTGTGATGCTGTTGATTTTATGTTTGAATACCTTAAGCAAGGTCGGTGCCCAATATATAAGTTCTCTCTGCCCAATCTTCGTTATGACGAGCAGGCCGCTCTTTTAAAATAATAAATAGTTTGCAAAACCATACAGGGTTCTTTGCGCTTGTATTGTAAGGTTAGCGGCCGCTTATATTATGAAGTTTAATATATATATTACGTTTGGTATTGGTTAGAAGCTTTGATAGTGCGTGTTTGGTACATTAAAAAGTATTCTGATGAACTTTTTAAAGTAGAAAATAATTTTCCTAAGTTATGAGTGTTTGTATCTTAGACCAGTAAACAGTACACACAACTGGAAAGCACAGTAATAAGACTCCTAAAACACCGACCGCACATTCATTGGTCCGTGTTTTAGGATATTCATTGCTTTCCCGATATTCATTGCTTGCAGAAATACTATGACCTAACGGTTAGAGGCTGGGTTGCACGATACCATATTTTGCAAGCGGCAAAAGCTGGTGTAGCAATAAAGGCCAGGAATAAACAAAATGGGAGTCGTTTGGTCGTTCCAGTCGGGTAATGTAAGAAGAAGGTTTAAGTTAGTCTTCAAAGGCTGTCTTCAAAGTTCGAGGGGAAAGCGACGTCGTTTAACTATACCAGGCAAGCTTGCGAAATCAAGCCTATCATCACAGAATCCAGTACTCGCCGGAACCACGCCTGTGCAGAAGAGAGGTTAAATGGCATCATCGTGAACTCATAGAGGCCATCCAATAAATTGAAAACAGTCTTCGATCTACCCATTTCGACTAGATAAATGTTCCATTATCTGCGCTTCATGACGATACATGAAAGCTAGTTGGGCTCCGGTGTAGCAAACTCTCGATGCTTTGAGCTGGCAGACGTCCTTCTACATTATGTTGTTCAAAAAAAATGATAATCGATGAAGATGCGAAGTGTACCATCCTTTTTTAACGAGAAAGCATTACTTCGCTATGTTCAAAGATTTCTGTCCGCAGACCCTGTCCGCAGACCGTGCCCGCAAAATGTGACCGCAGCAGTTGTAATTGAGAAGTGGCAGGTGTTATTGAGTGCTGTCAATCAATAGAGGTGACGTAATGATGTGTGACAAACAAATTATGCCAATAAGTTAATTAGGTAATTATTACAATAACTGGTTCACAAAAAAGGAAAGGCGCAGTATCTGCATATTTGTTCTGTGAACACCTATACCACGCCGTAAGGAAGGGACGAAGGTGTAAGTGAAACTGGAAAGAGAAAAAGGGGTGCCTGAGTGGTTTGCCGTCAAAAATGTGACGTTACGCAACTGGAAGTAGAACCAAAAAAGGGCATAGGAAAGAATTGGCGCGCAATGTGAAAGTACCAAAGACTAAAATGGGTAAACAACAAGGGGATAATTGTGAAATAGAGGACCAGTTCAGTTCAGTCGTTCAGAGGATGTGACGTCACGCAACCGGAATTTGAGCCGAAAAAAGGCAAAGGAAGGGATTGGTGCGCAATTTGAAAGTACCAAAGAATAAAATGGTCAAACAAGAAGGGAATAAAACAACTAGAAGCAACCAACAACAGCATCCATGCTTTCGCATTACTCCAATGCAGATTCTGCAGTGCTCTATATTTTTCTTGGTTACAATGACCGTTGCCATTAGGGGCTCAGCAAAAGTTGCATGATGTCATTTTGAGGCATTTTCTCTACATGATTTAGATTGGCCTGGCATTCTTGTAATGATACACTGTTGAAGTTGAAGTTGAATGTTTATTGGCGAATAAAAAAACAAAGTACAAGAATATACAGGGAGAGATTCCATGGTACAAGGCACGCAGGTGGGATCTGCCATGGTATAGATTTCGATAGGCAACATAAAGAATATTATTATTGTAAGAACATTTATGAAGCAACTCTGAAAATAAATAACGAAATACATAGTAAAGAGTGCAATGCCGACAGATTTAGATACAAAAATAGAATACAAAAAAGTACAAAAACACTTATGAATTCCGCGACACAAAAGATGAATAAGGAAATCACAAAATAAGAACAAAATTTTTAAATTTCAACTTGAACAAAGAAAGTGCATTAGTTTGCTTAATGTCGAAATTCAAAGAATCCCAAAATGATATGGACGAAAATTGAAGGCCTTGTTTCCCGTAGTTAGTACTGACCTCAGGTAGTAGAAAATTATTACGTAGAGCGAACCGTGTAATGCTGTTGTTTTTGATCGTGCCAGGAGGAAAAATGCTAAATGGGAGATGATAGTGTAGAATCTTAAAGAATAGAATAGCGATATTATAAAGATAAAGAGCCGAGAGGGGTAGAACATGTAAATTTAAATTCATGAACAAAATGTGCGTCGGTGACATTCGAGGGGAGGAGGTTATGATGCGTGTGAGTTGCTTTTGCAGTTTTATTAATGGCCAAACATGAACATGATAGGCGTTACCCCAGGATGAAACGCCGTAGTTTAAGTGGCTGTGTACGAAAGCGTAGTAAAGTGATAGTAACGTGTGGATTTGAAAAAGGATCGGGCTTTGATTAGTGCGCGTAACCCAAATGAAATTTACTTGCAAGTTTCCGCTATGTGATAATGGAATTTTAGATGAAGCTCAATAACAACACCTAGAAACGAAATTCGGTCTTGCGACGCGATGGTAGTGGAATTGAAGTATAGCAGTGTTGAGACGGGCAGTGGCTTCTGAGGGGGGTGGAAAATCTGAAAGCAAGTCTTAGTAACATTCACAGTAAAGCGGTTAATATTGCACCAATGCTCATAAGAATTATTGTGATTTTGAAGGTTAAATATGAGCTAGTAAATGTCATGGTGCGATGTTATCGAGTGTTCTGCGTATAATATACTATTACAATGACTAAAACAGGATGGTAAATCGTTAATTTAGAGTAGAAACAATGCATGGCCTAGAATAGAATCCTGTGAAACCCCGATGTTAATTAGAGCTTTATTAGATGCATGGTTATTAATACAGGCTATGTGCTCTCGGTCACGAAGAAAGTGTGTGCTCTCGGTCACGAAGAAAGCTCTTCAAAAGCATTTGTGGAGGTCCTGATATGCTTTACGACTCAAGTTTCTGAAACGAGATGGAGTGAACGATGGAATCAAATGCTTTGCTGAAATCAATAAAACCTGCGCCTGAAAACTTTCCTTTATTGGTAGCAAGCCTGATATAATCTATGAGAGAAGCTATATCAGTATCTGTAGATAGTCCGCGTCGAAAACCGTGTTGAGTATCTGACAAGATGTATTTTTCAATATATCCTGACAGCCTTATTTCAAATACTTTTCTAAACATTTTGGTGCTTTATAACCGTGGTTCGTCCCGTATGTCGATGACAATGCGTTGAGCGACCAAATCGTTTGTTGTTCCTTAGATGCTGACGGAAATCATTCTCTATAGCCTTAAAATGCTGGGTATCTGGTTTCGCCTGCTGTGCGGTAATGCTAGGTTGATATCGTTTTCGGGTTTGCGTGATCTTAACATCGTCTGCTGTTTCTTGAAAAGATCGAATAGTTTTCAAATACCTTCTAGTTCATCGAAAATGCACAAATGCAATCTCCGTACCCATGTTGAAATGCCGGTGTTCTGCAGTCAAGTCCGTAACAAGAGACTAAGCTTGTCCAGTCCCCAAATATAGGATGCCTTTGCAGTGTAGAACCCTCGATTTAACATCAAACTGCATTTTCCCTCTACTGAGCCTTCAGCTATTTATGCCTCCGGTATCTAAAGTCGGCAGATGTTTAGTCACTTGATGTGTCGAAATTGGCGTACCAAGTATGGATCTGTGTGTCGAAGGTTTGATCAGTTTAGATCGAAGGTCTTGATCACCCATGTACACTAAAAAGAGCATTCTCAAAATCATATCTCACGAGCACTTCAGTAGGACCACTAAGCTGGAAGAAAACTTATGTCGATTTTTGGGGGTAACCCTTCTCATGCGTAGTGCCAACAGCATGATAACGTTACCACCAGCGCTGACAATCAGCGCGACATCCCAAATGAGGGTTACTGTAGTGATTTGAGCGGCGAATGCTCCGTTTATGAGCGAATATTTATCTCGACTATATTATAATGCTCTAATCGTGTGATTTCCGATTGTCACAAAGAATGTCACTTGTCTGTGTCCTGGCATTTAACGTAGGCAGTTGGGTCCAAATTCTGGACCGTTGTGTCTTGCGATCGCGGAGACAGTACATTGTGACACTTCGTTGGCCGGCGATGCGAGTTTCAAGGCTTTTCGCGTCATCAGTGCTCCTCTATGCAGCGGCTCTGCAATAGTTCCGATGTCGTACATCATCGTCAACAGCAGATAATAGTAACAACGTTTCCAAGCTTAAGGTGTTTAGTTTCCCTCACGGAAGCTAGGGGACATTTCTCTCACTCCGGAAACATAGTCGAAGCAAAGTGTGAGTAGAACGGCGGTTGTGATTGGGCGAGACAGCTTGACAACACGTACTCTTTCCTGCGAAGGAAGCTGCCAAGTTCGTGGATGTTTGCCGGTAGATACAGTCGACTGCAAAATCTTGAATGCTAACTCATCTGTGTCAGCCGTACCAGAGAATAATCGGCTTCATCGCAGTATAAGGAAAAAGGGCAGTCGTCCGAAGTCGTTCAGGCGTCAGTGTTCCAGATGTTTCACGGTTGTTCTTAGGCATATGCTGGGGACAAGGGAAGAGGTTTAGGGAGAGATTTTGCTCTTTTGAAAGAGCGTGGCAGATCGGGAGAATGCTGCGTTAAAGCCTATGGTTGGCGGTTCTTCAGGAAGGGTCGTTAGTGTCGCTGTTGCTCCAAATGCCTCCTGTACAGAGGCCCATGCTAAGAGGGTCCTCACCAGGCCTGGTGGGGTGATGCTATCAACAAGCGCAGTACATTCTGGGCGGCCTCGCCGATCAGATCAAGCAGGCTGTCTGTTCCCTCAGATGAGCTGTCTTAGGGTTTGTGCACCAGTCTTTGAAGTGATCGGCAGCACTGCAGTGTTCTAGAGCCTATGGGCTTCTCGATGGTGAAAGCTTTACTTTCAATTCAGCAACGATGCTAAAAGCGACTTGGGCGGATCGAAATAAAAATTCCACTTGCTTTTCATCGGCAATATCTCTGTTGGCTCTGCAAAACACGCTTTCCATTGCTTTTGTATAGTCAAGGATGGACTCGATCGACATTTATATTCCTCAATATAGTAAGAGGAATCTCCTTTTTTGCGGTACTAGCCAAAGCCTTCACAATCTCCCTCTTGAATACGTTTCACACCTTTAGTGAAGCGTCATGATTTTTAAACCAGGTCCGGGCAGGTCCCCATACCCCATAGTAACCTTGGTCTGCTTTGCATGGTCATGCTAAGCGTTATAAGCTAGCACGCATTGGACAACGTTGAGTCCTATTTATACATCGTCATCAGGTCCTCCTTGAAAGGTTAGAAGCTCAAGAGCTGAACGAAAAATAGTGGCGATATCCCCTCAGAAGTGTCATCTCCGAGGCTGTGAGGTAAAAAGAATTCACCACCTCTAAAAGATTCTCGTGTTTAGAGGCCCGATGACAACAATGAGAAGCATGAGAGTAAATTGAAATCAAACCTTTTTTGAGCCTCACTTCCAGCTGCAAAATTGTAAGCTAAATCGCGGCGAAGACAGCCGCAAATGTGCTCAATACCCTTCTAACTATAAATATCCGCTGATATTCGAAAGCACTCAGGTTAATGTCGCCGACGAACGATATAGATAATGTCAGGAAAAGAAAGCTAGAACACATCATTACTTTCTTTAAGCTGTCTGACTAGGCTTCCATTATCCCAGCTACATCTCGGCGCATCTTGCGCTATAAAACTGAAAAAGCCGTTTTTCACTGACACCGAAAGCTTGCAGACAACTGATGGTTCCTCGTCTTTCAAGCAAAATGATATGGCCAAATTCCAGCGGCTAACACCACCAGCATTGTACAAATGTTTATGGGTTCGGGGCAATATTTCACAGCGCGCACATACAGCGGTAGCATTAGTCGCATCCCTATATATGGAAATTGCTGCTGATAAAATGCAGTTCTTTTATAGGAGTAACCTCATCCCCACGTCTCAGTTCATTTGGACCCTTGTCTAGCATCCTGCTGTGACAGAGTTTCTCTTCTTGTGCTCCAAGATTACCCCGGAAGGAGACTGCAGCCAAAAAGTTCGGAGACGCCTGCTTCTGGGAAAGCGAGCCATGGCTAGCCTTGACCGCCTAGTAAAGAGCAGGGACATTAGTCTGCGTGCTAAGGTCTTTCCAGTTGTGATGTATGGATGCGAGAGTTGGGCTCTGAAGGAGGCTGACCACCGAAGAATTGACGCATTTGAATTGTAGTGCTGGCCTGGAGACTCTTGAGAGTTCATTGGACAGCCAGAAGATAAAATCAGTCGATATTGTCGACCATAAAACCATGACTGCTCATTGGAGGGTCAAATTCTAAAGTTAAAGCTCAGCTACTTTGGTCATCTGATGAGGAAGAGGAGTCGCGGGAGAAAGATTTGATGTTGGGAAAGGTTGAGGGTCACCAGAAAAAGGGCAGGCAGCCATCGCTATGGTTAGATGGCATCCTCAAGGCGCTGCAGATGAAGTTATGTGATGTTATGAAGAGAGTTAGAGACCGGAAAGCGTGGCCTGATATGGTCCATAGGGTCACGAAAAGTCGGACACGACTGAACGACTGAACTGAACTAATATCCTGTCTTCCAGATATTCGCGTAAAATTCATGCCGTATGCCGCCGCCTTCCAAACTAGCGTTTCGGTCAAACGAGCAGGTTATAATGTTGCGTGATTGACAAGTTAGCTCTCCAATAGATTGTATATTTTCGGCTTTTCACCAAGGAAAACTTTCATACCGTTTGCGCGTCAAGAAATCAAGAAAATAAGCTCATTTAGTGTTAGATCTTGCCGTGATGAATTAGATTCATGTAGAGAAACCTTGTAGTATTCATAATCACAATATAATGAGGCAAAATATAAATCGTTGCGGTAAATTTAGATAACAGGTATGTTCTACTGTAGTCCATAAATTTGAGAAATCTACCCTTTAATTCCCTTATTTCGCCATTGCACAATTAAATTTTGGCTACCGACATTATACACAGGACTGCGAAAATAAAACATTTCAATAACCTTTGTTTCTCCTACGGAAAAAGTCCATCGTTGCGATTGGAGCCCGAGCCAGTGTTCACGCGGCTTGTCGAACCTTGACGACAAGAACTAAGTGGGTTCGGCGAGTCTCAGTCATCGAAGGCCGCGAGGTAGCGAAGATGACGAAGGTTCCATCCCCATGAAACGCTGCGCAGGTCAATCACCTCAACAGGTCAGAATGGGTGGTGGGAGATGCGGCCCACTTATGGGTAATTACCTACCTAGCGCTCCGAGAAAAAGTAAAAGGAAAACCCGCTTTGTCGGTAAAAACAATCAGTATGTTTTCTGCCAAATACGAGTGCACGCTGCATTTCGGAACTAAACAGAGGCACTCCGCTTTTCGCCGAACAGGGGTGCACGCGACATTCCGAAAAGTACCGTAACCTTTAGACGGCGGAATTCTCGGGGTTTTCTTACAGTCTCATTTTGGTGCGGAATTTGTACCACTACGACAAGTTCGCCATTTTCAACAAGGATCCAAGTTTAACCTCACCACAGGAATGTGTGCGAGGATGACCAACCATAACCGGCAGTGGGCGGCACCTCGAACGTTCGCGTGTCTCCTAACAATTGGACTATGCCAACTTACCTCCATTTCCCCAGATAGGCAGCGGGGGACCGTAGACACTATTTAAGGCCTGGAAGTGTATCCACGAATAGCTCTAATCTCGTCTCACTTCCTATCATTCACTCAATATGCAAAATGTTATGTGTAAACGTCCTTGCTCCCCTTCATGGATCACTGCCTTGTCGTAGCGAAACTCTTGCGAAACTCGATGAAGTCGTGAGCACTGCTGTGTAGGACCACCCAAGATAGACAGGTCACGGCAGAGAGTTCTGACAAAATGGTATTCACTGGAGAAGGTAATGGCAACCCACTCCAGTATTTCATGCCAAGAAAACCCTATGGCCAGTCACAATACCATTAATGATATGGCGCCAGAGGATGAGCCCCCCAGGTTGGAAAGCGTCCCACATGTTACTGGGGATGAACAAAGGGCGATTCCTAGTAGCTCCAGGACGAATGAAGCGGCTGGGCTAAAGCCAAAAGGACGCTCAGTTGTGGATGTGTCGGGAAGCGACCGGAAAGTCCGATGTTGCAAGGAGATATATCACATAGCAACATGGAATGTAAGAGCTACGACGCAAGGTAAACTGGATGTCGTCAAGCGAGAAATGGACAGATTGAACATTGATATCTTGGGTATCAGCGAGCTCAGGTGGACCGGAATGGGAAAATTTAACTACGGCGACCATTATGTCTTTTATTCTGGGCACGAATCCAAGAGAAGGAATGGGGTCGCTCTCATAGTAAACAGAAGAATGGGCAAAGCAGTGCTAGGGTACAACCACAAAAACGACCGAATGATTTCACTTCGGATCCAAGGTCACCCTTTCAACATAACAGTTATCCAAGTCTATGCACCGACCACTACTGCCGAAGAAGCTGACGTTGAGAGATTTTATGCGGACCTACAATGCCTTTTAGACCGCACCCCATCATCAGACGTCGTTTTTCTCATAGGAGACTGGAATGCTAATGTCGGGAGTGAAGAAATATCCGGAATTATAGGCAAGTTCGGTCTTGGCGAGCCAAATGAAGGTGGGCAGAGGCTAGTAGAGTTTTGTCAAGAAAACAACCTGACCATAGCGAATATTCATTTTCAGCAGCACAAGAGGCGCCTGTACACATCTTTGCCTGCAGAGATGGAGAAGCGCTATACAAGCAGTAAAAACAAGGCCTGGGGCCGATTGTGGAACCGATCATCAGCTTCTTGTTGCCAAAATTAGGCTTCGATTGAGGAAAGCGCAGAAAAATAGAAGGCCTTTCAGGTATGATCTGGATCAAATACCATTAGAATATGCTGTGGAAGTGAAGAATCGATTTCAAGAATTAGATCTAGAAGACAGAGAGCCCGAAGAGATGTGGACTGATGTTCGTGATATAATACAAGAAGTTGCTACTAAGGTAGTTCCAAAGCAAAAGAAATGCAAGAAAGCAAACTGGTTATCTGAAGAGGCTTTGCAAATAGCTGAGGAAAGGAGGATGGCAAAAGGTATGGGGGAAAGAGAAAGATACAAGGTTCTCAATGCAGATTTTCAGAAAATAGCAAGGAGAGATAAGAATGCCTTCCTGAACATACAGTGCCAAGCAGTTGAGGACAACAGCCAATTAAGGAACACAAGAGCTCTGTATAAGACAATCAGATATGAAAGGAAGCTTCTGTACTAAGCTGGGCGTGATAAAGGACCAACGAGGCAATGACCTCCATGAAGCCTCAGAGATAAATATGAGGTGGCAGGAATACACAAAAGAACTGTACAAGAAGGACCCGAATGTGCAAACCCAACATAAGACGGTTGTGATTACTGATCTCGAGCCGGGCATCCTGAAGAATGAGGTTGAATGGGCCTTAGCCAGCCTTGCTAAGAACAAAGCTAGCGGAATTGCTCGCATTCCAGCTGAGTTGCTTCAAAACCTAAACCATGACGCTGTTAACATTCTGCATACATTGTCAGAACATTTGGACAATCCTGCAGTGGCCACAGGATTGGAGGAGGTCAGTTTACATCCCCATTCCAAAGAAAGGCAGTGCCAAAGATTGTTCCCACTATCGCACGATCGCGCTTATTTCGCATGCTAGCAAGGTGATGTTGAAAATTCTTCAAGGTAGGCGGCAGCAGTATGTGGACCGGCAGCTTCCGGACGTACAAGCTGGGTTTCGCAAGGGCAGAGGAACTAGAGACCAAATTGCCAACCTTCGCTGGATCATGAAAAAAACAAGAGAGTTCCAGAAACCCATCTACTTCTGCTTTATTGATTATGCGAAAGCGTTTGACTGCGTAGATCACAGCAGATTGTGGCAAGCTCTCCAAGAGATGGGAGTTCCAATTCACCTCATCTATCTCCTCAGGAACCTGTATGAAGGGCAAGAGGCCACAGTCAGAACTGGGCATGGTCTTACTGTTTTGTTTCCGATCGATAAAGGAGTGAGGCAAGGCTGCATACTGTCGCCCTGCCTATTTAACCTATATGCAGAGTGCATCATGAGGAAGGCCAGTCTGGACGAGTCTTCAGCTGGAGTGAAGATCGCTGGAAAACGTATCAACAACCTTAGATATGCGGATGATACCACTTTAATGGCAGAAAGTGAAGTGGAACTCAAGAGGCTTCTGATGCGCGTTCAAAAAGAGAGTGAGAAGTTTGGGCTTTGACTGAACATTAAAAAGACAAAGATCATGGCGTCTTGCCCTATCAAGTCCTGGAGCATCAATGGACAAGGAGTGGAAGCTGTGACAGATTTTCTGTTTTTCGGCTCCAAGATTACCTCGGAAGGAGACTGCAGCCATGAGATTAGGAGACTCCTGATTCTGGGAAAGAGAGCAATGGTTAGCCTTGACCACCTAGTAAAGAGCTGAGACATTAGTCTGCCAACCAAGATCTGTATAACTCGTGCTATGGTCTTTCCAGTTGTGATGTATGGATGCGAGAGTTGGACTGTGAAAAAGGCTGACCGCCGAAGAATTGACGCGTTTGAATTGTGGTGCTGGCGAAGACTCTTGAGAGTTCCTTGGACGGTGAAAAGATCAAATCGGTCGATATTGTCGACCATAAGCCCTGACTGCTCATTAGAGGGTCAAATTCTAAAGTTAAAGCTCAGCTACTTTGGTCATTTGATGAGAAGAGAGGAGTCGCTGGAGAAAGATTTGATGTTGGGAAAGGTTGATGGTCGCCGGAGAAGGGGTATGCAGCGAACGCGATGGTTAGATTTCATCCTCGAGGCACTGCAGATGAAGTTATGTGATGTTAGGAAGATAGTGAGAGACCGGAATGCGTGGCGTGACATGGTCCATAGGGTCGCGAAGAGTCGGAAACGACTGAACGAATGAACTGAACTGAAACGTCCTTGCTAGCACTCCAATGCTGCTCCCCGTCCTATATCTCGTCCACCTGGTCTCCCTTCTTGAACGTCTTGGTCTAAGAAACCGCACGCGTAATCATTCCTATAATACATCTGTTAAACAATACAACACATTATAACTGAATATGTATACTACTTTCCGCAAATTGCTTCAAGGTGCTTTCAAGGTTGGAGACAAAGTTGAAGCTGTGGGAAGGAGGGCAAGATTTCTAAATAAAGCTTTATTTAATTACATCCCAAATACTCTTGGCGCACTAATCTATAATGGCCTGGAATTTTAAAATGTAAAATGCCGCAAATATTTATTATTGTCGTAAAATAGATTAACACGATATTTCTAGCAGCAATAAAATGTCACAACGCTTATTACGTGGGCGTTGTGATAACAAGTACGATCACTAAAGGATCTAGCGCAGAGTCAAGTATACAACAATGGGATTGATTTGCTACACAGTTGACCCAACAAACAACCGGTGCCCGGAGAATATTCACAAGGGAAAGCTTTATCCGGGCACGTAGATGTGCAGTTTTTAACCGTTTGGTTTAAACTAAAACATGGCAGCAGATTATTTCAAGAAGATCAAAAAGCAATCGTGCGAGCGGCTATCCCTAAATGCTGCAGAAATGTACGCATAGCCCAAGCGTTGCAAGGTAACTAGAACTAGTACGATTCATTACTTTGATGCATTTTCACTTCCACCAATGATTCAATGAGATGAGCCATTTCGCGCTCTTAAAACAGCAGCGTAGGTAAATCTGTACTGAAACACAACCCATTTAGTTCAAACCCAAATCTAGGGACAATGCACTGGAATGCTCTGTGTGCGTAGCCAATACTGCAGTTTGAAATGAATTTCCTGTTATTTCTCACTCACCAATGAATCCTAATAAATCTAAGCTATATACAACCCACTTCATGTTTTTTTCAGGGCAGCAAGTGGTACTTCGTAAGTCTACTGTTTTTACTTTGCAATTAGTATTTTAGCTAAATATTTTGATAAACATACACTTTTAAACGTAGTTCTTTGCAGCCGCTTTCAGCTAGCTATATTATCAGATGATCGGAGGGTCCAATGTTGTATTGTTATTTTAGTTCGATCATTCTGAATTTTGAATTGTGCTCAATTTGTATTTGTGCAGGCATATGCTCGTTATAGATGTATTTACATTTTTCACAAGAATTTCCATCCAGCACATCTGAACCATGTATATGTAATCTCAGTAGTACCAGCCAATATATACGAAAATTATTTTAGAAAATAAAAGCAGGCAATATAGTCCACATATCACCGTGGGATACTTGCTGCGACTTCATTTCCTTTGTTTAAAGCTATATCGTTCATTAATAGAGGGTTAGTGCTGGTCTCAAGAAGAGTTCTGAAAATCTGGGGTTTTAGAAACTTTTTGTTCTTATAATACAGCTTAATGTTGCCTTGCTTTTGCCCCTACCGAAACGCGGCAGCAAACGCCACAACTACGCGAGCACCTCCGAGCTGAGCAAATAAACGCCCTATCAAGCTGACCCATTGCTAAAATCCTGTATAACTTTTTGGCTTCAGCAAGCAGTCATGCTATAGGATGGCGGCATCCTAAAAGGCAGGCGATTTTAAAATATCTGCTTTCACGACGTTCCTAGGTATCAGATAGCTCAGCATATCGTGCCTCTGCATTAAAGTGCAAGAATGGTACATACACGTAACAGTCTAGGCCGTCATTTGAGTTAATAATAATATTAATAATAATAGTAATCTTTATTTGTCATCGTACATTTGCATGGGAGGACGTGGGAAAAAAGCTGCTTGCAGGCAATTTGGCCAGTCCACAGCCCCTGTTTATTTTTTTTTTTTCGTTTGGCAGAAGAAGCACAATATTACATCAAAATGTATATAATTTGCCACAGTAAATGAAACTGACATTCGCTACAGCAATCGTGTCTCGATCAAAAAAGATTACCAAGTCCCATTAAAAACCATAGAATAACATGAAATCACCGAGAAAAAAAAGTATACAAAATTACGAACTATACATAAGGCGGAGATTCCTGCAAAAACAGCAAAACAAATCAAAATCATCTAATTTGTACATGTTCAAAAGAGAGGATAGAGTGTAAGATAGGCATTGTTTCTCAGTGTTCAGACGAGGAGTAGGAACTAACCAGCATTCTGCATATCTAGTCTGGTATAGTGACAAATTGGTTTGCTAATTTGCAAGGCTTTGTAAGCTATTCAGGTCTTGCCTTAATTTTGTTTTGATTTTCGCACTCAGACGGTATTTATATAAGCTGTATAGTCTTATAACCTCGGCAATGTGAAAAAGTTCTGCAGTGTGGGATCGGTACGATTCATTATGAACGTGACGTACGTATGTTTTTTGTAAAAGATGAATGCGCTGTAAAATAGACGGTGCGGCGGTTCCCCATACATGTTAACAATACTTAAGATGCGAGTAAAAAAGTGAGATCTTTAAGAGCGATTTGGTTCTCGATGATAGCTGATGTTTTAAACAGCCTAAGAAGCCGGTTATTTCAGCTAACTTTGTTGTGAGATAATTTATGTGATCTTTCCAAGACATATGGGAGGAGAAAATTACTCTGCGACATTTGAAACTCTCTACAATTTCTACGTTACGGAGGTTTAGTACTATGGCATGATGTGGCGGGATGATTTCGTTTATTGGCCGGAAAAAGACTGCTTTAGTTTTCTGTTCATTTATACGCATGAAATTAACTGTCGCCCATTTTTCCAAAGCTGTCAGTCTATCGTTACATGCGGATAATATTTCAGAGGTATTTTCCGGAGAAAAATATGCTCGCATCATCCGTGTACATAATAAACGTTGTTTCGGGGTTTATGTTTGTTTTGTTCTCTATGTCCTATCTTGTTCCAACCTTTTAAGTGCCATTAAAGCAAGAACAACTGCGACAGTTTTCAATGCTAGGCTTGTTACAGATGTTAGCGATTTGAATTTTTCAGTTTGCGTAACTCTCTTACAGAACTTTTCATATGTCGGCCTTTATTATACATCTCGCAATTTATTGAACTTGTGATGGTAGCTGCTCTAACGACGAAACATCCTACTTCATGCATAGCCAGGACGCAGGGACCACATGATTGCTTTCTCCTGGATTTCATAAATTTTGCCTTTCATTTATTCACTTCATCCTTCATCACATACCTCTCTCATACCCCGTGGAAAAGAAATATATTATGTTTAATTTCAACTTCTTTATAACCAAAATTTACAGTTGAGCAGCATAGTACGTACCCTTTGCCTGCAGCTTCTGCAGACAACCGCTACGGTTGACAAACTTGATACTGATCTAGGTTAACGGCAATTGAAGAACATGCCACTCATATTCAGCTCGTAAGGAACCCCAATATACTAGCAATCCTCTGTGAAAAGCTTACCATGCAAACGATTTAAAGGCTATGAATATGACGCCATGCAAGTACGACAACCAAGGAACAGGGTAGAACGAGAGGTAGCAGATATGAAAAAGCACGGACGGTATGAAAGAGCACGGACCAAGAGAACAGGGAGAAGCCTCAGTTTGCAGTTCGAGCCAATTTTTTAACAAGTGGACTTGTCTTCGTCTGAGTGGAGACAAGTTCACTTGTCGAAACGCTTGCTCGACCTGAGAACTGCGCCCCCACCCCTCTGCCCATGTTCAGAGCTCTTTGAAACCGAGACACCAGCAATATACAAAATTCCAACATGAGCAGAGGAATGCTTATAAGCTTGACTGCATAGCGTTCTCTCTGAAAAAGCCAGACCACTTAAACTTATCATTCAAGCATCTTTGACGCATCTGGATGGCGTTCGTCCAACAACAGAGGACCGCAGTAAGCCTTACTGCTCGTTAATACTAATACATTCCAAACACAGCTACGTACTTAAGAGAAGTCATAAATGTTTTCAGAACCATAGTCATGCTAACATAATACTTTATCCTGATGTACAGCAGAACTTGATTGAAATACTTCCAGCGAACAGAACTAATTTTTCGCGGTTTTCCGCCTTAGGCATGGCCCATTATGTGCAAAACAAGATTTTTGCTCCATACAAGAATCGCAGGGTAACATCAGTAATTGCTTGTATAAAAACATATCTGCAGCTATTATTGCACGTGGCTGAGCTTTTTTTAGTCTTTATTAAAGTAAAAGAAAAATTGAATCTTCGTCGTGTCCTTCCGTGCTTCGAGGAAAACATGGTTCGCCCTCTGGAGTACTAAAATAATTATGACTCATTGGACAAATGTCCGCGCAACACCTAGCTCTAATCAACAATTTGATTTTCAGCAAAGTGGTTTCTAAACGCGAACGTGGGGAAAATATAGAGCACACTGTAGCATTAAAAGGGGAGTAATTAAAAGCACTAGAAGGGGAACTAACTGTGTGAAGATCCATTGAAACACCTGCAAAATAGCACAGCACACGGCACAATGTCTAATTATTTGCGAGCATTCTCTTAACCACTTTAATGCTGGAACTACGCTCTTTAAATAGATGAACTAACGACTCAATAGAAAACCTAATTAGGCATCACAAAGAATAAAAATGAAGGAAGCTGGTATAAAATGATATTTTTTAAAACAAATTTTGACACAGTTTAGGAGGCGCACCTAAAACGACATCAGTTTTCAGTATTCTTCTTAACCTTATTGAACCAAACAAGTCACAAACATACCCCGCATTAAATTGAACCTTGAGGGGGTCTTCTACGTCAAGGTTGACGGCTAAACTTTTACACCGTAATGTTACATGCAGCGTCAAGGAGAGCAGATGTGCAAAAAAAGATACTTGTCCCCATACTGGGGACATCGTCTACAAGGATGACCCAGTTACTGTCCGGATTCATCGGACCTCGGTGGAAGAAACAAGGACGAGTGACCGCCTCTTATAACACCACTGACGTAGCATACATTACGTGGCCCACCCGGGTCCTGTATGGGAAAGTTGGGCTTGGGCAACCACAATAACACCCAGGAGGGCCCCCTTTAAGGATCAAGCGGGCAGGCCCAAATTGGGCTTGCCCCTGCTTTTTGCATCTGGGCATCATATAGGCGGGGATAGGGCTAACTGAGTACACATTCCCACATCTGGCCCACAAAGATCTCGCTTGGGGAATTTTACGGCTGATGCAAAGAAAATTTGGGCTTTGTACAGAAAACGCCTGGGCTAATCTAATTGGGGCAATAAATAGGTCCTGCATGGGCTGCGGCGGGGCTAAGTATGGGTATGCCCGCACATTGCCTACATGGGACCCTTGAGGGGTACTCGAGGTAAGGTCTGACGGAAATGTGAGCTTCACGTAGAAAATTTATGGGCTGCACCTAATGGGGCTGCCCACCAAAAACTTAGATAATTTCCGCATGGCCTGTCGTAGAGCAGGAAAGTTCTCGATTCTGCCCACATCTGTCTCTTGCAGGGCACATAGGGGCAGATATCATGCAAATGTGAGCCTAAAGCAAATAGAATACGGGCTAGCCCGAACAGGGTTGCCCACTCAAAAGCCGAATAGGTCCCGCTTGGTTTACGGCCGGGCTGGATAGCGGGCAGGTCCCCTCGCTGCCCATACGAGTATTTCTTGGGGTACTTGCGGGAAAATGCAACATATGTTCTTATTCCATATGGTAAATATAAGATCAGCCCAATTAAGGCTGCCAATAAAAGGCCGCAATGGGCCCCAAACTGGCCGTAGGCGTGTTTACAGCTCTGAACGTCTACACCATATCTTCAGGGCACCGTTTTAATTGTGTAATTCATGTTATACTGGCCGCTAAATGCCTCGTTTGGAGGTTTACATAACTGATCTAAGCATATCCTTGCCATGAATAAAGACTATTTTTACTCTAACCACTACGTTAATCACCAAATATTTCCGGCGCCACTAATCTTCTGCACACACCACCGAAATAAATATTCAGAGCAACATTTTGGGAGTAATGTGGGCCAGCCCACATTATTATAGTGTTAGGAATAAATTTTTCTTATGTTACTGAGTGTCAAATACAAGGTAGAGAAGTATTGCTCAATATTTCACACTTGATGATTAATGGAAATTGGGCAGCCCCGAAAATTCCAGATTCAACCCATGAGGGCAGCACGTAGGCCAACTCGAAACGGACTGGCCTCCGCAAAGTCCTCGCTGGTATTATTCAGGCATTGGAGGGACTAATCAACCTAAAAATTAAAACATTGATCAATGGGGCGGCACTGCCTGCAAAAACGTAGGACCCATTAGGGATTCTGGTATGCTGCCCATATTCGGCTATCTGAACTGAATGCGGGCAGGCCAAATAGGGCTGCCCCCACAAATACAGATTGGGACCGATCACGGAAAAATCGGGCAGCCCACACGTGGCCTATCGGGGTATTTGTTGCAAATCCCGCATGGGGCATGTATGGGCGGGCCCCCTGGGCCCAACGCGGGCCCCCACGTCATAGCCCACTTTGTGCTACTTGGGCATGACCTCTGCCAAATAGATATTATTGTGGCCTTTGAAGATAATCATGACCAACTTCCTTGAAAGATGCCACCATAAGTACAATTGCATGCGCGTGAGCAAACTCCTTATTAGAACAGACCTCCGATTGGAAGCAAACACCTGCGGATGGCGGTGAATGTCCGAGACCAGCTCGTTGCTGCGCTGCACGCTTGCGTGCGAACCTTTCTTCCCGGATTTCTAGCGGCATAAGCGGGCCTCTGCATTCTCTATTTAGGAAAGAGTGGTTGCATAACAATGTCCGAATTTCTCTTGCAAATTCTCGCCACAATGAAAAACAAATTACCCCATCTCCCACGCAGAGAACATGCAAGAATATCTGCAAAGACACATTATTCCTAATCAACCATAGGAGTTGGAGTAGAAGTTGGTCACCCTTGTGCCGGGATAGCGAGGGGCAGCCTAACATGTCCTCCTAAGATGCTAAATTAGTGGTGCGTCTGCTAATAGAAATTAGAGAAATATACCGCGACATCCCAAATTGATAAAAAAAATCATTTTAATAGCCTACAGCGTCACACAAATCTCGCAATAAAGAGGAGACAGTATAGTCAAGTATTTCAACATCAAAATACACGCATAGCATCTCAGCAGCTAGTGGTGACATTTATAATCCAATGGCAGCCTGGTGGAGTAATCAAACGGTAATAGCTGATACGCCATCCATATGGACAAACTTACAAGAAGCGCAACTGACAGCGCCTGGTATGGAGGCGCACAGAACAATGCATTGATAAAAACGAAAATCCTGGGCATCCCCAAATGTGGAAGTACCTTTCCATCAAAGTCCACCAACACTGGGAAGCCCCGTGTACACCGCCGATTGGGTGGGGGGGAATGTTTACCTTTGCCGACACCAACCTGACTGCTCAATGTTGCCACCTACTTGGTGCTCTGAGGTGGCGCCTGAAATAGGACATTGAAGTGGATTCCCGCGCTGTCTGGCGAAAGCTGCTTGCTCTTTCTGCCTCGCCTTCTTTTTTGTGAAGTATAGCCCTGCATTCCGTGACATGATTTGGTGTCAGAACTGTGTATCGATCCCAGTATATGTACCTCACTGCTCTACATACCAATGACTCAGGTCCTATGCCCCTGTGCACATTAGTAGCCGGAGGAACCAAGGCATGCCTCCTGAGCACAGGAGGTTGCAGTTCCCCGCTTCAGCTGCCCCTCGACCTGCCATACAAGCTCGAGGTTACTGCACTCTCCAGAACCCACAACCTCCCAAGCTCTTCCACAGCAGGTGTATCGAAGACGACGAAGAGTGGCTTGTCCGGTCTGAAAGCGTCTCCTCGTTTAATCAGTAGGACGATGCCGCCAAGCTTATAAACGTCTTTTCAGCATTTAAGATGGCCTCGTACTTCATACGAGAGCCATAAAGATGCCCTAATATTGTCGCGCAAGTTCTGCCGACGCGTCCTGCAGACGTACATCAACACAGATAAACGAGAACAAAAAGAAAGGGCTTTGGAATCTTGGATGCCGAATGAAACTGGCCATCTGCAGGTGTAATCAAAAATTCCCAGGCCGCTAGAATGGCCGGCTGCTAGCCGCTATCACGACGCTACTATCAGGTGCGTGCCCCGCTGTGAGCCGGTGGAGAGGGTGTGCGCTGAGAGGGGCACCACCTTCTCCCTCTTTTTGATGACAAAGCAATGAAAAACGTAGTGTGGCGCGTGCCTTTGCGGTTTCGTTTTCGGAATCCGCTGCGCTGCAATCCGTGGCGCGATTGACGACCGTTGGCCAGATTGACGCGTTACACTGTCGTCAACATTGTGCCCCTCTTCGTAACTGTTCTCCTTCTTGGCGTACGAAAACGTTCGTTTGACTTTAAAGCAACTCATTCACAGCGCGTAATGGCCGTCACTGCGCGTTCTCGAATCGTTTCGTTTGCTGGAAATTTGCTGCGCACCAAACAGGGTAGAGCACGAATTATTTGCTTGTACTTCTTGTGGGTTTCTCTTTACGCGTAAGTGCCGTTTCAATCTCAGGTATTGTACTATATAATGTGTGCTGCACACAGTGTGAACTTTCATGATTACGTTTTCAGCCCTTGCCAACGCTGTTCTCCTACCTCGACAAGAAAACCCGTGCTTTCCACAGTGTCAAAAAACTAGCACAACGGATGTTTTCCGAGACAAGCATTCACATAGCCAATTTCTCTAGATTAGGTGTCCAGACGCGTTGGTGCGGTGGCGTAGATGTACTACATGCGCCTGGCGAGCAAAGAAATCTGCGTGACAATGCATGGAATTGCATAAACAGGCATGGGGCGTGACCTCTCCGGTAGACACCTCCGAAAAACGCACCCCTTGCCAGAACAGCATTTGGCCACTTGGTGTAGTCATTACCCAAACATCCTAAGAATGAACCAACATACTTCCGGCCCTCGGTACCCGCCGCTGCGAATCAATTGACTGTGGCGGTGGTCAGACATGCAGCGCATCAAAGGGTGCTAAGCATCACTTGCTTCAGTCAGGCCGCCCCTGGAAATAGACCCTGGCAAAGTTTGATGCTAGGGTCCTAGGTAGTGACGCTGGTCCAGCAGTTCTGTCAAAGGAATTAGGTTGTTTGAAATGGATGTGATGGGGCTTAGTGAGCTTAGGAGGGCGAATGAGGCATATACTGTACTGAAGGGCGGACATGTATTGGTGGGTTATTGTGGTTTGCCGGAGAGACAAGAAATAGGAGTAGGAAATTTGTGAATAAGGATAAACATGGTAGTATAAAGGAGTTCTACAGCATTAATGAGAGGTGCAGGCATCGTAATGAAGATTAATGAGCGTTATAAACAGAAGATTTTACAGGCCTACGGGCCTGCATGTAGTCATGTTGACCAGGCAGTCGAAAGCTTCTACGAAGTAGTAGAGTTTGCAAACAGCAAAAGTAAAGATGCAGTATACATTACTAACGGTGATTTCAACGCCATGCTAAGAAAAAAGCAGGCTGGAGACCAGGATGTGTGTGACTATGACATTGGTCCTAGCTATAGCAAGGGGACTTACTAGTTGAGCTCGCAGAGTGCAATAAATTAATAATTATGTATACCTTCTTCAGCAAGTGGAAAAACAGACATGGAAAAAGCTCCAACCGGGAGGCCAAAAACGAAATCAATTTCCTACTATGGTCTAACACCCGCATTGGGTAGTATATAGAGTTAACCGGAGAGATGTTAGGCAGTTACCACAGGATAGTAAGATCTTGAATTAGTCTAGATATCAAGAGGGAGCGAGACGTATTAGTAGTAAAGAAGTTTAACAATTCAGAATCTCGATAAAAAAGAGATATTGCGTTTTTACTCAGGATGACGACATTTACCTCCAAGCGGCGAACAATAATTTTAGACATATTGTTAAGCCGATAACGTGACCCGGAAGCCCGTCTGGCAGGTTTGACAGGCCAGTTCATCATTCAGCGGGACAATAGCACAGGCACCACCAGGCAAGGTTCAACGGAGCGCGCACACCGCGAACTCTTCTTACCTTTCCTGGCTTTCTCGAACCTTTCTTCTCCGTAACACTTCCCCCGTTGCAGACGAAGCCATCCGGTCGAGTCACACGTCAGGACGAAAATGGCATGGCTTGAGTCTCACTACGTGAGAGACCGCAGCACGTGCCGAAAATTGGTCACTTTTGTTGAGACGCGCAGTCCGATATATAAGGTGTAATTTTATCCAAGATCAGAGAGGGACCGGCATAGTGGGGATCACATTCTGGCTTAAATCGCGCTTCTGTGCTGGGCGCCAAAGCCAGACCAATGTGCCAAGTAGATAGGCGACGTAGCGATGAAGGGCGTCGCAGCGGGAATTCTAGCTTTGTTGCGAGGCGAGCGTTCTCAGGCAGGCTAT
>JAJIZL010124613.1:159721-174992 GCA_023969395.1 Amblyomma maculatum
CTCAGTAACCACAGGATCGGTGACTGTAAAGAAGGGAACGATTCTATCAAGGGTGTGTCGAGGAGATCGACACAGCCGACGGAAGATTTGCTGTTGCACAATAACACGTGTGATAAGCAGTGCAGATAACGATCCAGCGGTTACATTCGTGAGATGTGGGAAAGGGTCTTAGTAGTTATACGCCGACCTGCTCAAAAGGAGATCTTGGCCACTGCACAGGGTGTACGAGACCAGCCAGAGCACCAGTGGGACGTTTGTTACTGGCACATTGATCCCATCTCGCCACATTCTTCTCAATGTTTTCCTACTTCCATGACCAATACCAACGATCTTGGATGCGATGAAGTGTCGTCGCGGCTCCCAGGTGACCCGAAGTGGGATCATCATAGATAGCGCGCAAAACGGAGGATTGTAGGCTCTGAGGTATCACCAGAAGGTAGCGGAGGCTACTGCAACAATAGTTATTGTACAAAAGGCCGCCACTAAACAAAAAGGACGGGTGGCTGCGGAGTCCTGTGCAGCGGTAAAGAATGGCTTCAGTTTCTCCTCATGCCTCTGCTCAGCGTGGATTCATCCGAGAACGGAAATAATACCGCGGCAATGTAGTCGTCAAATTTGACGGTGTCAGATTATGTCGTTCGAACCGACAAAAGTGAGAGACAGTCCGCGCCAGCGTGCCGGTGGCCGATCCTGTATGACACCGTATATTCAAATTCTTGCAAACGAATTGTCCACCGCGAAAGGCGGCCGGATGGGTCACGGAGGTTGATCCGCCAGCACAGTGAATGATGATCAGTGACCACTGTAACTAGGCGTCCGTACAGATATCACCGAAACCATTTTCCGTTTGGTAGCATTTCGCCGCTCGAACCGAGTAGAAGTACTCGAAGCTTCATCCTTCACCTCGGCATCGGTTGTCGAACGCTGCCGTCTAGCTGCATACTGTGCACGTCGCTTGGCAAGCCGTACTTCTCTCCCGTTTCCGTAGCTGTTTGTAACTTGCGCTTTTCAGTCTGGCAAGCCGCCCTCTCCCTGGCCGACATCTCGCTGCTCAACTAATTGCTGTTGTTGTGGCTGTAGGAAGAAAGAAAAGAAAATGCATGGGCCTGCTACTGGCTCTGTAGCTGAGCCACCTCCGCTGCCTCGTGCAGATAGAAGAGAATATAGATAAGAAAGAAAAGGAAGAGGGAAAGAAAGACGCGCGCCGCAACAACAGCCGTCGTCCACCACCAGCGGTGGCGTGTGCAATGACGGCCTAGAACAGATAAAAATTCGGTGCCAGGCTGGCACCCGCCGCAAGCGGCGGTGACCCACCTGTACCAGCCCCATCAGGGGAGAACTAACTCAACGAGTGCGTCGCCTTTTATACAATTGCGTGACGTCCCAAGTAGCACAAAGTGGGCTATGACGTGGGGGCCCGTGTTGGGCCCGTGAGGGCAGCCCATACGGGCCCCATGCGGGATTTGCAACACGTACCCAGAGGGGCCCCGCATGGGCTGCCCAATTCTGCCGCTATCGGTCCCAATCTGTATCCGTGTGGGCAGCCCTAATAGGGCTGCCCGCATTCAGCCCAGGCAGACGAATGTGGGCAGCACACCAGAATCATTAATGGGTCCCACATTTGTGCAGGCAATGCCATCCCATTGATCAAGGTTTTAATTTTTAAGTCGATTAATCCCTCCAATACCTGAATTATACAGGCGCGGGATTTGCGAAAGCCAGTCCGTTTTGGGCTGGCCAACATGCTGCCCTGATGGTTTGAATCTGTCATTTTCGGGGCTGCCCAAATTCCAATAATCAATTGTGAAACATTATGCGCTATTTTTTTCCTTGTATGCGACACTCAGTAACCTGAGAGAAATTTATTCCCAACACTACACTAATGTGGGCTGGTTCACATCAACCCCAACATGTTGGTCTGAATATTTATTTCGGTGGTGCGTGTAATGCCGCAGGAAACATTTGGAGGTCGTTCAGTGCATACACGTAAAGCGGAACAGTTACTGTTGCATATTTTCTGTCGACACTGCATAATTAACGTAGTTGTTAGAGTAAAAATAAATAGTCTTTATTCATTGCATAGGTATGCTTAGGACAGTTATGTGAAACCTCCAGAAGAGGCAATTAGTAGCCGGTATAACATGATTTACATAAATAAAATGGTGCCTTAAAGATAGGGTGGAGACGTTTCAGAGTGGTAAGCCCGCCTACGGCCAATTTGAGGCCCACTGCGGCATTTCATGGGCCGCCCCAATTAGGCTGATCTTGATTTTACCGCATGGACTACGAATATATATTGCAATTTCCCGCAAGTACCCCAAGAAATACCCGTGGGGGCAGCGTGGCGGTGTGGTCGCTTTTCAGCCCGGCCGCAAACCATGCGGGACCTATTCGGTTTTTGCGTGGGCAGCCCCAATCGGACTAGCCCGTCATCTATTTGCTTTAGGCCCACATTTGCATCGCATCTGCCCTAAATTGCCCCGCAAGAGATCGATGCGGGCCGAAGTGGGAAGGAGCAATTGCCTGCCCCGCTACGGCCCACGCGGAAATTATCTAGGTTTTTGGTGGGCAACCCTATTTGGGGCAGCCCAGGAATTTTCTGCATGAATTCCAGATTTTCGTCTGACCTTCCCTCAAATACCCCTCAAGGGTCCCATGCAGGCAATGTGCGGGCATACCCGTATTTAGCCCCGCCGCGGCCCATGCGGGACCTATTCGGCTTTTGAGTGGGCAGCCCCAATTAGATCAGCCCATGCATTTCCTACACAAAGCCCAAATTTCATTTGCATCGGCCCTAAAATTTCCCAAGCGGGACCCTTGAGGGCCAAATGCGGGAATATGTACTCAGTTAGCCCTTTCCACGCCTATATAATGCCCAAATGGAAATTACAGGGGCAAGCCCAATTTGGGCTTGCCCGCTTGATCCCGAAAGCGGGCCCTCGTGGGTGTTATTGTGGTTGCCCAAGCCCAACTTGCCCATACGGGCCCCCGGTGGGCCATGTAATGTGTGCTACTTGGGGTCGTATCTCCTAGCGGTAGGAACGGGAGTTAGGCCGCCGCAAGCGAGCCCAAGAGTTGAGCCCCAGCTAAGTTCACTATAGCCCCAGCTTTCACAGCTGTTGTGACATCATATCACGTGGTGCGCCGGTGTAGGTCAAGGGGTAGCTACGCGGCCGCGCGCGGCGCAGCAAGGAAGAGCTTGGTTGTGCGGCTAGTATGCTTCGCATAAAAATGCACGCGCCTGCTACTGGCTCTGTAGCTGAGCCACCTCCGTTGCTTCACCCGAACAGAAAAGAGAAAGTAAAAAAGGAAGAAAGAAGAAGAGGGAGAGAAGACGCACTTCGCAACAGCCGTCGTCCTCTGATCGAGCGGACGTGCCTTTCATGGGCTCCGCCAATTTCGGTTACTTTAGGCAATTCGTCGGCTCGGCGTTTTGAATTTTGTGTCGAATCGACGGAACGCATCAAGAGAACCACAGGAATAACAGTTTTTCCGAGGTGGGACATTGTTTCGGATTTTTTCGGACTTTGCTCGCTGGACTACGTGCTGAAGCTAGGCCTAACGTGGCCTAGCGTCTCGCGGCACCCTGGGATTGCGGCGGCTCCTGTCGGGGACCCACTCATAGCCTCGTGAAGCTGACTAAAGCTAAAAAAATGGAAATTGTCGAAGGAACGCCGGTAGATCCGGAGGAATTTCAAGTGTCTGGCCAATGGTATACCACCAAGCAGAAGAGATATGTGCCGCTCGAGAAGACCGTGCAACAAGGTGAGAAGCAGCGGGCTGCTGAGAAGCATGCTGGAAGAAAAATGGCTGCGAAATCGGTGAAAAAGCAGCATACTCGCCTATCCGATGGCGCCGAGAAGATCATTTTGAGGCCACGTGGCGGCATCGTGCGTCTGCTCAAGTTTGTCAACGCAATCTTGGATGACGCAATAATCGTGGGAGCTGGTATCCACCCGGGCGAGGCCGGGGAGGACGTCATCTCGACGAGTATTAAGCAGCACTCAATCCTCGTGGCAACTACAAGTGCCGAAAGGAAGAGACGCTACGCGAGCCTAACCCACCTTGTGTTCGAGGGGGAGAAGATCGAATTGACTGCCTACGTGGTGACGCCGGAAGATTGCGGCAGGGGCGTGGTACATGACGTGCCACTTACTTATACCGACGAGATCATCATGGAGAGGCTGAGAATCCACGGCAACCTGCCAGTTTTGGGTGTGCGGAGACTCGGCAAAAATTCCAGAACTGTACTAATTCTCTTTGAAGAGAGAGAAGTACCAGGATGGGTTCGCCTGACTCCGATGGCGCAGCGGTGTCCACTTTACCGCCAAAAATATGAGGTATGCAATGCCTGCGGAAGACTCGGTCACAGGGAGGACGTCTGTCCGGACCCGAGCAACCTCAAGTGCAGAAGCTGCGCAATGGAGAGGCCACCGCAAGGTCACCAGTGCGAGGCAAAGTGCCAGCTATGCGGCAAGGGCCACCTGCTTGGTGACCGAAAATGTAAGGAAATATAAAGGACTCCGTACGAGGTGAAAAAGAAGCAATGGGAGCGAAAAGTCAAGGATAAGCCAGCGAACGACGACAACAGAGGGCGATGGAAAGTCAAGCAAGAAGGAGACTTCCGCGTTAGAGAAGACTCCTTGCCAAGGTTGAAATCTACCGCCAACGAGACGCCACCGCAGCAGCGAGGGTGTTCCAGTTCTCGCTCCATGGGACGCTCCAGGTCTGGGTCCAGGAGACTCTCGAGTCCGAGGGGCGCGGCCAACCCATGGATCAAGCGGAACGCCAGCGGAGACCGAAAAAATGTAAGCTTCAACAGCGGGCCTCCCAGGCTAAACCTAGGAAAGATAAGAAAGACGAGGAAGTCGAAATTCTTAAAAATGAAATTGAGGAGCTTAAGGGGGTGATTAAAAAGCTAACGCAAAATTAAAATTCGAAATAGCATACAGAAAAGCAAGGGCCTCCCACTCCCGCGAAGCAGCTGCCGCCTGCTCACCCAGTCGCCCCGCCACAAGGGGCGCCACCGGCGAAAGGGGATGAGCAAAAGGCGACTGAGGCATCTCGCCCGCACCCGGTGAAGCGCAAAATTAATGAAACAGACCCGTTCCAAGCACTTGAAAATAGGCTTGACGAAAAATTGAATTCATTCATCAGCCAAATGGCCCAATTCATGAACAAAATTCAGAGCCAGGTACAGGCACTTGCAGGGGAAGTGCAAAGAGTTCGAACTGAGCTCATAGCCATCAACACGTGGCAGCAGAATGTCGAGCAAACCCTAACCCAGCCGCAAAATGGCCAGGCGCGTAAATGAAAACCAAATTTGGCAGTGAAACTGTCGCGGCTTCCAGCGCAAGAGAGCGCTACTGCAGCAATACCTTCCACTCATAACTGAGACCCCCTTCACAATCGCCCTTCAGGAAACAGGGAAGGGAGCCAAACTAATGGGATAACAGATGTTCAACAGCGATAGAGGCGTGAAATCGACGGTGGCGACCTTTGTCAAGCGCAATGTAGCGGTGATAGAACACGATTTGAATTCGAGAGATATCGAGAACGTATTTCTCGAGATATTAACGGGACGAAAGAAGGATCCCAGTCTATTCCTTCTTAAAATTTATAGCTCACCCAAGCAAAACAAAATTAGATTTAGGGCCATTATGCGCAAAGCCATCAAGGCGGCCGGGAATAATCCCTTGCTTATTGTTGGTGACTTTAACGCCAGACATCAAGAATGGGGCTATGCTATACAGGACACCAAAGGTAGGCAGCTATGAGAGGACACGCACGAGCTAGGTCTCAGTTCCATACCGATCCCGATCATACAACGAGGACGGGTAACAGCGTATGCGCGGACAGATCCCCAGACCTGACATTTTCAAAAAACTTACAGGGTTTAGACTGGAAAAATTCTGAGCAAAATTTTGGCAGTGACTATTTAATTGTCGTTTCGGTCCTCAAAGAGGGCGTCAAGACGCACAGGACGTGCCAACCGGCCCTTAGAGAATGGGATCAGTTTAGAGAAATCAGGGCAACCGCGCAATAGAACGGATTGAGAACATTGAGGAATGGACGGAGGCACTCAAACGCCACATTGGTGAGGCGACAAAGACGCTGGTAGGAGACGGCGCTCCTGGTATAGCAGATAGCCGACTGCTCCACATGTGGGACACTAAACAAAGCATGGAACGCAAGGCTGAAGAAACAAAAGTGGAGCAAGAATCTTAGAAGACGAATCGCGAGGCATAGCAAGAAAATTGAAAGCTGCGCGATCAAATTGTGCGAACAAAACTGGCTCAGCAGATGCGAAGAAATGGAGGGAGGCATGAAACTCTCGAAAACGTGGGGCATGCTCCGGCATCTGCTGAACCCAACAAATTCAAAAACTCAATCGGGAATAAGATTGGTAAAAGTCAGGCACGCCTTTGAAGGAGACGATGCGGCGTTTATGAATAAGTTAGTAAAAACGCATGTTGCAGACAACGAGCGTTCCCCACTCCCGAGCTACGGTGGCACGCCCAATGAGGCGCTTGACGCCCCCATCACGGAGGCAGAGGTAAGGTCGGAAATTGTAATACTAAAAACTAAATCAGTGCCGGGCCCCGATGGGATCACCAATAAAATGCTAAGGAATCTGGACGATGGCTCTATTAGTCTACTAACGGAATTCATTGGAAACGTTTGGGAAATGAGCCAGTTGCCAGATCAGTGGAAAACGGCAAACATAGTACTAATACCCAAACCGGGAAAAACCCGCAATTGGAAAATTTGAGACCTATTTCCTTAACCTCGTGCGTAGGGAAGTTGCTGGAGCACGTAATACATACGAGATTAACGTGCTTCATGGAGCAAAACAACATGTGGCCGCACGAAATGGTCGGTTTCCGACCACACTTGTGCACGCAGGACGTAATGCTCCGACTAAAGCATGATATTATAGACTCGCGATCGAGAGACGCCAAAGTGATCCTGGGCCTAGACCTCACCAAGGCCTTCGACAATGTCAGGCATGAGGCTATTCTCGAAGGGCTCGAAGTGCTCGGAGTAGGGGAGAGAACGTAAAACTACGTAAAAGACTTCTTATCGGGCAGAAAAGCCTGCATGATATTTCAAAATTTAGAATCTCCTACGATAGAGTTAGGAAGCAAAGGCGCACCGCAGGGCTCAGTGCTATCGCATTTTCTATTCAACGTGGCAATGAGAGGCCTCCCGGGTAAACTTAACCAAATCAAGGGGCTAAATTTTAGCATGTATGCGGAAGATATTAACCTCTGGATTAACCATGGGAGCGATGCGAGTACGGAGGAACGCCTACAAGCAGCGACCGACATCATTGTCGATTACGCGGCTTCAAGGGGACTTTCGTGCTCCCCGCATAAATCTGATTTGTTCGTTTATAACCCAAAGTACCTCCGCTGCAAGAATAGCGGGGAGTTTCATATTCAGGTGGAGGGCAAACTGGTGCCAAAAGTAGATCAGATCAGGATTTTGGGGATGGTCATTCAATCCCACAGCCATAACGGAGAGGTCCTCAAAAATTAGAAAGTTACGCGATGCAAACCCTCGGGGTCTTGAGGAGGGTTGCCACTAAAGGAAGAGGCCTCAAGGAGAGAAATTTACTAAAACTAATCCAGGCATACGTGATAAGCAGAATCAGTTACGCCACGCCCTACCTGGACATCAATACCGGCGAAAAAGAGAAGTTAGACTGCCTGATTCGAAAATGCGTTAAGAAGGCGCTAGGAATGCCCATGGGTACCTCGAGCGAACGACTACTCGACCTCAGGGTGCATAACACGTGGGCAGAATTGGCGGAGGCAGTGCGAGTCTCCCATTTAGAGAGACTAAGCACGACCGAAGACGGGTAGGGTAATCCTTGCAAAAGTAGGCCTCAACCCAGACAGGGGAGTTCAAAAAAAAGTCACAATTAATAGTGAAATCAGGAATGCCTTGGTAGTCCCCCTCTTCCCTAGGAATATGCCTCCAGAATTTAATGTCGAAAGAAGGGCCAAACGAGCCGAAGCTCTAGAGTGACGGTTCAAGAACATGGGAGCAAAGGAAGTAGTCTATGTTGATGCGGCAAGTGGCAGAACAGGTGCGGCGGTAGCTTCGGTAGTCGATGACCGAGGGGCACCGGTATCCGCGGCAGCCATCAGAGGCCGCAACATAGAGACTGCGGAGGAAGTTGCGATAGCGATAGCTTGCGTAGGAACAGAAGACAACTTCATAATTAGCGACAAAAAATCTGCCATTCAAAATTTTGGGAAGGGGAGAATATCGCCGGAGGTGGCCTAAATCCTCACCTAAAGAACGATAAATAGGAAAATTCAGTTAATTTGGACACCCGCTCACGCTGCCATCCCTGGTAACGAGGCGGCTCACGAGCTAGCCCGAGCTCTTTACTTCCGGGTAGCCGTCGAGCCCCCCGAACACTGGACATACGACGAGCGTGTGCAAAATTATGGGGTTGTTGTTGTTGAAAAAAACTTTATTTCCACCGAGATGAAGCTCCGGTTCGAGCTCCCCGGCACGCAGGCCTGATGGAGCCTTACTCAGGAGCCTCGCGAACTAAGGTCTGGTGAATATACATTGTTGCTTCACGGCCTCAGCCGCCAGGATGATGGCTTGCTGCTGCTGAGCGGGGTCCTCGCTTCGCAGCAGGGTCTCCCAGGCGTCTCTATCTATATTTTCTTTAGCTCCTGGGCTGTTGTTACATTCCCAAATAATAAGATCTAGAGTGCCCCATCTCCCACATGTTATGCAATGTAGATCCTTTTCATCTTTTGAAATTGTTGCATATACCCAAAAGGGACTAATATGATTGCCTCCTTGTAGCCTCCTCCATGCAATTGCCTCCTCGCTTCCGAGGGAACGGTCTGGCGGCGGATAGACCCTTCTGCCTAGTTTATAGTGCTCTGTAACCTCTTTATACGAGATTAGGCTATCTTTTACATCCATGCAAGAGAGCTGCTCGGCAGCCGCCCGGTGATAGAGAGCTCGGGCAAACTCGTGAGCAGCCTCATTCCCTGCGATGGATTCATGTGCTGGTATCCATATAATTTCCACGTTGCGCTCAAGCGGCCTCGATTCGAGGACTCGTTTAGCTTCTTCTGATATTCTTCCCTTCCCAAAATTTCTGACCGCATTTTTGCTATCGCATAGTATGAATTTAGCCTTGGTACCGACACAAGCGAGCGCTACTGCCAATTCCTCCGCCGCGTTGGCGTCTCTCGTGCGGCTTGAAGCCGATACTACAGGTGCTCCTGTTCCGTCGACTACTGCGGATACGGCTGCTCCCTGCCGTCCACATGCAGCATCTACGTAGGCCACTTGTTCTGCTGGTTGTTCTCCTATTCTTTTCTCGTAGACTCTGGCTCTATGCCAGCGCCTCTCTTTGTTATATTCGGGGTGCATATTTTTCGCATAGGCGGGCCGCGTATCCTGGCTCTTATCTCTTCCGGGATATCCACTGTCTTATGGGCAGTGTATCCCGGTTTGATGTCTATCCATTCTAGTATTTTTCTTCCTGTTTCAGATTGGCTAAGTCGCTTCAGCTGAGCTATTCTAACTCCCTCAGCTAGCTCGGCCCATCTGTTGTGGATACCCATTTTCTCAAGACGTTCCGTTAATGTAGATATGGGAAGTCCCAGAGCCCTCTTGGTACATTTCCTCAGTATCCTGTCTAGTTTATCTATGTTCTCTTTGTTCATATTTAAGTACGGCGTTGCATAGCAGATTCTGCTTGTTATGTACGCCTGTGATATTCTTAGGAGGCTTCTCTCTTTTAGGCCTCTCCATTTTACTGATATCCTTCTGAATATGCCTTGCACTTGATCCGCATATGTTGCTAATTTCTTTATGGTATTGGTATTGTTGCCTTTACGATTGATAACCATACCCAGGACCCTCATCTCTTCGACCTGCGGCACCTCTAGGGCCTCTACTACCACTTTGATGTTTATTGGCTTTTTGTCTCTGCTGTTGGTGTTGTACCTAAAGAGCTCCGACTTCTGCGGTGAGCATGCTAGTCCTCTGTCGGCTGCATACTTCACCACGGCGTCTGCAGCTCTCTGCAGGCTCCACTCAATTTCTGCATCACTTCCATTGTTCAAATTAAGGGGAAATCATCAACCATTATAAATTGGGACGTAGACTGGTACCCCCGCCAGATGTTAGACTAAATAATAGAGAAGCTGTCGCGTGGAGGCGGCTACAAACTAATACGTTTATGAACCAGGTCTGGGCGTTTCACGCGCTACCAGACTTTAGGAACAATGATCTCTGTAAACACTGTGGGGCGAGAGGGACCCTCGACCACATAATTTGGGAGTGCCCACAATCTCCAGGGATAGAGCGAAATATTACAAGTAGAGAAACCCGGGAAACCCTGCTCCGAAACGGGGACCCTGCGATCCAGCACCGCACCGTCCATCTGGCGGAAGAGGCCGCAACAAGGCAAGGGCTACCTGCCAGCCTCTAATCCGCGGGCGCACGACTCGCCGTTTCAGATGGATTTAAAAGTTGTACAACCAAGCAACCCCCACCTAAACCGTGTCGGGTGCAATAACGGCCTACAACCGACACAAATTCAGTGGCAGGCTAGCTCCTGCGGAAAGCGACGTTGACTTAACTATCCCAAGGCGAATAATGGATATGCGAAGCTGACCCCACCAGGCGTCCGATCTTGGTTTACGTGCGCCTTTTCATTTGCCGCTTCCTCGAATGCCGCACACAGCCAACAGAAGCAGACCCACATTTCTGGCAGGCGTTAGTACTGCAGGCATCAGCGGCGTCTGAAATTGATTTACAGGATGGAAAAGGCACAGTATCGGCCCCAATTCTCCGCTAACAGATGTACCATTCCATAAAGGAAGAGAGGAATGTCAAACAGTAGTCACCTTTACCCGAAGCATCATTCACCCCCACAATCGCAACAAATGTATAGCGGAAGGCAGCACTCAGGCTTTCGCTTTTCATCCTTTAAGTTGTCAGTTTCTCACAATTTTAGATCCAGTGAACGCGGCATTTGTCAGAAAGAAAACCACGTCCGCAAGCTCAGCAGCGGCATCCTACAGTTCTAGCGGCTCACCTGCTGGCAGTGAGTCAGCCACTCGTCCACGCTCGCTCCCGCCTCTCCTATGAAATCCGGGGTTCCGTTGCGATAATCCGGTCCTTGCGCCTGCAGGCTGGTCTCCAGCCAGGATTGCAGCGTCACCGTAAGCTGCTGGCTGGTCATCGGAAGATTTCATGGCACCAGTCAATGGTTCAAAGCCAGAAAGGCGGTGACCCCTACGATACTCCAGTTCTAGCTGCGCTAAATGGTGTCCTTGGATATTTACTCGGCGCTCCGTCACAACGTCACGCACATAAAGTGACCACGAAGACCTTCCGGCAGGTTTGACAGGCCAGTTCACAAACCTGTAGGAAAGTAGAACAGACACCACAAGACAAGGTACAACAAAGTGCGCACATCTCTAAGTCTTCTTCTTTCTTCTTTTCGTGGCTTCTTTGGACACTTCTACGTAATTATTTAATTACTGAGTGCGCGGTAGAAGAAGGTGGTAAGATAGTAAGAAACAATCCGGTAAACAGTCTAAGGAGACGAAAGATTTGAATCGGAAGCGCTAAAGTATGAAAGCTTCAAACCCTAAAGATAGGGTACAAATGGCAGAGGTATCAAACTTAATCAACAAGTGCAAAGTAGCCGACATAAGGAAGTAAACCGTAGGGAAAATTGAGTATGCTCTAAAGAGCGGGGGCAGCCTTAAAGCGTTGGTAAGCAAATTGAGTATATTAAAATATCATATTGTCACCTGGCGGTTTGAGGTAGCAAAGGCGGCGGTTTCCAGGCGCCCGCCAGACGTCCGTGCGTCGTATGTGTGACCGCGGTGGCCGCACATACCGCATTGGTTGCTGTACAGGAATGTATTGCGTTGGCGGCTGGGCGGGCATGCACTGGGTTGGTGGCAACGTAGACAACGGAGCTTGGACTGGAACTGGGCTTCGGACGAGGATAATCACAAGTCGGACGAGGATAATCACGAACAGGGGTACTTTGAGCTTCAGCAACATGAAAGAGATGGCTGCGTAACTTGCTGAATCTCTTGACGGATTATATGTGCGAGAGAATCACACTTGAATTGGAAGGTGCCACAAATGTTCTGCAGTTCCTCGCGTACAATTCCACGAATAAGATCTCGGATGTGATCAGCATTGCTTACAGCAGCTGTAAGAGCCTCGGCAGCAGTCGTAGCGAGGATTGGGCTGTCGTAGACACCCGAGCGCTGGCATAAGATCTTTTGTATCGTGACCGCCTCTGTTAAAAATGAGATAACTGTAATTGGTGGGCTACGCACAAGACCAGCAAAAAGCTGTTCTTTAACCCCACGAATCAGGTGCCGCAGCTTTCTGTCTCCAGGCATGTTGGGATCTGAACATTGAAAAAGTTTCGTGTCCTCAACATACATCATGACGGACTCGTTTGGCATCTGTATGCGAGATTGTAGAGCACGTTCTGCTCGTTCGCACCAATCCAGGCTGACATACGCCTCTATGATAAGACAGCAGAACTGAGGCCACGATGTTAATGTTGCCTTCTCGGTTCCCATACCATGTGAAAGCATGGTTTTCCAGTCAGAAAATGGTGTTCCATAACTTTAAGTTGTCGTCCAACTGATTAAATGATGTGACTCTTTCGAACTGGGTTAGCTAGTCCTCAACGTCTTCATGCGCAGTGTCATGGAACGATTTCGGCAATCGGGTGTTTTGAAGGTAAACAAGAGTACCTTGCATGACCGACGTAGTGCTTTACCTGGCTGGCCGAAGCCTCGTTGTTAAAGTGGACTCTAAAGACTGGTGTTCGGGAGGAAGGCTCAGGTTCCTCCGGCTGACGCGATAAAAAGCTCAGTGTCGTTAGATCGCACAGGGGGGCGCGAGATTGAGAGGACATATACTCAGCCGGCTCCACCAAAACTGTCATGAAGACTGGGATTTATAGGAAACGGCAAGAGGGGCACAGATACACATTCAAGACAAGGGGCATATATGCTCTAAGAGATAAGGCGGGCAATGTCATCCGGAATATGGACAAGATAGTCAAATTAACCGAAGGCTTGTATACTGATGTATACAGTAGATGAAGTAGTCTGGATAATGATGAGATTGGCTGTAGTGAAAACCTGTAAGACGTTCCGCTAGTGACGAAGTACGAGGTTAATAAAGCTTTGAAAATTGTGAAAAGGGGGAAATCAGTTGGGAAGGATCAGGTAACTACATATTTGAAGGATGGGGTGATATTATGCTAGGAAAACTGACCATGTTGTATACACAATGACTGATGACATCGATGGTACCGTAATCATGGACGAACGCAAAGAATAATTTAAATTATAGGAAAGGGACTCTAAGGACTTCAAAATTACATACCAATCAGATTACTATCCGTTATGTATATGGTGTTTACTGAGGTAATTATGAAAAGAATCAAGAGAATCTTAGGATTCAATCAAGCAAAAGATCAAGCAGGTTTCCGAAGAGGGTACTACACTATCGATCATATCCATATCATGAACCAGTTGATAAATAAATGCTTGGAATACAGCCAGCTGCCCATATACATGACATTGATTTACTACGAAAAAAGCCTTTGATGCAGTACAAATCTCGGCAGTCATAGAAGCATTGTGAAATCTGGTTGTAGACGAGACGTATGTGAAGGTACTGGAAGATATCTATAGTGGCTGCACAGCAATCATAGTTCTAAAAAAATTAACAAACTTTCCACAAAGGAAGGTGTTAGGCAGCGAGATACTACCACCCCAGTACTACTCAGAGCTTGCTTGAGAGACCTGGAATAGGAGCAATTAACGATAATGATCGATGGAGTATACCTCAGCAATCTGCGATTCGCTGAGGACATTGCCTTGCTAAATAACTCAGCCGGGAATGTGAAAGAATGGTTTGTCACCTAGACATGAACAGCAGAAACGTAGGCTTGAAAATCAATATGCACAAGATAAATTATGTTCAGCGTACTCGGGAAGGAACCGCAGCTCACAGTACGTAGCGAAGCACAGGAAGAGGTAGGCGAATATCTCTGCTTAGTACAGCTATTAAATGCAGACTCGAGCCATGAAATGGAAATAATTAAGAGATTATGATCGCGAAGGAGCGTATTTGGCATTTATTTGCAGATTATGAGTAGCATCTTAGCTGTATCGCTCAAGAGGAAAGTATGCAACACTTGCATCTTACCTATACTCACCTGACAGGCTGATACGTGGAGGCTAACCAAGAGGGTTCTATTCAATATGAGGACAATTTAGAGGGCTAGGGAAGAAAAAATTATATGCACAAGAAGTACTTTGGTTTGGGCTAGTTGGTTCATGTTCGTGTTCCTCCTTGCCCATCTTCCCGTTCGCGCCGTCCTCAGAATCAACATCAGCAAAATTATATGGCTGTAATGTTAAGAGATAGGAAGCGTGAAGATTTGGTCACAGAAATAACTCAAGTTATTGATATTCTAGTGGACATCAATAAAAAGATATGTGCGTGTGCAAGATATGGTACTGCGACAGAGGATAGCCAAAGGCCGCATAGGTTAACAATTTGGCTTGTGAGGGAAGAAAAGCGCAGCAAGGGCGGAAAAAGTTTTGGTTGGCGAATGAGGTTAATTTGTAAGGGATCATGTGAATTAGGGAGAGAGAGAGAAAGCAATTTATATGCACGCGTCAGAGTGTGAGACGCAACTCCCCCTTTTAACGTCGATATCCCCTCTAGACGTCGGCCGGAATTAGTTTACTTCCGGCGGCGGCCTGGGCTTGACGGATGACTGTTTTTGCATTTGCTCTTTCTGTCTGTGAAGGGAGAATTCCTATGGCGCTTATTTTTGACGTACTTCGTATGGCGCTGGGCAAGCCCAGAGCATATGCTTTAGGGTAGTTATGCCTTCACAGTTTTTACATTTGAAAGATTGCACCTCAGCATGCCATTTGTGTAGGATATACGGGTTTAAGGTGCCCGTCTGCAGTTTTCACCAGATTATTTCTTGTTTTTTTTTAGAGGTCTATGGGGGAGAGGGAAGGTTCTCCTGCCCGTTTTGCTCCCAGTTAGTCTGATATATTGGGCTGTATATATTTTCGATTGAGGAAAACGCAGAAAACTAGAAGGCCTTTCGGGTATGATCTGGATCAGATTAAATTAGAATATGCTGTGGAAGTGAGCAATCGATTTCAAGAATTAGATCTAGAAGACAAAGAGCCCGAAGAGATGT
>JAJIZL010124613.1:179992-191637 GCA_023969395.1 Amblyomma maculatum
ATATATATATTGGCTGCACAGCAACCATAGTTCTGCATAAACAAAGTAACAAAATTTCCATAAAGAAAGGTATTTCGCAAGGAGACACAATCTCCCCAGTACTATTTACAGCTTGCTTAGAGGTAGTATTAAGACTTTGAATGGGCGCAGTTAGTGATAGGGGTAGATGGAGAATGTCTCAGCAATCTGCGATTTGCTGATGACATTGCCTTTGTAAGCAAATCGTGGGATAAAGTGCAAATAATGATTGATGACCTAAGCAAGAAAAGCATAAAGGTAGGGTTGAAAATCAATATGCAGGAGACTAAGGTAGTGTTCAACAGCCTCGGGAAGGAACAGCAGTTTACATTAGGTAGCGAAGTTCTGGTAGCCCGATCATTGCAATGTTAAAAAGGGTAAGGAACAGCACCGATCCCTGAGGTGTCCCTCTGTTGCGTAAATGTTGTCTCTTGCTGTGCCCCCTATTTCTGTATTCACGGTTCGGTCCGTGAGGAGATATTTGATATAGTTGTATACCTTGCTTCATACATTTAGAAGATTGAGGTGTAACTGGATCGCTTGGTGTTTGACACTGTCAAACTATTTGCTGATGTCTAGCCCCACTATTACAGTCGAGACGCTAGTCTTCCTTTCCAGTACTTGTTCTTTGATTTGTAGCATGACGTCGTTTGTAGGTAGTTGTCTGAATCTAAGCATGGTGTCTGGGTAAAGTACCTTACTTTCCAAGTATCCGCTGAGCCTATTCTGTATGACGTGCTCCATGAGCTTGCTAACACATGATGTTAACAATATTCGCCTAAGGTTTTCTAGTTTAAGGACTTCAGAATGATTTGATAATGAGGACTAGATTTGCATTCGTCCACTCTCCGGGTATTTCCCCCCGTTCCCAAAGATTTTGAATGAATGCTGTTAGTCGCTGGAGGGAGTGGTCATCAAGGTTTCTAAGCATTTTATTGCTTAGCACATCTGGTCACGCCGCGGTGTTTTTGTTTAGCTTGTTTAAGGAAGCTTGGACCTCTTTTATGGTGATTGGTTGGTCCAGCTCCTCGTTCATTTTGCCGCTATAGTCGAGGAAGGTGTTGGTGCTTGTTACACTAAGTACATCTCTGCTATCGAGCTGAACATATCCTCCTGCGTCCCTTAGACATTGTTTGATATTCTGAATTTTTTTCCTGGTTTCAGCTTTGGTGTTGTCTGGATATAGGAGATGTTTCAGTAGTTTCAGGTCGGGACGGAACTTGACTGCTTGTGAAGTCCATCGCAGATGTTCCAATGTTGTCTATTTAGTGTTTGGGCAAGGCTCTCAATTTTGTTGTTGAGAGCTGCTGCTCTGCTCTTCAGATTCCTGTTGCCCCTTTTTTGCGCGAGCTCTGTTTCTACCTCTTTTTTCTTTTTTTACAGTTGTCTCATGTGGCTATCAACCCAGTTTTGTTCGTCATCTAATTCTATTTCCTCCTCAGCCTCTTTGCAGTCCTGCTTAATGCCATTGGTCCATTCAGCTATGTTGTTGATCTACCCGCAACCCACTCCCTGTTTGCGAAAGAAATGCCAATGGATGGATTTGAGGGCTTTCTTCTCAATTTTGATTTTGACCCCGTTTTGGACAACGATCTCTATTATTCAGTGATCACTACCTAGCTCTCTCTCGACTTGTGCTTTGTAGTCTCAGCACCTGCTCCGATCGTCGCTAGTTCGGGTGAGGTGTCGTGTGACACACTGTTCTCCTCCCTGGGTGGCGCGAGTGAATCGTTAAGGAGTGTTAAATTCCACTTTGTGATGGCATCTCATAATTCCCTCCCCTTTATTTGGGAGTGAATTTATCCTCATGCTTGGTGTGGGGCATTAAAGTCCCCTACTATTACAAGATGCTGCTGCCCTTGTACCAGTGCTTGCGCTTTGGCGAAGAGCTTCCTAAAGTCACAACCTTCCCTTAGTTTAGGAGAGCTGTAGACGTTCAGCACTAGCAGGCTACATTCTTTCCGCATCTGCGTTATAATCTTCCTTTAACACGTAGTCAATTTGCGTGCCTCCTAGCTCCTGCTGCATGTCGGTGATAAATTTCTTAACCGGAGTAGCAGTCTGAGTGTTTGGCGACCGGCCTGGGTACGTTTTGTATCCGCTCAATTTAGCGTTTTTCCCACACTCTTGTAGCCCGATGATATCAGGATCATCGCGCATCGCAAGATAGGCTAGGAGAACGGTTCTTTTTTTTTTTTGTGAAGCCCCTACAGTTCCAATGCCATATTTTGATTGCCTTATTGTTGAGTGTGGTTTTGACTGAACCGCAGAAGCATTTGTTTTGCTTTTCGGCCAATTGGTCCATTTTAGTTCCCATTGGGATGATTAGTTGGCTGAGCTGGGCTGAGAGTTGGTCTATCTTCTCTGCGTTATGTTGGGTAGCAATGATCGCCTGTTATATTACCTCTTTGAGTTGCTGTATGTCTACCTACAGTTTATCTACCCTGCTCTCGGCCTTCTCAAAGCCTGATTCGGTCTTTTTAACTCGCTTTTTCCTTGGCGGTGGAGTCGCCTTTGGCTCGGTTTCGGATGACTTATTGTCCATGGCTTCCGAATGTTTTCCGTTTGTCTAAATTGAGCTTTGAGCTCATTGCTCTCTTTGTAGCTCGATGACGTGATTGCGGAGTTCCTGCATATGAGCTTGAGTTTACTTTTGGTAGAGCTTCCATTGCGCGTGTTACCGTTTCATCACTTCGTGTTGTTGTTTCATTTGCTCTTTAAGCTCTCTCATTATGTCTGAGTCATATGATTTCCCCGCTTTCCAGCCTACCTTTTTAGTGGGTGGTGCCCCTTGCTTTTTGGGTGGTGTGGTGGTAGCCTGCTGCGGTAGCTTCTGGAAAGATGAGGACCAGAGTTTCTCCCTGCCCGTGGCCCGCGTCTTGATCTCGTCCCGCCCGCTGCGATGCTCTGGTAGTTTCTTCTTCTCCTGTTATTCTCCTCCTCCTCGTGTTGCTGGAGCTTCTCTCATTTTCGTTTCTTAATGGTGTATGAAGTTCTGAAGAACTGCTTCCAGGTTTTGTTGCCGTTGGTGTGCACCTTACCGCACAGCTTGCAGGTGGGGTTGCAATCATGCCCATCGCTTAGGCTGGGCATGTCGCAGCCCCCGCACTTCTCCTCCTTGCACTCCCATACGTCGGAGCGGTGACCCAGTTATCCGCACTTATAGCATATGTCCTGCTTTTTTGTACAAGTATACAATTCAGGATGGCACCTGGGCTTTGATTTTCCTCGGTACCTTGTTGGTGGTGAATGTAAACATAATGGTCTTTCTCTGTCCTAGTGTCTGATCTCTAGGACCTAGGGGTATCTCATCTCCTGCTAGCCCCTGCTTGATAATTTGCAGTAAGGTAGTGAGTCCGATTCCGTGGATAACTCCTCTCGAGATATAGTCGGGTACTTCCAGGTGAACTGTCATATCGTACGCCTTTCCTTCAATGTCCAGGTGTGTGAGCCGTAGAAGTTTTGTCTCTTGCCTGCGTGTTGGAAATGAATAAGACAAAAATTCCTTGCTTCTCGTTCTTGACGAGTTGGCAGGCCTTATTCTATTCAATTTTCGCAGTTGCATGTATGGCTTGAGTCAGGGTCGGTCCATCGTACTGTTTGACTACTATGCCACCCTTGGGGCGGAAAATATTTCCCCACCCATTATCAGGATGCTTAACTTGTTTCGAGGCGATCGCCTTCTCCGCTTGATCTTTGCCGTCACGCTTTTGTGATTGTGGCGGGGTGTCTATCACTTTCACCAGTTCTGTGTGAGCTGTTGAGTACTGTGATCCAATCCGTGGCGTCGAGCTCGCCTTATTCAGAATTTCGACCTTGCATAGTGATATTCCGCACGGCTCATGCGGCGGCACTGGGTGCTTCGGTAAGCATTAGCCCTGGTTAGGTCCGACGACCGGCGTTCTAGCCAACGCATCGGCACCACGGCTGGCAGACTTGGCTCTAAATTAGCGAAATACCCATTTACGGAAAAACCGATGATGTCCGCAGAGTCCTCTGAACTTTCGGTTGATGATTTTATACAGTTCTGGTCGAATCAATAAAATGTGCTACTAAATATCACTGCAGGAAGGGAGAGCCGACGGGACACGCATCCGCTCGCCACGGTCCCCTAGCGGAGAATCGGTCATGCGGATGCATTTAGTACAAGACCGCGATAGTTGGAGACATATGGCAATGGCCTTAGTCCTGAAGTGGGTATTTACCGACTTATGATGATAATGGGGGATCTGCTCTTTAAACAGTCCCGCGATTTTGGAAGGTGTACTTTTCATCGAACGGACCGATACATTCTTCGCCACTGCAGAGGCATCTAGTCGATGTCAGTCATTAGCTGCATTTGCAAGCATGTATTTCCACTGGGTTACGTTGAGTTCCTCTTATGACAAAAGCTACTCATTTCACGCTTGCGCAGCCATACGCTTTCCAGAAAGCAATCTGATTTTACTTTCCTATTTTTGTGTTCAGAAAATTGTCATGAATTAATGGAGTAGCGTCTTGAAAAGGCGCTTTGACGATGTTAGCTCTAATAAGGAAACCAGTTGCCTATCATCGAACTGTTCTTAAATGGAAATGCTCAATGTGTGCGCCACAGCTTATTCAAGATTCTTTCCGAAGGTAGACGCACGCACGTACCTGAGCAAGTGTTCTTCTAAACTGCACTTTGGGTGGTCTTTCATTTTAACTGTAAAGGAATAGTATTGGACATATGTACTCTTTTCAGCCGTTGTACTGCATCGTATGTATTTTTCTTCTGCTACTTGTATTGCGAGGCTCATATGAAAAGGGCGCGCAAGAAAGGACACGGAGGTGAACAGCCCCAAGATCAGGTACGACGAACACTACAGAATTTATCTTCAGTAGCGAGCTTTTATCCTTTGTAGGCTTCTCTGTTGACCTCACAATTGCAGATCGCACGTTTGCAGGGAATCAAAGTGAACTATGTGTTGGTCTAGCAGGCACAGCAGGGGCTTTCAGAAACGGCTTGGAGATGGCTTGATCACTCGTGTCTGGATCCTCCACGCTAGGCAAAAAGCATGGCTGCTGCGGGCACGTCTTGATCTCTAACTTTTCTGAAACCGGCAAAAGCTTGGTTGTGCTCCAGATTTTTCCGTCCTCCAGGCAGAACCTGTTCGGGCCCAGCTGCTATACCATGCCTAAAGGCTTGGAATAGGACAGCATCACTCTTCCTGCATTTGCTGGGGTGAGAAATCGCACTTAGGTTAACGCCGTAATTTCGGAACCTTCGCTGCTTCCCTTTTATCCGTATAAGACTTCATAGATATCTGCCTTGTCTGATCAAGGGCCCGTAGCTGGCATATAGTCAAAGCAGGCTTTTCAAATAATTCCTTAGGCGGCATGCCTAAAATCTCAAGGGGAGACATGAATTGGCGGCGATGAAGTAACACAGCAGGTTAAGTTGCTATAGAAGCGTGAGGGGTCGCCCGGTACACGCCTCACGATAGTCGACTGTACACATCGGCACACCAAAGTAGAAAGTTGAAAGAAGACCTTGCAGTTTATGTCACATCTTTCAACTAAGCCGTTTTCTTGCGGGTAATACACCGAGGATACACAGTCTTCGATGGTCTTCTCCTTTAGAAAATTCTCAAACACTTGGGATTTACACTGCGGTCCACTGTCACAGACATGTTCTTCAGCATAGCCTTCACGGCTGGAGACATCATACAGAAAGTTGATCCCAATTTTATGCGTGACTGTGCGTGACTGCATTGGCAATTTAGTCTTCGGGACATTTGGAATGCTAGCCTATAAAGTTCTGAAAGACTAATGCTTATTTAAAGTTTCTTATTGCACTATCTCTTAATATGATTATATCACCCCTATGTAATACCTTCCTTTGTAGGGCCTTTAGGGGCAACCTAAATAGATCAATATATATAAACATATATATAAACGACAGGCTGGCTTGCTGCAAGTGTAGGGGACCTACAATGTCAATACAGAATTGCATGGCAGCTACGGGAATGTACCAGGCTGCAGGGGGGCATTATCGGGCTTTATAGGCTTCACAGGAGCTGTGTTAGCAATGCAACTTCCATGTGCAGGTTCCAACACTCTGTCTATTCTAGGCCGCCAATATCTTTCTTGAAACCGTCGCTTCGTTCTTGTGATACTTGGGTGCGTATCGTGCTAACACCGCCAATTCTGAAGTCAAATTTAAGAGCACACTTTTTTCTCTCTAAAGACAATGTTATCTGCCACTGACAACTCATTCCTCTCCTGGAAGTACGACGGTAATGCATGGGACTAATATATTTTCGTTGGGTGTTCCGAAGCAAAGTATTTAGCTACATTCTGTAAAGTGTCGTCTTCAGCAGTCGCTGCTTGGAGCTGCCCTCTGGCTACAGAAGACAGTACAATGGAAACCACTTCACCTAACTGAAACTCAGAATCAGGCTCATGTGCGACGGCTATAATACACAAGGCGGCAGCAGCTACATATCACCTCTTTTCTGTTACACAATATCAAAATTGTAGTATAAGAGTCAAGCACGCAACCTTGCAATCCGTAACGGCCTTCTACCAACACCTCTTGTGTATAGTAAGGCCACCAACGCTCTATGACCTTTTCTGAGAAGGAACCGTCGGCGCACTAACTAAACATGCTAGTGTTCTCACGCGCAGACATGCAAAAGCCTGTTTCTGCACTCGAAGGTATTTGTGTTATAATGTTGTCAATGTACGGGATGTAAAGACTACCGTTCGCAGCTCGTTCTCTGCTTGCTGCTGCAACACAGCGCCAAGTCCTGGGTTGGATGCATCTGTAGTCACGACCACCGGCAGTAGTGGATGAAACTAGTGGATTACGCTCCATGACGATAACGCTTCCCTCACTGAATCAAAGTTTTCATGTACGGACTCGTCCCAGAAGAATGCTTGCTCTTTGCGCAAGAATTTTCTCAGTGGTTCGACGATGTCCTTATAGCGTGCTACGAGACGTGAATAGAAGGACGCGAGTCCTCAGACTTTTGGTTTGGTTGCTCGGATGATATTAAGTTCCAACGTTGAGCGAAATGAGGATAAGTTCCTCACTACTCACTGCATGTCTTATAAAGTATAGATTTTTTACATCAAAAACACATTTTTCCTTCAATGTGAAACCTGCATTAGAGATCTGTTTCACAACCTCTCGCAAATTCTCGTCATGCTCGCAGACGGTCTTTTCCCAAACTATAACATCATCAATATAGCAAAGTACCACAGAGCACCCTTTCAGTAGCACTGAAAGCAATTGATGAAAATCCGCTGTTCAAGATGATGGCTTGTTTACCTCGCAAAGTAAACGCATGGATGCATAGTCCCATTGGGTTTTCACACGACGACAATCAGCGACATTCATTCGGATGCATCCATTCGTTCGGTAACATCTGACGATTCCCGTGGGCGCAACGCAGCAGATACATTCCCGCAGTGCAAGTAGAAATCTTCATAGATTGGCGGCTGTAGGTTTCAATGAAGGTTGCACTTTGACTTTGTTGAACGAAGCACTTTGAACGAAGAATATTTAGGGAAACTTACCACTCAGGATCATGGAAAAAGCAAGAGTTCCAGAAACTTATCTACTTCTGCTTTATTGATTATGCGAAAGCGTTTGACTGCGTAGATCACAGCAGACTGTGGCAAGCTCTCCAAGAGATGGGAGTTCCAATTCACCTCATCTGTCTCCTCAGGAACCTGTATGAAGGACAAGAGGCCACAGTCAGAACTGGGCATGGTCTTACTGATTGGTTTCCGATTGAGAAAGGAGTGAGGCAAGGCTGCATGCTGCAGCCCTGCCTATTTAACCTATATGCAGAGTGCATCATGAGGAAGGCCGGTCTGGACGAGTCTTCAGCTGGAGTGAAGATTGCAGGAAAACGTATCAACAACCTTAGATATGCGGATGATACCACTTTAATGGCAGAAAGTGAAGTGGAACTCAAGAGACTTCTGATGCGCGTACAAGAAGAGAGTGAAAAGTTTGGGCTTAAATTGAGCATTAAAAAGACAAAGATCACGGCGTCTTGCCCTATCAAGTCCTGGAGCACCAATGGACAAGAAGTGGAAACTGTGACAGATTTTCTCTTCTTGGGCTCCAAGATTACCTCGGAAGGAGACTGCAGCCATGAAATTAGGATACGCCTGCTTCTGGGAAAGACAGCCATGATTATCCTTGACCGCCTAGTAAAGAGCAGAGACATTAGTCTGCCAACCAAGATCCGTATAACTCGTGCTATGGTCTTTCCAGTTGTGATGTATGGATGCGAGAGTTGGACTGTGAAAAAGGCTGACCGCCGAAGAATTGACGCGTTTGAATTGTGGTGCTGGCGAAGACTCTTGAGAGTTCCTTGGACTGCCAGAAGATCAAATCAGTCGATATATGTCAACCATAAACACTGACTGCTCATTGGAGGGTCAAATTCTAAAGCTACTTTGGTCATCCGATGAGAAGAGAGGAGTCGCTGAAGAAAGATTTGATGTTCGGAAAGGTTGAGGGTCGCCGGAGAAGGGGTAGGCAGCGAACGCGATGGTTACATTGCATCCTCGAGGCACTGCAGATGAAGTTATGTGATGTTAGGAAGATAGTGAGAGACCGGAAAGCGTGGCGTGACATGGTCCATAGGGTCACGAAGAGTCGGACACGACTGAACGACTGAACTGAACTGAACCACGCAGGTGTAATGGCAGTAGCGATGAACTCTGTGATTCAAATTGGAGACAACGAAGCGCATCCATATGAATGTGAAGTAGGAGTTTCTGTACAGCATCAGGTCCCAGAAGCAAATCACCACGCTCTACGACATGGAAAATAACGGATGTTTGAACCTTCTTGTTGGCTAAGCTCGCCACAAAGCAACACTTTTCTGGAATTCGTTGCTTCGAGTAGTCAATCACATCCTTTTGCCTCCTATAGTGGACAGCAGAAGTGTTTTTGATCACTCACCTATCTCAGATGGAGGACCTACCACCCAGTACTGATAAGAAGGCTCAGGGTAGTACTGTTAAATTCAACATCGATGCGAACACCTGTCTCTCGCGCATCGCCAGAACTGAAATTGAGGGCGGAAACTGAATTCGTCGCTTCAAGATTTTCCTCGCTTTTCCGGTTGTGTAGACGCTCGCATTTTCCTCTTGACTTGCACACAGATGCAAAGTGTCCTACTTTGGCGCGATTTCGGCATTTAATCTTCTTGGCTCGACATCCACCTATATTCGCACTATGATCGGTAGACCCGCAATGGCAGCATTCCGTAAAGTCACTAGACGTCTCATGTGCAGGCTTGTCAACTGCTCTGTTCAAGCGAATCAGCTGAGAGCTCCTTCAGTTCGTGACGCGTTTCTTGAAAATGTTTTTCTAGCTCCATGGCGCGACTCAGCGGAAGGCTTACTCGCAAGAGTAAGCGCGTTTTTTCGCGTTTTTCTGCGATGCAGCCACTTCAAGTAGCTGGTTTCGTAAGGATGTTCTCGCTTGGCATCGAGTAGAGTACCCTGTGGCGAGCTCGCACGGTGCAGCGGCATATGCTTCAAAGGGTTGATCCGCCAGCTTACGACACTGTCAAGAGCAGTTTCGCTCTATCACCTTGTTGATGCCAGCAGTAAAATGCTTGTCGAGTAGTGCATTTGCCTAGTCAAGAACATGGGCATCGGGCTTGGTATTGACGTTTACGTTGGTGAGCTCCAACTAGGCTAGTGGTGCCAAGCTATAATACATTCGCCGCCCCTCCCAGCCAAGTGCATTCTGTAGGATAGGGTTTCTATGTCGCTGCGTCAGGCCCTCCACACCGATTCCCTTTAAGTAATTCAGGAGCGCAAGCTTCCACGGCCTCCACGGCACTGATGCAGGACCGCGCGTAGCAAAACTGTAGGTGACAGCGCGTTGCAATTGAAGAAGGCCGCCATAGCTTACCGGAGTGCACTGATGACGCAGGCAGGCGTCAACAGAGCGAGTAGCGATCGGCGAAGCCCAACTTGCTGGCGTGGTGTCTAGGATGACGAAGCTGCTATTGGAGACGGTTCAATTCGAGCTCGCATTGTTGAAGTAGATAATGCTTCAGGAGGAGATTGGCAGGCGTGCGTCATGCACATTACAGTTTTACCTCACTGAGGTGTCACCTGTTGCCTGCCTCAACGCTAGCATATATCGTTTTTAGTCCCGTTGCGCGCATCTGCTTCATTCAGCTCACCTGCCGCGTCCGGCTGACTCCTTCCTATTTGCGAAGATCCCCATGTAGACAGCGCGTTTCACCTCTCTGTGTTTGCTCTTGTGTCCTGTGAGCCTGTGGATGAAAGTGTTAGTATTACGATCAGAAAAACGGTACGCGATGTTAAGTTCAGTCTCCGGACCCTGCGCATGCTCGATCAGAGGCCGAAGTGGATGGCTCTCGATCAATTTAGGACACCTAGGGCTCTTGAATATGCGCTGACATCTGAATTGAGCGCATAATCTGCGTGTTTATTACATTTTCGCAGCTGCATATTGTTGTGGCAGAATTATGTTCTGCCTACATTACTCGAAAAGCTTTGAATCAGTTGGTCCCGAAACAAGGGGACTTTTTCGTTTCCTTTGCCGTACCCTGAATTACCTCCGACGACGAAACACTTCATCGCCTACCCTACCATCCGCATATAAAAAAGAAGCAGTGCACGGTATGCGGTCCTCACACGTATGTCGTGCTGTGTGCCGTTCCGTCTGCGTACTGGTGATCTCGAAGCGTCGTTTGGCGTCTGCATGCACCTGTCGACTCATTCTCAAGGGAATACGCAGACAACAAAAACCAAACAAGAAAACGCTGGTGCAGCTTTATCTTGAAGTTCTATCGTACAAAAAAGATACAGGTTGGTGATGACCACGTTTCCACCTGTGCGTTTTCCGGCTAGCAGACGACGCGCAAAGCCCTCCGTCTGCTCTCTGCCCTTTGTACGCGACCCTCGCGCGGTCGCCTGGATCGAGCTCGGGGGCATTTCGTTTCGCAGCACTGTTGAGAGGCGTGCGCACATATTTGTCTCTTTCTGCAAGGAGGATAGAGAGAGGATGAAAGCGTGACCAAAGCCGCGTCGGCGAGGAAAGGAGAGCGGAGGAAGAGAGTGCAGTTCGAAGCTGAGCGGCGGACGCCGGCTCGGCATTCGTGTAGCAAAATCGGCCTACGCCGAATTCATTGCAGCGCGCCTGAGTCGGCGCTCCTGTCAATCTTACTCCGTGTACGTGACAAAAGGAAGCTGGTAGGCTCTCTGTGGGTGTCGCAAATATACTGCAGAGCAATGTTGCAACTCGAGAAATCCAACTGCAAACCAAACTTGAAGCTAAATAAGACTTGAAATTTCTCCAACCAACACTTTTATTTTATAAAACCCGACGTTTCGGAGCCGGCTCGGCTCCTTCTTCAGGGGTGCATGACGCGGGGCTGCGTGCAGCTATAAGTTTATAGCGAGGCATCTCAGATAAGAGCGAGGCATCTCAGATAAGTCAACTTGAAAGTGAGCTTGATGAGACGCGGAATGAGGACGTTCTTGAGAGTAACCTCTTGCCGCCAGTGTCTAGTAATCTCACGAGACTTTTGAGTGGAACCCGAGAGGACTTAGCTATGGAGCAAGCCAATGATCCCAAGATACAGGAGATAAGGGAG
>JAJIZL010124613.1:191647-249992 GCA_023969395.1 Amblyomma maculatum
TTTTGCTGATGTACCCTTCTTTTTCTTGTAAATAATCTTGTAAATAAGTTTTCTCAAATTGCCATTAAACCTGCTTGTACATATTTCACCAACTTCGAAGATTCAATCCTTCTTCAACCCCGAGTCTCTGCACGCTACCAAGTGAAGGCCGGGTCGACATAGCCCCAGCGTAACGACATGAACATTCCCCTTTTTCGGGAAGCCAACAAAACGATAGCAGAGGGCATATTTATGCCCTCTGATATGCCCTCGGTAATGGTATCCATCTGGAAGTTGGTGCAGGAGCAATCACTGTTCCTGAAGCTCTGGGGTTTAGAGATAACAGTGGCCGGGTGAATAAACCGGCGGTGGAAACTAGCAAAAACGACTCGAAGATTGGTGGCTTAAAAGCAGAATGTAGGAACAAAATTTAATAAATAGAATGATGGTTTAGTTAACCATTCTAAATCAATATTTAAGATATTGGGAGAACAATGAGCATGATAGCTACTGCTCCCCCCCTCCCCCCCGTTTCAAAGGGGACGCTCCTGTATTCCATCCATCCATCCATCAATGCGTATCTTGTTCTTCTAAAAAAAAGCTACTTAAATAAGAAGCTTTTATCCTTTCAAATGGCATCTGCCAGTTTACAGGCAAGAACACATACTGCTCACCTACTAGCACAGAAATGACCTGCCTATATTTAACTTTTTCTTCACCCTATGTTTTTGCCAATTTTAAATGGGACGTCCCCGAGAGTTCATATGGTATTGATCATTTACCTATTGTAATCAATTTAGCATCATCAACACACTTTTGCAAAAACCAGCGTCTCCAGGACGAAACCAGTAAGATTTTCGCGCTGGTTTTGCACTGGATCTGCTGGCACGCTGGAGGTCTGCGATATTCACTGGAGCAGTAACGGGAAGACACTAGGCGCACTGGTGCAATGGGAGAAAAACGCTGGGATTAGCGTTTTGACGCTGGATGCGTCGCTGGCATCCGCGATGCACTGGGAGAAGCGCTGTATGTGCGCTCGGGCCGCACTGGTCCCAGTGCCCCAGTATAGCCGGCGCGGCCTGCGGCGTCAGCCGGAGTAGAATCCCTCAGGGGCCAACATGGCAACAGCGTACTTTCAATCGACCATCGGGGGGCATATGAAAAATGATTCAAGCAAGCGCTTTTTGCTGCGAAGTCGTTGGCCTATTTGTAAGGAAACAAATGCAGTAACTTTTTTCTAGAGTTTCCATGCTTCGATAGGTCGTTTCGAGCGTTTCGAGAGAGACCACGAACGCCGCGCCTCTCTCTCGTGACACACTGACGATTAACGCACAACTAAAGGTGGAATTGGATAATGTGGGCTACCATGCATAACCTACTTCGCAGCTGATCTTAAGGGCACTCTAACACAATGATTACCACCAAAATGTTCACTGCGGGATCAATCTCAGGCGAGCGTAGCCTGCAGCACGGCCCAGTATAAAGATCAGAAAGAAAAACTAAAACGAGCAAGAGAGTAGTTTACCGAGCTATGGGCTCATGAGAGAAAAAACAACAGCATACAGCGCTTGTAATACATAATATTTGGCGTGTTTGTCAAGCTTTTGCGCTCCTTCTTACTCTGCGTATGAAGCAGCCGAGCCCTCGGTCATCGCGACGCTTCCCGCGATGTTTACATACAAATAAGGTTTAGTTACACGCAATATAGGGTCATTGCTGCGGTGCTTGCCGGTTTTGCAACTTGGTCGCACTTTTTCCCTTGAAGGTTTGTACTAAAGCTCCGTGTCCACCGAAAATTACGCCCACGATACCAGAGCACCACCGAAGAGCTGGCGTTGGTAAATTTGCCACCGATGTCAAACTCCCCATGGTAAAATGATTCCAGTGCACAAAATCGCGCGCATAGGCACCCAGAATATTAGTTGCAAGTCGTGAGAGCAGACAGCAAGCTGCAATGATCGGGAAGTTGTAATTGTTAGAGCCGTAGCAATGGGGCCTGTAGACTACGAAACATGAAGTCTCAACCTTATAAATGCAGGTCATGACATAAAATGCAAAAATATTTCAAGAAAATCCATTTCTCGGCGTGGACGAGTTCTCGGCGTGGACAGAGCCGCGGTTATACGTGCAAGAAGCGATAAACTGTGGGCTGGCGAGGCGCCGACAAAGCGAGCGCTATCAGATGAAAAAAGGTATGCTTACCAGAAGGAAATCAGGCAAATAAGACATGAAGGGCAGATTACAAACGATGCTAAAGATATAAAGTGTGCGATTCTGAAACATTTTGCTGAGCTTCTGAGTAATACGCGCGTACATAGTGAAGGGTTTCCAAAATAATATTTACGGCTAATGCCAACGCTCGAAGATCATGTGAAAGAGAGCCTTGAAATGCCTATTACATTGCAGGAGATAGAAAAGGCCATAGATGACCTCCCATGTGGGAAAGCCTCTGGACCAGATGGGCTGAGCGCCTCCTTTTACAAAGTATTTAAAAACCATGTTTCCAGCCTTATGTTGGAAGTGATAAGAGAAGCCTACGAACGCAAACAAGTGCCATTATCATTTACTACGTCACACATCGTACTTATTCCAAAAACTGATGATCCGGAGAAACGCCTGTTGGTGAAGTCCTATAGGCCAATAAGCCTGACAAATGTTGATTACAAAATCTTCATGAAGGTTTTAGCGAAGAGATTGCAGAGTGTAATAGCCAAACTAGTCGGACCGCACCAAACGTGCGGCATAAGAGGTCGCAGCATCGCCACAAATATACATGTGGCACGAACCGTACTGGAATGTGTAGACACGCTTGGAAGTCAGGTTGCCATGATTTAGCTGGATTTGGAAAAAGCGTTCGATCGCGTATCACAAGACATCCTTTTCTCCATTCTAGAGCATTGTAACCTGGGCTGGGTAATCGTGGAGGGAGTGAGAATGGCGTACGCAAACTGCTCGACGCGTATTATAGTGAATGGCGATCTCACTGACAGTCTCGCAATGCGTTCTTCGGTGAGGCAAGGATGCCCACTCTCTCCTCTGCTTTTTGCAGCCTATCTCGAGCCATTATACTTGGCCATTCTCAATAATGAATGCATCTCGGGTTTTAAGCTTCAATCGGCGCATGTGAAGCTACTTGCATACGCGGACGACATTGCAGTATTTTGTGAAAACAGAGAGAGCATTTGTGAATTGGTTAACGTTGTTGAAAAGTTTTGTGACCAGACTGGATGTCGGGTTAACTGGGAAAAAAGCTCCGGATTTTGGCACGGCTTATGAGATGCTGAACCGGCTTCTTTCTCCCGATTGCAATGGTCTTCCGTGCTAATGCAGTATCTGGGTGTGCCCCTACAATGTTATCGCGATCCTAGCTTACATTGGAAGGAAGAATCAAATAGAGTGCGAGAGAAAGCGGAAGCATGGCAGGGAAGGCAACTGTCAATCTTTTCGCGCGCGTTCATCTGCAATGTCTTTTGATTTCAAAGCTATGGTATGTAATTAATGTTCTATGTGCGTCACGAACTGCCATTCAAAAAATTCATCGTGTGTTTGCGGTTTTTCTTTGGACTTCGACCTGGAAAAGACGAGGCGAACGAATTTATTTTTTTCTTTAAAAAGCGGAGGAGTCGGTTTGATTCATTTGTTTCTGCGCCAAGTGGTATCGCGCTTTTTTTTTTCTTCGCGACCAAAATGACACCTTTTTGAGAACAGTCATGCAAGTGCGGCTGCAAAGGCTGTTACCCGAATTTGTTGTCTCATCAAGTGAAAACATGCGTAGTGCTGTCACAGGATATTTGCGCGAGGTAGTTCTCTCTTACAAGTTGTTAGAAATGCGTTTTTCCCGTGAATATTTGTACAGTGTTGGCAAGAAAAAGCTGTATAAGGACCTAGTGGAAATAATGCTGCCGGCACCTTTGTATCGAGAGCCCTACCGTGGAGGCCCAGGGCAGGATATTTTAAAACGAGTGAAGAGGATGCCAGTTCGACCGGCTGCCAAAACGTTCTTTTTTAAGTTGCACTCGAACACTCTACCCGTCAAAACCTGGCTTCACGAAAAAGGAATCTATGTTCCTTTGACGACAAACTGCCTGCTTTGCAAGAAGCTAGAGACAATTGAACACATATTCTTAGACTGCTGGGAGGCAGTATTTCATTGGGACGTGCTACAAAGAACAATTAAAAAAAAGCTACCACTAAACCCTTATGGCATCCGGTTTTTACCGGTGGAGAACGAAGACGTACCCTATGATTTAATAATGCTTTTGGGCCTCCACAGCTTGTGGAAAACACGGATGCAAGTAAGGCATTAAGATATTAACATTCGCAGTGTACGTGAAAATTTTGTTGAAATTGCTGTTTATCTACGGGAATGTGTCTGCGCGCTCCCCGACTCACCACAGTGGGCAGAAGTTCTGGATGACCTGGTAAAATTGAAGAAATTTTAACCTCACACGCGTCAGCTCAAGGGCAGCTGAAGTGTTTTATTAAGTGTGACATTTTTTGTTCATGTATACCTCGGAAATAAAGAAAAAAAAATCGGCGTGGACGAGTGGTGAGCGTGCTGAGCTAGTGATTAATGTATGCCGTGGGACGGAGTTCGAGTGGTGGTTGGTATATATATATTTTTTTTACTTTTTGGTGCTTTTTTATATACCTAACTTGTTTCGTTACTTTTTACTTTTTTCATTTTTATCCCACGCCTTTTTTTTCCGGGTGAACAGTGCCGCCAGCGCGGAGCGTCCCAGTATTCCGCGTCCCAGTGCGCCGTTTCCAGCGTCATACTGGGACCATAATCAGGTATGGCGCTGGGCGCTGGGACCCAGCGGCAGATTTTGCAATAGGGCATCCATCACATTAACGAAACCACAGCGGGGGAAGCTTCATCTAGCTGACTGGCAACTATTGCGCTCCGAAGCCAGCCTCCGAGATGGTTTCTCAGTAGACCTGAGCGTAGATGAGCTCAACGAAAAATTTACCGCTAGCATTATTTCTGCAGCATACTCTGCTACTCTCAGTCAGCAGGAATTGTAAATCAGAAACACAAAATCTGGTACACACGAGAGTGCAAATAAGCAAAAAAAGAAATAAAATTAGGTCTGGGAAGTATTGCGGAGATATCCAATGCATAAAAGTCTCATAAGCTTTAAACACCACGAGAGCAGAGACACGGTACACTCGCCGGAATGAAGGAACAGCATCATGGCAAAACTATGTGACCTCAATAAATAGTTCCACAATGTCTAAAACATGTGGGAGCAGGTCCATAAATTGGATGGAAGACACTCCTCTTTTACCATACAATGCCTAGCGACCAACGGTACTCAAACGACTATAGGAGAGCAAGCACACATACTAGGAGAGCATTTTTGTCTCTGTTTCATGTTCTGCGTACTATAAACATTCCATTTTAGCATACAAATCAACAGCTGAAAAGCAAACAGTTCCAATTATGGAAAAGGCAAATGAACCTTTGCTTTTTTATATACATTTGAAGAAATTAAGAGAGTACTCATAACAAAGCTCGTCGCTAGGCTAGTTGGTGAAGCATCGTTTCTTGAAAGTATATTCTGCGTTAAATAAAACATACGGACACTGAAAGAAAAAACAGGGATGGCGCTGACTCCCACTAATTTTATTGAAAAGACGCATCCTACATTTGTACACCAAAGAGTGAACGAGAGCATGCGTACAGAAAATCACTTGTCAGATTAAGAAGTGCAGATACAATCTGTCGTCTATTTAACAATGTTTAGTGTCTCGCAGGGAGAGTGATGTGGTGCTGATGCACGTGTCGCCCCTTTCCTTGATAAAAAATTTGTTGTGGTTAAGCCCTGGTTATCCCTAGTTGAATTGCGATAGCAACGGCGAAAGCTTCTTTTCCCAGCTACATAATTCCCTTATCACGCCCTATCAGTGTAAGGTGCTAGATTATTGGGGACCCTTAAGTTCATCCTTTAAGAGTATGACGCGAGAGCGTAAGCTACCATCCCACATATAAATAAGAAGGGTTGAACGCTGTTAAACCAAATGTGAAGCGAAAGCATTAGTTGCAAGTGACCAAGCATGTTTCGTCTTCTCCGTCTTCTTCTTTGTCTTCTTCTCCTTCGTCGTCTTCTTCGTCTTCATCTTCTTCGTCCTCGTGCTCTTCTTTGTCTTCGTCTTCGTCATTTTCGCGGCTGATCAAGTTCAAACGTGGCCTGTCCCGAGAACACGCGACAGGCCAAAACATGACAGTATCGCTATCGCAATAAAATGCTTCTGACCATTCGTGTGCTAATCTGTCTTTACTTCTGTGCAAAATTTTGATGTCCTCAAGTCGTGGCCATCAGTGCTTACCGTTGTCATCTTTTCAAGGGCAGCAATGAGCGGATAATTCTCGCAGGAATCCGACACATTACCATGTGAACGTTTGTGCTCCCTGGCACGTTCGGTCACACAGCGGCAAGTTTGCTCCACATGTATTTTGGCAGGTTTTGGGGGAATTCGATCAAACACGCCCGTGACACACTATACGTACGGTTTGGAGTAATCAATGGCGCAGCCTAACTTCTCAGGGCTACCACTGCTAAGCGTTGCACAAATCATGGCCAATTTACTTGGCACCAAAAATATTATCGTCACGCCATACCGTTTGTAACCTTTTTCGAGTTGTGTAACACCCTATGTAAGTAAGGTATCACCACTGTTACGGTCACCACGTTCAGTGCGTATTTGCGTCGGTTCATGTGTCGCTCCTGTCTTGTGTAACATTTTTCTCGGATCAATGCACATTTCGGCCTCACTCATTGACGAACGAACAGTGGTAAATATTTTTAGATATGTCGTCGTTTTTGTGATTTTAACTAACGTAATACATGTGGCCATTGTTGTGACAGTGCATGCTCCGCGCTTGCGCGCACTATTGTTCGCCTGTCGCCATGGTATTGATATATGCTGTTGGTGCAAGGGCTCTAAGTGTGAGCATGTGTGTGAGCATGCTTTGCTTTGTCGTGACCCTGCAACTGTGAAGTCGGCCCTGTCAAGGGAATGTCAAGAAAAATACAAAGCAACGTCGCAATGTGAGAAATAGCCGGAAGTGCTTTTGTTCAACTGTTCACCCTTCCCGTCGAGAGAAGCGCTATTGTCCGAGAGAGAGGCGCTATTGTCAAGTGGGGAATGCCTATTGTGCAAAGGAGACGATCGGAGTGACACGTCCGCTGACGTACAGGAGAAGAAAGGAGCGTGAAAATTACAGCCATTAGAGGATTTCCCGTGAATGCAGGAAAGAGTTGAAATTGCCGGAAAGGGACAATGCTGGGAGCAGTATTCGTGGCGCGCACGTACACTTGGGTTTCTGAGAAGGAAATCAATTTGCCAGAACCACCATATCGGATGTTTCCAGAAGAATCGAAATTTACCTCCTCGCTGTTCCCAAGCTCTACCCGCCAACAAGTGACCACGCCCGACGAAACAATACAGGACCAGTCAGTGCATCGGACCATCAGTGCAGTGATGTGATCGATGGGTTGCCGATATCTGAGGGGTGTGCCCTGGAACTGATTGGTCAGCATCTTCAGAGAGGGGCTGGACATAGGGAGATTTAAGGATGTTGCAGAGCACGAAATGACGCTCTGAGCCCTGGGTAAATGGCTCATCCAGACGCTTCTCGCTATGAACTCTTAACGCTTGCCATTTTTCTGATATACCCTTTTTTTCATGTAAATAAGTTTTCTCAAAGTGCCATTAAACCTGCTTGTATATATTTCACCAACTTCGAAGATTCAATCCTTCGTCAACCCGGAGTGTCTGCACGCTACCAAGTGAAGGCTGGGTCGACTTAGTACCAGCGTCACGACAACTGGTGGCACCGGTGGGATATGCATCTACAAGCCACAACAACTGGTGACCAGCGTTGGGATCTGAATCTACAAGCCACAACATCTGGTGTTTGGAGGCTACATCTCAAGCAACAAGCAGGATCAACAATCGGTCAACAAGAGAGCAGCTCGGAACATCGATCGCATGTGTGGGTGAGTGCTTGGCTTTTATTGTGATGTGGACCAGGTTCTAGAACAGGGTTAGATTTTAGAACGGGTAAAGAGTGTTGAAACGCCTTTAGGTTTGGTAGTTTGCACAGTTGTTTTGGAAATAGCCGACAGTCGGAGCGATCACGGACCTACAAAAGCTGCAGAAACCGGAACTGTTGCTATTGTGCGAGGAATTGAGAATTGATACAAGTCGTTTGGCGCGAAAACCCTTGATTTTAAAGGCAATCACTGGTTTGGGAACCGATGATGAGGAGCTCTGTGAAGCATGGAACCTCATCGGACAAAAAAAGGAAGAGCAGCTCAGACAGCAGAAATAGCGGGATAAAGAGGAAAAGAGGCGTGAGCGTGAAATTGAGAGCGAAGCAAAAAGGCTGGAGCAAGAAATTGAGCTCCGGAAATTAGAATTAGAGCTGAGCAAGAGGTCGGGCAATTGTCCCCAGCTACCTCTTCTCAACAAGGAGGCAGATTTCAAGATGTCCAAGTACATGCAGCCATATGTGATATCAGGCGATATCGGTCTGTATCTGGCTAACTTTGAGCGAACCTGCGAAAAACTGTTCTTCCAGCGAGACACTTGGTCTCAGAGATTATTGACGGTTCTGCTCTGCGAGGCAGCGGAGGTTGTCGCGCGGGTAAGCAAGGAGGACGCGGACAACTACGAGAAGGTCAAGGCTTGCCTTCTGAGAAAGTTTAGGTTTAGCGCCGAGGCGTTAAGACAACGTTTTCGGAACGCTACTAAGTCCAGGGACGTGAGTTACCCTGAATTCCTGTACAATTTAAAAGTCAATTTGGGCGAGTGGCTAAAGAGCACTAATTCCTACAGTGATAGGAACGCTGTAGTCGAGCGAATTCGTTTGGAGCAGTTTTTAACTGCCTCCCAGAAAAAGAAAGAAATTGGTTACAGGACCGAGGCGACATTAAGTCGGCAACTCAAGCTGCTGAACTCATTGAGGAGTACGCTTCGCGCCGACAGTCCAGGAGTGAATAGGCCTCGCAATCCCAGGTTAAGTGTAAATAACCGACAGGAAAGGCACTTTGCTAGAGTTGCAAACGAAGAAAGGAAGGCTTCTTCAGGCAAACTCCATAGAGACGATGCCAGTGAGAAAAGTGGGGAAGTGACCAACGCGCAGAACACAAAGAACAAGCTTGAGGCTAGGAAGCCGCTCACATGCTTTAGGTGTAATGAGCGGGGTCACAATGCCGTCAGCTGCCGGAAAGAAAAGATTGCTTTCTCGTATGTCAGTGACTGCGATGAAAACATGAAGTTTTGGAACATTACATGCATGATCTAGTAGTCAACGGGAAGCCTTGCAAGATACGGCGCGATTCGGCCGCAACGATGGATGTTTTCCATCCGGCGTATGTGTCGCCTTCCGACTATACAGGACAGTGTGCATGGATCTGCCAGGTAGTGGAGGAACAGAGTGCGTGCTTGCCAATCGCGAACGTGGTCATCGAGGGCCCTTTCGGCGAGTTAACCGAGGCTGCCGTTTCAGGAAAGCTTCCTAAGTGCTATCCGTATTTGTTTTCCAACAAATCGGACATGCTGCTGTGAAAGAGGGGCATTCTTTTCGGAGACAGAGTTGTGCAAGCTTTAACACGTTCAAAGGCGCGAGAACTAGCTACACTGTTCATTCCAGTAAAATCCACAGCGGAGGAAACGGCAGTTAAAACAGTGGTCGATGTGGAACATGACAGGTCAGAAAACTTTGAGAGCGAGGCATCTCAGATAAGTCAACTTGAAAGTGAGCTTGATGATACGCGTAATGAGGACGTTCTTGAGAGTAACCTCTTGCCGCCAGTGTCTAGTAATCTCACGAGACTTCTAAGTGGAACCCGAGAGGACTTAGCTATGGAGCAAGCCAATGATCCCAAGATACAGGAGATAAGGGAGCGCCACCGCGCCACTAAAACAGCAAAGAATATTTCTTTCGAGATGAGAAAGGGAGTGCTGTATCGCTTATTCAAGGATAAGCGCGGAGTAGAGCGGGACCAATTAGTCGTTCCCCAAAATTACCGCGAAGACTTACTGCGACTTTCCCATGGCAGATCGAGGTCATGTCACCTTGGAATAAGAAAAACAAACCAGAGGTTGTTGCAAGAATACTATTGGCCTGGATGTTTTAAGGACACGGAAAATTTTGTACGATCATGCGACACGTGCCAGTGGGTTGGAAAGGCGCAAGATAAGTGGAAAGCTCCGATGGTGTTAGTACCAATCATTACCTAGCCGTTTCACCGGTTGGTAATAGATGTAGTTGGGCCACTTCCTGTGACAGAGTCAGGGTACCGTTATATCCTCACTATGTTATGCCCAGCCACAAAGTTTCCAGAGGCTGTTCCGCTGCGAAAGATGACGTCCGAGAGTGCAGTGGATTCGCTGCTGTCAGTGTTTGCACGAGTTGGATTCCCTTCCGAGGTCCAAAGTGATCAGGGTAGCGTTTTCACAAGTGTCCTCACCACCTCATTTCTCGAGCGATGCGGCATAAAGTTAGTGCACAGCTCGATCCACCATCCGCTGAGCAACAGCGTAGAAAGATGGCATTCTGTTCTCAAGCGCGTCTTGAGGGGACTGTGCTATGAAAACAAGCGCGAATGGGATACCTTCCTGCCTGCAGCACTTTTCGCTTTGCGGTCAGTGCCGCACAAATCCACTGGATTTGGCCAAGCCGAGTTGGTGTACGGAAGGTCACTGCGCTCACCTTTGCGAATGGTGCGCGAAGCCTGGGAGGGGCGCGAAGAAGACCCAATCGTATTAGAATTCATTCTGAACCTCCTGAATTGCTTACATACCACTACGGAACTCGTTGAGGATAGCACGAAGTCAGCCCATGCTCGTTCCAAAGTGTACTATGATAAGTCAGCCCGTCAAAGGACGTTTCGTATCGTGGACCAGGTGATGTTGCTGAGAAGTTCAAGGCAGAATAAGCTCGAAGTACAGTGGGAAGGACCTGCTGAAGTTGCAAATCTTTCTAACACTAACTATGCAGTGAAAATCCACGGTAGGCGTAAAGAAATGCGCATTTATCATTGCAATTTTAAAAAGCCTTATGTGCAGAGGGAATCCGTGGTAAATCTAACGTTAAACCTTCCCGAGGAGATGGGTGACAACTTGATTTACCTCAGCGGAGAAAAAAGCAACGCTCAGGAGCTTCTCAAAAAGACGGAGCAGAGAGGGCTTATTGCGCGTCAGAGAAAGAGTGCGCTTGCATTGTATTTGCCATTCAAAAATTACAGTGCTATCTTGGAGGGGCCAAATTCAGTGTAGAGAAGGACCATTGTCCCCTGGCTTGGCTGCAAACTGTGACATCGAAGAACAGTCGCCTTCTGAGGTGGAGCTTGATTTTACTGCAGTACCATTTTGAAATTAGATACAAAAAGGGGAAGGTAAACGGGAATGCGGACGCGCTTAGCAGCTGTTTCTAAGCGGTCAGAGGTGCTCCTCACCATGTATCCAAATTGATACTCAGGTTCTTTTTTTTCGTGCGCTTGTATATATGTGACTATGTAAAGCAGCACGTTTAATTTTCTAGGCATACGTGGGACCTAAGCGTCTTTTCTCGGACAACGATGGCAGTTTTCTTTTGACCTGGTCCCTTCAGACGGGAGCCGAGTGCTTGCTTAGAGATGTGGTTGAGTTTCAGACAGCTCAAGCAATTTGGCCTACGACAATCAAGACAACGCGACAAGCGACAGCAAGCTTCAAGCGTTCATGTTGAGGAGGAGGAGGAAAAAACTTTATTTGCAGAAGAATTCGAGGCACGCAGGCCTCCTGGGTCTCCGCACGACCCCACTCACGATCTAAACGTTCATATTATGTTGAGGCCATTAAGTCGTCTCTTCATGCAGCAGCTGCGACTGCTGCCCTGCATGACTCTTCTGGCGGGGGAAGAGGCTGTTGTGACCGTGCATGGTCCGCGCTTGCGCGCACTATTATTCGCCTGTGGGCATGGTATTGATATGTGCTGGTGCAAGGGCTCTAAGTGAGCCTATATCCATGAATCGTTTTGTGCGAGCATGCTTTGCTTTGTCGTGACCCTGCAACTGTCAAGTTGGCCCTGTCAAGGGCATGTCAAGAAAAATACAAAGAAACGTCGCCCTGCGAGAAATAGCCGGAAGTGATTTTGTTCAACTGTTCACCCTTCCCGTCGAGAGAGAGGCGTTATTGTCAATTGGGAATGCCTATTGTCCAAAAGAGACGATCGGAGTGACACGTCCGCTTACGTACAGGAGAAGAAAGGAGCGTGAAAATTACGGCCATCAGAGGATTTCCCGTGAAAGCAGGAAAGAGTTGAAATTGCCGGAAAGGGACAATGCTGGGAGCAGTATTCGTGGCGCGCACGTACACTTGGGTTTCTGAGAAGTAAATCCACTTGCCAGAACCACTATATCGAATCTTTGCAGAAGAATTGAAATTTACCTCCTCGCCATTCCCAAGCTCTACCCGCCAACAAGTGACCACGCCCGACGACACAATACTAAACCATTCAGTGCATCAGACCATCAGTGCAGTGACGTGATCGATTGGTTGTCGATATCTGAGGGGTGTGCCCTGGAACTGATTGGTCAGCATCTTTAGAGAGGAGCTGGACATAGGGAGATTTAAGGACGTTGCAGAGCACGAAATGACGCTTTGAGCCCTCGGTAAACGGCTCATCCAGACGCTTTTCGCTATGAACTCTTAACGCTTGCCAAATACCCTTTTTCAAGTAAATAAGTTTTCTCAAAGTGCCATTAAACCTGCTTGTATATATTTTACCAACTTCGAAGATTCAATCCTTCATCAGCCCGGAGTTCTCTGCACGCTACCAAGTGAAGGCTGGGTCGACTTAGTCCCAGCGTCACGACAACTGGTGGCAGCGGTGGGGTCTGAATCTACAAGCCACAACACCATCAAAACGTCGCTGTAGATATTTTACAAGACTTCCTGCAACATGGCAAACGGCTATCGTTTTTGCACGAGTTGCCGGAAAAAAGCAGCCTTCAGTTTCTAGACATCAACATCAAGCTTAAAGACAGGTTGGTTTGCTGATGTTACAGCCCTAGAGCAAGGAAATATGTTTTACCAGTTTATTCAGTCCACTCGAAAATTGTTCACACAGCCTTTGGGAACCTTTCTCTGGAGTATGCCCTCCTCAAGTCGTGCCGCCATATGAGGCAAGAGGTTTTCAGGGCGACGTTGCTAGACTACGCAAAACAGGGTTCCCTGACTACGTATTTACAGCGGAGAGTGAGGCACTCTTGCAGAAGATGAAAGGGAGGCCAAAGAAATCGCGCAGATAACGTAGCATGCTGGGGAATAGTGCGCTACTTGATAGACAGAGACAAGTGACAGACGACACACGAATGAAGCGCAAACTTACAACTGTTTATTTTTATGAACAAAACACGTACATATACACATATATCTTTCACTTGTCTCTGTCTATCAAGTAACGCAGTATTCCCCAGTATGATAAACCAACTGGCCCTCGTGTTTGCAATGTTAACGTAGCACCGCCAGGCCTTTGGTGATACCTCACTTACATAGGTGTCCCACAACATGAAAAGGGTTAGGAACAAGTATGGCGTACCGCTGGTCTTCTCAGCGCCAAGTAAATTTTTCAATATTTGCCCTACGGTCAGCAATGGTGGCCCCGAAAAGTCAGATTGGGGTATGAAACACACCAAGCCATACGTGTTGTGTGCTACGGGCGTGATTTATCAAATCCCTCTATAACGTGGCAAACTGGTCACTGTGTAAACGAACCTGCCAGGGAACACGAACGTTAACTTGGTAATGTGTCGGATTCTGACGAGGATCGGCCTCCGCTCTTGCAAAGATGACAATGGTCAGCAATGTGAGCCGCGACTTGAGGATATCAATATTCTGCGCAAAAGTAAGGACAGAGTAGCGCGAGAATCGTCAGAAGAGTTTGTTTTTATCAAGGAAAGGGGCGACACGTGCATCAGCACCGCCTCACTCTCTCTGCGAAGCATTTATTACAGATTAATAAATAGAGAAATAGAATGTATCTGCTTTTCTTAAGCTAACAATTATTTTCCTAAGCGCATGCGCTCTCGTTCATTCATTGTTGTGTGAATGTGGAATGCTGCGGTTTCAACTAAGACAGTACTTTTGGCTGGAAAATACACGGCGCCAAGGCCTCATGAAATTCACGATGAGATGCTGGCCCATTTTTCTGTAGCATCAGTAGAAGCACTATTGAAATATTTTATAAAATGTGAATATCAGGAATAATCGCAAAGCTGTGGTGGAAAGCCATTGTAATGCCAATCTCGAAACCTGGAAAGTCGAAAAATTCTCCATCCAGTTATAGCCCAACAGCCCCGAACAGCTGTCTCGCAACGGCGTTTAAAAGTATTAAATGTAAGACTGATATTTTTCCTCGATTCCTGAGAACTGATTGACATTCACCAGTGCGGTTTCCAAAAACATGTTCCACTACTAATCACGTTGCCCGCCTCGAACACACAGTTCGAGAAGCCTTTATACATAGGCAACACTGTCTTGCAGTGCTTTTGTGACCTCAAAATAGCCTATGACACCACATGGAGGTTTAGGAACTTGCGCTACATTGGAGAGCATAGGATTCGTTGCGCCTATGACACCACATGGAGGTTTAGGAACTTGCGCTACATAGGAGAGCATAGGATTCGTTGCGCTATGCTAAGCTGTCTTGCTGATTTTTTGTCTAGCCGGTCATTTAAAGTACATCTTGGTTTCACATTGTCTAAAACGTTTACTCAAGAAAACGGTGTTCCTCAGGCGTGCATTTAAAGTACTACCTTTTTCCCAGTAAAAATGACCTCTATAGAAACAATAATCCAGAAGTCCATCATGTATTCTGTCTACGTCAATGACCTGCAAAGAGTATGCACGTCTTCTAGTGTATCAACATGCGAGCGACAAAGTTAGCAGTAAATATACTACCAACATGGGCTCATAGAAATGGTTTCAGGTTCTCCACATTGAAGTCAGTAGCTGCTTTGGTCTCCCTCTGTGGAGGTTTGCGCGTAGATTCCGCAGTTTATCTGAATGACATTGCTTTGCCAATAAAACATGAAAACAAATTTCTGGAGATTACATCCTACAAAGAGCTGACTTTCCTTCCGCTCACAAACGCAAAAAAAAAAGCCTCCAGATCTATGCATATACTGAAAGTGATGTGCAATAAACACTGGAGATTATATAGAACATGCCTTTTACAGGTTTATGATTCGGTCGTGCGCCCATGCCTATATTATGGTAGCATAGTGTATGGGTGTGCAATGTCCTCATACCTGAAACGACTGGAGCCAGTACACAACTGAGGTTTCGCTTGTCAACAGGTGCCTGCAGGACATCACCCGCAGCAAGTGTTTATGTAGAAACAAACGAGCAGTCACTTTCAGACAATAGAATCATCCTCACACTTTCTTACATCCTGAAAATTCATTCCCTACCGAAACACCTTTAAACCGCTACAAATGTCCATCCAAGACACTGTTCAATAACAAGCTTCGAATATTCAGGCCGCTTCTGCTTCGTTGTACTTTCTATATACACTACTTGATGTTGTGCATTTTCTCAACCCTCTGCCACCTTAGTTCAATATCCCAAATGTATTCCACTTCACACATACAAAATTTATCAACAACCAAACACCACATGAACGCTTACTACAGGGGTTCCTAGCTAAACAAAAAAGAATGGGGTAATTTTAAAGCATTCTATATCGCTCAAGAGGAAAGTATACAACAGTTGCATCTTACCTGTACTCACCCATGGGGCTGAAACGTGGACGCTAACCAACAGAGTTCTACCAAGCCTCGTCCGGATCAAAGGGGATGGGAAAGCAGATAAGTGTACGGCTAAAGCTCGAGAGAAGCATGTAAAGAAAGTAAGTTTACCATTTAAAAATTGCACGCAGTTAGCACATTGTAGACAGAAAGATAAATGGCAGTCTACTTGGAGTGATGCACTAAATAACAAACTTCATTTTATAAAGAGTGCTTGGAGAATGGAAATCAAGTACTCAGCAGGAACGTTTTGAATAAGTGTTTGTTAGTCGCCTTCGTATAGGTCACACACATCTCACACATAAATTCCATCTCACACATAAATGCTCACAAAACAAGACAAACCCCTATGCCATGTATACAGTGACGACCTTACTGTAATTCATGTCTTATAATCATGTAAAAAATTTGCAACACTAAGAAAAACATTTAACAAAGTTCTGCAACGAGCACATTCCTTTTCACCCGGCATTGGTGTTTAGGTCAAAATGCCTTTTTCAACTTATCCTGCATTATTAGTTTTTATAAGGAAGCTAATCTCATCCACGCAATATAGCCTACAGCAATTAAAGTCCATAAATACACCGAACCGGTGTTTTAACCTAGAGCTTGGCTAATGATAGCCTCAGTTGCTTTTGTGTTAATAAATCCAACCCAACACAACGCAGAACTATAACGGTATTGCTCTCAAGGATACCGTACATATATATTGCGTTTGCGCCCACTGGCTAAGCGCAAATGAAAGCCAAGATGTCCGCAAAGCGGTGGCTATACCCAGTAAATACAGGTGATCACATACATTGACAATAATATGTCTCTGCGGTGGTGAAAAATTATCGGTCCGCCAAAGGGGAAGCACGAAACCTAAAAACGAGGAGCGCTTTTAATAGCATGTAGTTCGGCTCACTCTAATACACGCACACTGAGCGGTACATCGACAACCGAAGATCACCCAGCGGAAGGCGAGCCTGTGCCGTGAACCCAAATCGTTGGCGCCTGTGCTACATTGAGGAGAAAGGCGATCTGTACTGCCAGTGCAGCACGCGAGTGCAGGCTGTTCCCGTCGATATGCTTTGTCATCACTTAGGTAAACGGCACCCTTAGATTTACGACTACGTGGCCCAGCCGCGCATGCAGCTAACATTAGAGCCGCAGTTACGCTTCCTTCCCCGCGCCGACCATCGCCGCAGACCAGATCATTCTGGCTACCAGAGTGAGTGCCGATAAGACCCCGTCGGAAAAACTAAATTTTGTAACCTCCGTGGGCGAGTTCGCTTCCAATAGACGTGTCGAAGATCCAACGACAACGCTATCTGCTAGTCGCAACTTGATGTCCCCAAAGACAATTCCTACACTCGAAGAACGATTATTGCTCAACATATCCGTGGTTTTCGGCGGCTATCAACTTAGCGCATTGATGGACACTGCCGCTGATTTTTCGATTGTAAGCGGGAAGCTAGCTGCACGTTTTAAGAACGTAATAAAGCTAGGCATGCAGTTCCGCACCCGTGGTGGACATGTCGTAATTGCGAGGGACCTGTGTACGATGAGAGTCCAAATTTGAAGCTCTACGTTCGTTGTCAGCCACCTCGTTATACCTGACTGCACCCGTGACTCTATACTAGATGTTAATTTTTTCCGGGAGTATGCAGCTATTGGTCGACCTCTAGAAGCGTACTGTAACATGTTCGACCTAGAATGCTGATCATTCTGACACCAAAGCCGCCAGAGCCGCGACGCCTTCCGAATTGCCGCCGAGAGGGTTTCGATTCTGGCACACAGCTAGTGTTTTTGTGGCTATTACCTGCGAACGGACAGCGCGACAGGACCATGGTCGCTGACGACAACAAGGCTTTTTTGCTCACAAATGGCAGCTGCATGGCACGCAGTTATCCACCTCCGCGACTCCCGGCCCGAGTTCCTTGTGTCTAACTGCACTCACGAATCCAGCATCGTTTTCGTGCGACTGCCACATATTCGCCGACCACTTAGTGGAAAACATTCAGAGCATTGACACTGCTTGCGTGTCCCTTGAACATCGTAAACTTAGCGCGTTTCTCGGCACAAGACCTTTCTAGAGAAACTAACGTATTTCCTATCCTATCCTATCGGCAACAAAACAGATTGAACTACAGGCCCTCCTACTAGAATGCAGCACTTGTTTCACGTCTAGATCTAATATGTGGCCAACGCCTTTTGTGAAGCACGGCATCATTACTACCGACGATGCCCGCCCTATACTTCAGCAGCCGTTATGTATCTTAACGACGAAATGTGAAGCGATACACACACAGGTTCACAAGATGCTTTCTGACAGCGCCATTGAACCTTGCAACAGCCAGTGGTCGTCCCCGGTGGTGCTGAAAAGAACAAGGATGGGACTATTCGCATCTGTGTTTAATTCCCTAAATACCCAAAACGCGGCAGCGAGCCATGTCTTCATTCAAATAAAGGCTTAATTCTTTCATGCATTCATTATCCGAAGTTGAATGATATCCCTAAAAAAAAGGTCTACGCGCTGGCCCTTATCCACATCGTGCGCGACAGGCTTAGTCGCGCCCTGCACTTCGCATTGACTTGAAGAGAGGGTATTGGCAGGTTGAAGCGGATAAGCTAGACCGCGAAAGCGGAGTTTTCTCCACAGACGGACTGCACGAGTTCAGAGTGCTGTCTTTTGGCTTATGATCATCGTCGGCTGCTTTTCAAAGTATGATGAAGACGGTTCTCGCTGGCCTCAAATGGAAAATTTGTATAGTTTATCCTATGAATGCCGTTGCGCTCACTGAAACATTTGGAGTTCACTATTGAATGCTGGTCGCCTTACTAACGTTAGGCTAGATCCAGCCAAAACTACAGTTATCGCCAATTTTCCAGTTCTTGCCATCAAGAGAGTATTGAAAAGCTTCCTGGCTCTATTCAAGTATTGCCACCCCTTCATTGCACTTTGCCATGGTTGCAGCCACCCTGAGCCATCTCACGTGCGATGATACACAGTTCCTGTGGGCCGCTGACCAACAAAAAGGTTTTTGCGGAGCTGCGCCGACAACTGCAAACAACCGCTGTTCCTGGGCAATTTGATTAAAATGCTTACACCGAAGTCCACACCGATGCCAGCACCACCGTCCTCGGCGTTGTACTCGTTCCACAACACGGTTGCGAGAAAAACGTCTTTCCGTGTGCCAACCACAGGCTCTACCGCGATGAAACGAACTTTTCCACTACTGAAAAGGGAAGTCTTGCGTTTGAGTGGGCAACCATGAAATGTAGGCCCTACCTCCATGGCCGCCAATTTAAAGTCATCATTGTTCGTGCTGCCTGGCAATTATCTGCGACCCATAGGGGGCCTAGCTGATGAAGTCTTCGCCTTCAAGAATTTCTTTACACCATTGTATACAAATCTGATTAGAAGCCCGAAGATGCCAACCCGCTCTCGCCGACACACGTAGGATAAGTCGGTGAGCGCACGGATGACGATAGCGGTTTTCGTGGACGGGTTGCTGCCTCCGACTTTATGACCCAACAGCGAACTGCCCGAGACCTGCGAACTATGATTTGCCGCCTGGAGGCTCGCGCTGCTGTCGTGCCTCGCGAGTTTGTTAGGAACCTGTCTGCATTCTGTGTACGCAATGACATTTTATTAAAAAACAAACTTCAGCATTGTTGACATAGCACACCTCTTCGCCGTGCCGGCCGACCTCCGTGCCATTAACTGGCCACGATGAGCCCAGATCCAGCGATTTCGGCTTTTCACACACACTTGGACAAGCTCGTCAAGGCTACTATCGGCCTAAACTGGCTGGCGCCGATACTTAAGATGCTGCTGCGAGTGCAAACTGCAAAAGGCACCGCTTCTAAAGCCCGCAGGTTTTTTTTTTCAGCCTAATGCGCCGCTTCGGACACAATTTTACCAAGTCATCATCGTCCTACTGTGCCCCCTTCCACTGTCATCGGCCGGTAATATATGGATTATAGTCGCGACGGACTATGCCACGCGGTATGTGGAAACCAAGGTGGATCAGCTGTGCACATCACCTGAGCTCGCCCACTTTTTATGCAGAAACTTGTGTTGCAGTATGGCGCACCGTCCCAAATCATCACCGATCCAGCCACCGCATTTACGGGACAGCTCAAGCACGACGAATTTGAGCTCACTCACACGAGCTATTGCAAAACCACTGCCTATCATCCACAAACGAATGGCCTCATGGAGAGACTCTGCAAAGCAATGGCCGACACGTCGACATGTACGTACTCGAAGCACATAACCTGGTGCAAGGTTCTCCTGTATGTCGCATATGCCTACAGCGCGGCCATGCAAGAGACGACCGACACGTTATACATAATTTTGCCTGGTGTAGAGACATGATGTTAAGGCGATATGAAATGGCATGCTTGCGTACTGCCTCGATCATTCGCTCACGCCAGTCCCCGAGCAGTTTGCTCAGTGCGCCGAAGAAGCATATCAACTGGCCCGTACTCACTTCATGCAACAGCAGAGCACTAATGCGCGCCGCTACACCTTCCGTCATTAAAGCATCACTTACCATCCTGGAGATTGCGTTTGGGTGTGGGCCCAGGGGCGCCGGCCCTGCTATTCTGAAAAACTAATGTCGCGCTAATTGGGCACTAAAACGTATAGTACCGTGTCAGGGAAGTGACATACGAAGTGCTTCTAATTGGCAATCAGGCAGCCTTCGTGTCGGCAACCAGGTTCGAAGGTCGCGCACCTCGTCCGCATGAAGCCGTATTTCACGCGGTAGTGTACAGGGTGCTAAGCGTTTGTTATTGGTCGCGTAGGATACCTTACCCGCCTCTGTTATCAATTCTATTCCTTCGCTGAGATTTGTTTTCGCTTGTACTACCAACTGCTGGCGCACAGGCTTAGGTTTTGTATTTTCAGGAAGGGCGGTAATGTTCCCTAGTGTTCTCAGGAGGTGTCTTAAAGAAAGGAATATTGATGTGGGCTCGTGCGCTGTCTACGGAAGGCTCGTAAAGCTTCGCCTGTTGATTTCGTGAAGCCTAAGCCTGCTTTCCGTGAGAATATGGTCAATCCGATAGTTGAATACGAAGCCTTTAGTACTGTTGTGCAGCATGTTTATCTTACATGGCAGGCCGCGAACCAGTGGTAACAAGCAGCACTTTCCCGTCGCAGAGATCGATACCTACTCGTTAAAAGGTGATATTATCCGTAATTGATTACCTGTCGTTCGCGCAAGTCTTCCGAACAGTACCGCTGCCAGTTGCCTGCGGCATCGGAGCGCACCATTATTGGCCTTTACCGATAGTGTACTCGCGTGAGCATCTAACTAGAAGCCTTTGATGGAACTTGTAGATTGGGGATTTTGTCCTGAAGGCCGCATATTTCAATAGGCATGCATTGCGGAACTCCTTTCATCATTGAAACTTGCCCTGGCACGCTCACCGATTCCTAGCTCAACTCTGCAGTTCCGTTATATTAACCTAGGTTACCAAGAATATTGGAACTAGTTGCATGCGACCCCTCAATTATTGCTAGTGCATCCGCTTTCCAGACATTTTCTCGCGTCTCGCTCAACAGATAGTCAATGAAACAGCATCAATTCAGTTCAGTTCAGTCATTCAGTCGTGTCCGACTCTTCGTGACCCTATGGACCATGTCACGCCACGCTTTCCGGTCTCTCACTATCTTCCTAACATCACATAACTTCATCTGCAGTGCCTCGAGGATGCCATCTAACCACCGCGTTCGCTGCCTACCCCTTCTCGGCGACCCTCAACCTTTCCCAACATCAAATCTTTCTCAAGCGACTCCTCTCTTCTCATCAGATGACCAAAGTAGCTGAGCTTTAACTTTAGAATTTGACCCTCCAATGAGCAGTAAAGGTTTATGGTCGACAATATTGACTGATTTGATCTTCTGGCAGTCCAAGCAACTCTCAAGAGTCTTCGCCAGCACCACAATTCAAGCGCGTCAATTCTTCGGCGGTCAGCCTTTTTTCACAGTCCAACTCTCGCATCCATACATCACAACTGGAAAGACCATAGCATGAGTTATACGGATTTTGGTTGGCAGACTAATGTCTCTGCTCTTTACTAGGCGGTCAAGGCTAACGATTGCTCTCTTTCTCACAAGCAGGCGCCTCCTAATATCATGGCTGCAGTCTCCTTCCGAGGTAATCTTGGAGCCCAAGAAGAGAAAATCTGTCACAGCTTCCACTCCTTGTCCCTTGATGCTCCAGGACTTGATAGGGCAAGACGCCATGATCTTTGTCTTTTTAATGTTCAATTTAAGCCCAAACTTCTCACTCTCTTCTTGTACGCGCATCAGAAGTCTCTTGAGTTCCGCTTCACCTTCTTCCATTAAAGTTGTATCATCCGCATATCTAAGGTTGTTGATACGTTTTCCAGCAATCTTCACTCCAGCTGCAGACTCGTCAAGACCGGCCTTCCGTATGATGCACTCTGCATATAGGTTAAATAGGCAGGGCGACAGTATGCAGCCTTGCCTCACTCCTTTCTCAATGGAAACCAATCAGTAAGACCATGCCCAGTTCTGACTGTGGCCTCTTGCCTTTCATACAGGTTCCTGAGGAGACAGATGAGGTGAATTGGAACTCCCATCTCTTGGAGAGCTTGCCACAATCTGCTGTGATCTACGCAGTCAAACGCTTTCGCATAATCAATAAAGCAGAAGTAGATGGGTTTCTGGAACTCTCTTGCTTTTTCCATGATCCAGTGAAGGTTGGCAATCTAGTCTCTGGTTCCTCTGCCCTTGCGAAACCCAGCTTGCACGTCCGGAAGCTCCCGATCCCCATACTGCTGCAGCCTACCTAGGAGGATTTTTAACATCACCTTGCTAGCATGCGAAATAAGCGCGATCGTGCGGTAGTTGGAACAATCTTTGGCACTGCCTTTCTTTGGAATAGGGATGTAAACTGACCTCCTCCAGTCCTGTGGGTACTGCAGAGTTGTCCAAATTTGCTGACATAATGTATACAGAACGTTAACAGCGTCGTCATGGTTGAGGTTTTGAAGCAACTCAGCTGGAATGCCATCAATTCCGCAAGCTTTGTTCTTAGCAAGGCTGGCTAAGGCGAATTCAACTTCACTCTTCAGGATGCCCGGCTCGAGATCAGTGATCACAATCGTCTTATGTTGGGTGTGCACATTCGGGTCCTTCTTGTACAGTTCTTCTGTGTATTCCTGCCACCTCTTTTTTATCTCTGCGGCTTCAGTGAGGTCCTTGTCTCGTTTGTCCTTTATCACGCCCAGCTTAACACAGAAGCTTCCTTTGATATCTTTGATTGTCTTATACAGAGCTCTTGTGTTCCTTAATTGGCTGTTGTCCTCAACTGCTTGGCACTGTATGTTCAGGAAGGCATTCTTATCACTCCTTGCTATTTTCTGAAAATCCGCATTGAGAACCTTGTATCTTTCTCTTTCCCCCATAACTTTTGCCATCCTCCTTTCCTCAGCTATTTTCCTCAGCTCTTCAGATAACCAATTTGCTTTCTTGCACTTCTTTTGTTTTGGAACTACCTTAGTAGCAACTTCTTGTATTATATCACAAACATCAGTCCACATCTCTTCGGGCTCTTTGTCTTCTAGATCTAATTCTTGAAATCGATTCCTCACTTCCACAGCATATTTTAATGGAATTTTATCCAGATTATACCTGAAAGGCCTTCTAGTTTTCTGCGTTTTCCTCAATCGAAGCTTAATCTTGGCAACAAGAAGCTGATGATCGGTGCCAAAATCGGCCCTAGGCCTTGTTTTTACTGCTTGTATAGCGCTTCTCCATCTCTGCCGCCAAAAAATATAATCGATCTGATTCCTGTACAGACCGTTCGGTAAAGTCCCTGTGTATACAGGCGCCTCTTGTGCTGTTGAAAATGAGTATTCGCTATGGTCAGGTTGTCTTCTTGACAAAACTCTACTAGGCTCTGCCCAGCTTCATTTGGCTCACCAAGACCGAACTTGCCTATAATTCCGGATATTTCTTCACTCCCGACCTTACCATTCCAGTCTCCTATGAGAAAAACGACGTCTGATGATGGGGTGCGGTCTAAAAGGCATTGTAGGCCCGCATAAAATCTCTCAACATCAGCTTCTTCAGCAGTAATGGTCGGTGCATAGACTTGGATAACTGTTATGTTGAAAGGGTGACCTTGGATCCGAAGTGAAATCATTCGGTTGTTTTTGGGGTTGTACCCTAGCACTGCTTTGCCCATTCTTCTGTTTACTATGAGAGCGACCTCATTCCTTATCTTGGATTCGTGCACACAATAAAAGACATAATGGTCGCCGGAGTTAAGTTCTCCCACTCCGGTTAGGTCAAGTCCGGTATAAATCTCAATCCGGATGGTCCAATCCGATATAGAGTTAATACAGGGTAGACCATTTCCAGTATGCATCTTATACATGACATCCCACCCCGGTATGGATCTAAAACAGTGCGGACCAGTCCTGTATTAAGCTCGAATAGGTTTATATCGGAGAGGTCGTGTCCGGTAGGAAACTCAATCGGACGGTCCAGTCCGGTATCGAGTTAATACAGGGCAGACCATTTCCAGTGTGCACCTTATTTATGACATCCCAGTCCGGTATGGTAATGAAAAAGGGCGGACCAGTCCTGTATTGAGCTCATATACAGGACAGGTCATGTCCGGTTTCACAGAAACCGCACAAACCTGAATGAATGAAACTGATACGCGACAGAGTATTTCCGCTTCTCAGTACAATTCTGACGGATCGTGAAGTTCAACCAGGATGACCACGTCGGAACATGCCTTCGCGCTAAATAGGCATGAAACCATACATATTATACGTTACACGTTTCGGTATATGTGGAGTATGCGTTGTTTCGCAAATACCTTGAAGATATGAAGCCGTGGATGTGTGCGCTAGCAAGTACATACACTAATCGCGTTTTGCTTTTGCGTGTGCAACAGTCGCTGCAGCTTGTACGATCTTGCGGTGCATCTTCATATCTGCGACTGAACATCTGCCACCTTCAACGCGAAAGTGCAAGCAAGAACGTAGCGTTTCGTTAGAGAGGATAAAATACGCTCGAAAATAAATGAAATACATCGCTGACCATTGAAATATGCATAGGTCAGCCGGACATCGGGAGTCGCTTCCTCGAGTGTTTACGTATGCAAGACACTTGGTCAGAAGTACATTCATTGACGTCGCGGCTCCGCTGGCAGCAGGTGAAGCTAAAACAAGCAGTATTACAAGTGTTGGTGCACCACAAATATCTATATGTAGCAAAAATTGCATGCATTCGAAGACGATGAAAAAACACATCAGCACTAGTAGATTGTGACATGCTGAGGTTTGTCAGCTAGAAAGCGATACATTGTAAAGATGCGGGACACGGATAACCCTTCGTGATAGCCAGGGAAACGATTCATCGTGTTCAAAGGTCGATCGTTCAATTACGACGACAAATTCTACACCCTACAAAAATACACAAGCTACAAAAGAGCAATTTCGACTACATAAGCAGAAATATAACCCTTACCACCGTATCCTGCCGTGGTGTAGTGGTTAGACTGCGTGCTTACTGGCTGAGAAGACCGAAGTTGGAATCACATGTAAATTTTTTTCTTTTCTATTTTCTTTTTGTTTTCTTTTTCAAATGTAGTGGTGTTATTTTATAGCTCTTCATGCTTTTTCCAGCCTGGAATCCAGTTGTTTTCCTAAACAAGGGCCACGGATCATACAGGAATTTCCGAAATGAGAGCTCCGCGCGGTTTCATTTCGGTTCAGCCTTTATCAATTAACCAGAAACCGGGCGAACGCCCATTTCTGGAACTGATACCGGGCAGAGTATTCCGCTTTCGAACAGAAGCCGGGCCGATCGACGAAGCTCAACCACAATGACCATGCCGAACACGTCAGCGCACTAAATAAGCATGATACCAAACATATTATACAACTATTCTGTATGTAAAGGGCACGCTTCGTTTCCCAAATACCTCGAAAATGCGAAGCCGTCGAAGTGTCCGCTAGCAAGCATATACGCGCGTCGCGTCGCTTTTGCGCGCACAACAGTCGCTGCAGCTCGTACGATCTTTCGGTGCGTTTTCATATCTGCGACTGAAGATCTGCCGCCTTCAACGCGAAAGTGGAAGCACGAACGTATCGTTTCGCTAGCGATGACAAAAACTCTTCGAAAAAAATCAACAAACATCGCTGACCATCGAAAGATGCGCAGATAGCCGCACACCGGGCGACGCGTTCTCGAATGTTTACATATTGAAACCACCCAGTCGGAAGCTTATTCATTGACATCCATGCTCCGCGGGTAGCACGTGAAGCTAAAACACCCAGTATTACAAGTATTAGTGCACCGGATATCTCTGCATGTAGGAAAACTTACAAGCGTTCGTAGACAATGAAAAACACATCAGCGCTTGTAAATTATAATATCCTGAGGTTTGCCCTTAATCAAGCGACGCATTATAAAGATACGGCACATTTGTGAACCCTGGTGATAGCCTGCAAAGATATTCAGCGTGTTTAAATTGCGATCGGTGAATTACGGCTACAAATTCTACAGCCAAGGAAAACATACTAAAAACGAAAGAGCAAAAGTAGCTACATATAGTGAATAAAAACCACTCTAAGCATAACCCGCCGTAGAGTAGTGGTTTTTTTTCAAATCCCGCTGAATCATGGTAACCTGACTTCCAAGCGTGTCTACACATTCCAGTACGGTTCGTGCCACATGTATATTTGTGGCGATGCTACGACCTCTTATGCCGCACGTTTGGTGCGGTCCGACTAATTTGGCTATTACACTCTGCAATCTCTTCGCTAAAACCTTCATGAAGATTTTGTAATCAACATTTGTCAGGCTTATTGGCCTATAGGACTTCACCAACAGGCGTTTCTCTGGATCATCACTTTGTGGAATAAGTACGATGTATGACGTAGTAAATGATAATGGCACTTGTTTGAGTTCGTAGGCTTCTCTTATCACTTCCAACATAAGGCTGGAAAGATGGTTTTTAAATGCTTTCTAAAAGAAGGCACTCAGCCCATCTGGTCCAGGGGCTTTCCCACATGGGAGGTCATCTATGGCCTTTTCTCTCTCTTGCATTTTAATAGGCATTTCAAGGCTCTCTTTCACACGATCTTCGAGCGCTGGCATTAGCCGTAAATATTCTATTCGAAACCCTTCACTATATTCGCGCGTATTACTCAGCTCAGCAAAATGTTTCAGAATCTCACACTTTATATCAATGGCGATCTCTCTGACAGTCTCGCAGTGCGTTCTTCGGTGAGGCAAGGATGCCCACTCTCTCCTCTGCTTTTTGCAGCCTATCTCGAGCCATTATGCTTGGCGATTCTCAATAATGAATGCATCTCGGGTTTCAAGCTTCAGTCGGCGCATGTGAAGCTACTTGCATACGCGGACGACATTGCAGTATTTTGTGAAAACAGAGAGATCATTTGTGAATTGGTTAACGTTGTTGAAAAGTTTTGTGACCAGACTGGATGTCGGGTTAACTGGGAAAAAAGGTCCGGATTTTGGCACGGCTTATGAGATGCTGAACCGGCTTCTTTCTCCCGATTGCAATGGTCTTCCGTGCCAATGCAGTATCTGGGTGGCCCCTACAATGTTATCGCGATCCTAGCTTACACTGGAAGGAAGAAACAAATAGAGTGCGGGAGAAAGCAGAAGCATGGCAGGGAAGGCAACTGTCGATTTTTTCACGCGCATTCATCTGCAATGTGTTTTTAATTTCAAAGATATGGTATATAATGAATGTTCTATGTGCGTCACGAACTGCCATTAAAAAATTCATCGTGTGTTTGCGGTGTTTCTTTAGACTCCGACCTGGGAAAAGACGAGGCGAACGAATTTATTTTTTTTCTTTAAAAAGCGGAGGAGTCGTTTTGATTCATTTGTTTCTGCACCAAGTGGTATCGCGCTTTTTTTTTCTTCGCGAACAAAATGACACCTTTTTAAGAACAGTCATGAAAGTTCGGCTGCAAAGACTGTTACCCGGATTTGTTGTCTCCTCAAGTGAAAACATGCGTAGTGCTGTCACAGGATATTTGCGCGAGGTAGTTCTCTCTTACAAGTTGTTAGAAGTGCGTTTTTCTCGTGAATATTTGTACAGTGTTGGCAAGAAAAAGCTGTATAAGGACCTAGTGGAAATAATGCTGTCGGCACGTTTGTATCGAGAGCCCTACCGTGAAGGCCCAGGGCAGGATATTTTAAAACGAGTGAAGAGGATGCCAGTTCGACCGGCTGCCAAAACGTTCTCTTTTAAGTTGCACTCGAACACTCTACCCGTCAAAACCTGGCTTCACGAAAAAAAAATCTATGTCCCCAGGACGACAAACTGCCAGCTTTGCAAGAAGCCATAGACAATCGAACACGTATTCTTAGATTGCCGGGATGCAGTATTTCATTAGGACGTGCTACAAAGAACAATTAAAAAAGAGCTGCCACTAAACCCTCATGGCATCCGGTTTTTACCGGTGAAGAAAGAAGACGTACCCTATGATTTAATAATGCTTCTGGGCCTCCACAGCTTGTGGAAAACACGAATGCAAGTAAGGCATGAAGATATTAACATTCGCAGTGTACGTGAAAATTTTGTTGAAAGTGCTGTTTCTCTACGGGAATGTATCTGCGCACTCACTCACCCAACACAGTGGGCAGAAGTTCTGGATGACCTGCTAAAATTGAAGAAATTTTAACCTCACACGCGTCAGCTCAAGGGCAGCTGAAGTGTTTTATTAGGTGTGACTATTTCTTGTTCATGTATACTTCGGAAATAAAGAAAAAAAGCCGTAGAGCAGTGGTTATGGGGCCTTCTGAAGACCATGAAGACTGAAGTTCGATTCCACATTTGGTAGTAAAATTTTATTTTATTTTATGTATTGTTTTAAATGTAGTCGTTTTTTATATTGTTGCAAATTTTTCCACTCTGGCGACGCGTTTCTTTCCGGAAACGAGGGCCATCAACCATACAGGCCATTCCGGTATCAGAGCTCCGCGCGCTTTCATTTCGGACTTTCCAGGGCAGTACAGGAATTTCCTGAAATAGCCCCAATCCTGTATCGACGATCCTGTACAATAAACCTGCAAACGATTCCTGTACAAATTTTATACAGGATTTTTCAGTAGGGATAAGTTAAGGTCTAGGCACTGCACAGTGTACATTACATAGTGCTGCCTCATTTTAGACTCGATTGTCTTCGATCAATCTCGCTTTCCATACCTTCGCTAACAAATCAGCAGGGAGGCCACTTTTGGTCATCTGCTCCAAGTGTAGATTGTTCAATAAAAAGTAAAGCAAGTGGTTACCTGCCCCAAGTGTTTAGCTCATTCCCAAATCTAGGCTACAGCTGACAAACCAAAATCATCAAATACAAGCAAGAGGCCCTCTCCGATAAGAAGGCCCGCGACCTCTCAATCAGAGGCTTCCCTCTCTTTTCAACACCTGCGCCGTCTCCAGGACTACCGCCGCAGCTACAAGGCGGCATAGGATGCGACCTGGTAGCCCCTCCATATTTCCTATATCGTGGTGCAGCGGTGGCGTAGCGGTAGAACATCCCTCCGCATGCAAGAGGACTGGGGTTCAAATCCCGGTGACGCGCAATTCTCCCCCGGATTAAGAAAAAAAATTCGCGTGTCGATGGAATTGCATGAAACAGGCTTGGGGTGCAACCTGATGCATGAGCACTCCTTCGGCACCACACTCCCTCACCAGAACAGGATTTGGTTACCCTGGTGCAGTAATTAACCACAGCCTCTCACGATAAGCCCCATAAAACCCCGGCCCTCAGTCACCACCGGCTGTGGAACAGCTTACCACGGCGGCGGTCAGACTTGTGACGCAGCAGGGGGTGCTAAGAACTTCTGGCTCCGCTGGACAGGCCGCCATTGGAAACTGACCCTGGCAACGTTTAATGTTAGAACCCTAGCTAGTGAAGCTAGTTTAGCAGTGCTGTTAAGGAACTAGAAGGTGTGAAATGGGATCTCATAGGGCTTAGCGAGGTTAGGAGGCCAAATGAGGCAGATACTGTACTGAAGGATGGGCATGTACTGTGTTATCCAGGCTTACCAGAGATGCGACAACTAGGAGTAGGTTTCCTTGTCAATAAGTATATAGCGGGTAATATAGATGAATTCTATAGTATTATTGAGAGGGTGGCAGTCATCGTAATTTGGCTTAATACGCGGTATAAACTGAAGGTTGTACAGACCTAAGCACCTACATTTAGTTATGATGACCATGCAGCTGAAAGCTTCTACGAAGATGTAGAATCGGTAATGCGAAAAGTAAAGACGCAGTATACTGTACTAATGGGCGACTTCAATGCCAAGGTAGGGAAAAAGCAGGCAGGAGACAAGGCAGTAGGTGACTATGGCATTGCTTCTAGGAATAGCAGGTTGGAGTTACTAGTTGAGTTTGCAGAGTGCATAACTTAGGAATCATGAATACCTTCTTCAGCAAACGGAAGAACCGGAAATGGACATGGAAAAGTCATAACGTGGAGACTAAAAATGAAATTGACTTCATAATGTATGCAACCCCCGCCATTGTGCAAGATGTAGAGGTAATCGGGAAAGTGCGATGCAGTGACCACAGGATGGTGAGGTCCCGAAATAATCTAAATCTGAAGAAGGAACGCTACAGATTAGTAAGAAAGAAACACATCAACGAATTCGCGATGAGGGGGAGGGCAGAAGAATTCAGGATCTCGATACAGAATAGATATTCAGCAATAACCGAGGATGACGACATTACCCTAGAAGCAATGAACAATAATTTCAGAGAAATCATTACTGAGTGTGCGGTAGACGTAGGCAGTAGGGTAATTGGAGAGGATACCGGTAAGCTGTCGAAAGAGACGAAAGATTTGATTAGGAAACGCTAGAGTATGAAAGCTTCCAATCCAACAGGCCAGATCGAATTGACCGAGATATCAAAGCTAATCAATAATCGCAAGGTGGCTGATATACGGAAGCATAACATGGAGAAAATTTAGCATGCTGTAAAGAACGGGGAAGCCTTAAAGCTGTAAAGAAGAAATTGGGCATAGGCAAAAACCAGATGTATGACATAAGGGACAAGGCGGGCAACGTCATCACGAATATGGACAAGATAGTCAAAGTAGCCGAGGAGTTCTATACAGATCTCTACAGCAGCCAAAGTAGTCAGGACTGTAACGAGATTGGCGGCAGGGAAAAGCAGTCAGACGTTCGACCAGTGACGAAGGACGACGTCAAGAAAGCATTAGAAGCTATGAAAAGGAAGAAATGAGCTGGAGAGGATCAGATAACTACAATTTAGGGAAAGACGGGGGGGGGGGGGATATCGTGCTAGAAAAATTCGCCACCCTGTATACGCAGTGCCTGGTGTCATCGATGGTACCGGAACCATGGAAGAATGCAAACATTATCCTCATTCATAAGAAAGGGGACTCTAAGGACCTTAAAAATTACAGACCAATCAGCTTACAGTCTGTTACGTACAAGGTATTTACGAAGGTAATCGCTAATAGAATCAGGACAACCTGAGACTGCAATCAAGCAAAGGATCAAGCAGGTTTTCGGAAACGGGACTCTACTATCGATCATATCCATACCATCAATCAGGTGATAAAAAAATGCTCGGAATATAAGCAGCCCTTATACATAGCATTCATTGATTACGAAAAAGCATTTGACTGAGTTGAAACATCGGCGATGATGCGGGCATTGCGAAATCAGGGGGTAGACGAGCCGTACGTGAAAGTGCTGGAAGATATATATAGTGGCTGCACAGCAACCATAGTTCTGCATAAAGAAAGTAACAAAATTCCCATAAGGAAAGGTGTTAGGCAAGGAGACACAATCTCCCCAGTACTATTCACAGCTTGCTTAGAGGAAGTATTCAGAGACTTGGAATGGGAGCAGTTAGGAATGAGGGTAGATGGAGAATACCTCAATATTCTGCGATTTCCTGATCACATTGCCTTGCTAAGCAACTCGGGGGATCAACTGCAAATAATGATTGATGACCTAGACAGGAAACGTAGAAAGGTAGGCTTGAAAATCAATAAGCAGAAGACTAAGGTAATGTTCAACAGCCTCGGCAAGGAGCAGCAGTTTACATTAGTTAGCGAAGTACTGGAAGTAGTAGGCGAATATGTCTACTTAGGACAGGTACTAACCGCAGATCCGGACCATGAAAAGGAATTAACAAGAATAAGATTGGAATGGAGCGCATTTCGCAAGCACTCACAGATTATGGCTAGCAGCTTACCGATATTGCTCAAGAGGAAAGTATACAACAGTTGCATCTTACCTGTACTCACCTATGGGGCTGAAACGTGGAGGCTATCAAGAGAGTTCTACCTAAGTTGAGGACAACCCAGAGGGCTATGGAACGAAAAATGGTAGGGGCAACATTAAGAGATAGGAAGCGTGCATTGTGGGTCAGAGAAATAACTCAATTTACCGACATTCTAGTGGAAATTAAGAAGACGAAGTGGGCTTGAGCAGGACATGTAGTGCGGAGAGGATAACCGATGGTCGCTTAGGGTTACAAACTAGATTCCAAGAAAAGGAAAGCGTAGCAGGGGGTGGCAGAAAGTTAGGTGGGCGGATGAGGTTAAGAAGTTCGCGGGGGTCAAGTGGATGCATCTAGCACAGAACCGGGTAAGTGGAGGAATATGGGAGAGGCCTTCTCCCTGCAGTAGGTATAGTCAGGCTGATGATGATGAGGATGATTTCCTATATCATAGCATCTACATAAAAAAGTACCCGCACTGTCCTCTCCTTTATACTCTTGCTCGGAACATTACTGTACCTATTCGGTGCCGCTCCTCAACCCTCAACAACAGGAAAACAACCACAAAGAAAATCAAAAAAGAAAATGTAACGATCGTGAATGTTCTCCACTAGCGGATAATAACGGAATATTTATTCTCGCCACCTTCCAACTTCGTGCCCGAATGGTAAAGCAATTACGTTTCGGGTTTTTCACAACGCCTGCGGATATTTCGTATAACACCCTGCCCTCTGTGAAAATGTATCATGATGGCTTCTTCATGTATCGTGACCGAATTTTCTAAAAGACTTCATCTTTATGAGCGCGTATGCGCGTGGGCTACGTCTTCCAGGAAGTAAGCTCCGGGCTAATTCACGGACTATGTCGCGACCAGCGCGATGGTCGGAAACTTAATTTCTCAATTCTATGCGTTTGTCCATTGTCCCTAAAATACAGATGTCTTAGGCGTGCGCGGGTAGTCCACAGTTGGGAGTGATTGGTGGCTTAACAATTTTCGAATCGCTTTTGTAAGGGCAAGCCACTGTAAAAAAGGATTTACCCCGTATCCCAGGCAGGGGAACCGCGAATATACGCGAAGATACCTACCACTGCCTCAAATAGTGAATTACAGGAGCTAATAGCAATTGGCGCTGAGTCCTGCCGTGGAACTAGTTATGGCCAAGACCTGGCTCGCATATAATGTTTACACTTTGTGACCAAGTACCACGGTAGGTTTTCTCTGTGGTATGTGAAGGCTCTAAACATTACGAATGTTGCTTAGAACGTTCTAAAAATATGAAGGAAAATCCTTGTTGGGCGTTTTCCTAAACTTATAATCGTTTATTTAAACTCCATCACTCATTACTTTATCAAATATTTTATTCACCTGAATGACGCCACACACCTTCAATAACCACTTATCAGTTCCGGTATTTGAAGGCTGGCATTTGAGGTAGCACGAGCCTCTTCCACCATGGCGCACTTCTCAGTATTTCCAACCTGCGTCATGTCACACATAGCGATCTGGAATGAAACTTTGAGCAATATGGCGGCGTATCATAGGCGAGTGAGCACTGTTGATTTGTGGTCACCAGTAGCTTGTTCCTCCAGCGGACCTGCCCTCCCTCGTCACGACTGATATTTTAATCCTACCCTGCGCTGCTGTCTTTTTTTCCTTGAATACCCTCCAGCGTTTTTACGCTAGTTAAATAGAATTATACACATATTCTATAAACAAAATCGTCATAAAACCAGCAATAGAGGTAGCATTTGCATAATGTCCTGTAGCATATCAAAATTGACAATCCTCGACACCGGATTACCACGACCGTCGTTCAGTTTCTGTACCCCTAGTGCAGCAAATTCGCATGCCTATGCACACCGAATCAAGCTATTTTCGGCTCTCTTTCCCCTACGCACACTGAATAAGACACAGTATACAGTTATTTGGCAGATTATATTACTGTATCAAACGGGATCCAGGCGCTAGTAGAGGGCAGTGGGAGTGAGCAGGACCGCAGCGGTGGTGGTTTAGATTGCAAATAGCTAGTCCGCGAAAACAATTCCTCTTTCTCACCGATATATTCGCATAATCGAGGCTTCTTTACAATCTGGCCCGTGCATGAAAGAGGAGCCATCCTGGTGACTCAAGGAGGCGAAAGGATAGCGGGATCGTAATAAAGCTTCAAACGGTCCACTTGAACAATCTCACGCCCACGGCGGCGAAAGTCTCTGGAAGCGGCTAGTGGTTAAACTAGGTAAATGACGGCAAAGTCTGTTGGAGCACAAAATAGGGTCCATGGTACTTGGCAGTAAACTTTGTGGACATACCTAGTGGTGTCGATGGGACCCAGAGCCATACTTGAGCACCCGTGGAGAATTGATGGGAAGAGTGACTGCTGTCGCTATGCACTTTCTTCTGGACTTGCTCGTTTGAAATAAGCTAGGGAGCCAGCTGGCAACATTATTCTGCGTGCCTAGCAGCTGCTGAAAGCGATGTATACTCTGAAATGTCAGGAAGGTATGGGAGGATACTGTCGAGTGGAGACGCAGGTTCACGCAAGTACAGCAGAAAAATAATGGTAGGAATCCTGTAGCTTCTTAAACAGCGGTGATGTATTATTAGGTTATAAATGGGAGAATCGTCTGCCAATCAGAGCGATCGGAGGCGATGTATTTAGACATCATGTCACCCAGTGTGCTACTAAAGTGGTCTGTCAGGCCGTTGGTTTGAGGATGGCACGCTATCTGTACAGTGGGTGTTTTCACATTCTAAGTGCTTCAGCAACCTCAGAAAATAAAGATTTGCCTCGATCACCTAAACGTTCATGGGGGACACCTTATTGCAGAATGAAATGATGACGAAGAAAGGAGGCGGTGTTGGGTGCGGTGGCACCCTGAAGTGTTGCCGTCTACGCGTAGCGAGTAAGGTGGTCGATAGCCGCGATGATCCATCGATGTACTGTCGGATGCCAACACCTTCAAGTAGTCGGTATGCCAACACCTTCAAAGAGAAGATCTATGTTAGGCAAACAGGCCTATGCATCAAAAAAAGGCTAAGGAAACACAGAAATTCGTGTGCCGCATTGTCTGCTCCAGGAAACCTGGCGACCCATTGCTCTCGTTGTAAAACGCAAGACGATCAACAGGACTTGAGGGGCACCCATTCTGTGCCAAGATTCATCGAAACCAAGGTGCTGGCAGGCGCAAAAGACAGTTTTAAAACACAGACTATTGAAACATTCAAGATGATTTCGGGGGAAGAAGGGGAATGCGTGAGTGCTCCGTCGGTGGAGCTCAACAGCAAGGAGGTGATACTTATCCGTTCGGACAATGTGACAAGAAATTAGACGTAATTTGTCAATATTTTCGTTTTATTTTTATTTAATTTTTTAATTCTGAATTTTTTAGCATTTTTTTTAATTATTTGTTCACTTCTTCTTATTGTAACCCTACGTTTTTTGTGATGCATTCTTCTTTGCACCACAAAAACAGGCAGTTGGTAGCAAGCGCATCATCTGTGTGAACGTCGTGGTTTAATTCTGTTGTATGTATGTTTTGTTTGTGCATAACCATGCAGCGCCAGTTAATCGGAGTCGTATAGCCAACTAGTCCGCCCGCAAGTACTAATAAGCACAAATCACCATCATTAGTTATGAAGACTCCGTAACATCCCTATGACATCCATTCATAACTTGAACACATATAGAAGCGTAGTGTTCGCAATTCAATAAGCACTTACAGATGCTATCCTCACCCTTAAAACAAAAAAGTCGAGTTCGCAGGAGCACGAGGAAGTAAATTTCTAATAATGACTACTAAAGAATTTTTGACTGTTGTTGAAGACAGACTGTTCTATAAAGCAGCCAGAATCATTTTTTGCGTTGCCATTACCAGAATCTATGTGTCATAAATATTACGTAAACACCGCAAGCCACAATAGATTATTGTCTACGTATACACCTCGTGCAAGAAATGCATGCCATATATGGGGAGGTGGCACAACATAAAATCGGTGTATGGCGATTTGCACTGAACCACGTATAAAACTGCTAGCAACAACCACCGTTTAGCTGAAAGCCGCACTAAGCTTTAAGTCATAGCTGTAATCCTTGCTATTTAGCGAGAATACAGACTCCTTAAAGCGACAACGGGATTCTCAAACTCAGGAAAAATGTGTCGGGTAAGATTTCTAGTAGAGCATCAAATGCTATTCAGAAAGTCTTGCTGCCACACCATTACTAAATCAGTAAATATTGCTTGGACTTCAAATCTTTTTAGGTACATGGCTATGACGCAGGTGATAATTTAAAAGGGGCGCTAATTCTCTGGTGCGTCTTTCACAACCTCTCACTACACAACGTCCGTATCTGGATGTTTGTCGCGAGAAAAACTCTCACCCGCGGAAAGTCAATTCAGACTTTATCTTAATGCAGCCAAAACTTATGGTACTCGGTGCTTTCTCATCTATTCTATTCCTAGAGTGACGCAAATCAGTACAACTCTTGTGAACGCAACTTGAGCAGATATTTTCAAGGCTGGCCCTTGTACGAACGTACATTCAATAACAAACATTTCGGCGCTCATCTGATAAACGTATTATGAACTCTAGATATAGCTGTTTTACAAGGTTTATAAATATATTGTGCAATCGAAATATTGGAAAAGGTATTCTATCGACATGACTGCAACAATTGCTGAAGTTGTAACTCTTTTAAGCATATTTTAAACAGCGAAAGCATATAGCATGCTGACGACGGTGCAAGGTCCTCGGAGTAAAGTTCTCAGATGAGCCAGCGCCGATTGTATATATGAATAAGCGCTCATTTCCCAGTAAAACGGTACGCTGCTTTTTAAAAGCGGCGAAGCACGCGAACAGTCTGACAGCTCTTGCTGCGGCGGCGGACAGCGTGCGCAACGGCGACGGGACCACTTGGTCGAGTGGCCTGCCTAGTCACAAGGTAGATACAGCACAGCTGCAGAGTCTGATGGTTTCTTGAAGGACAATTGCTAAACCCACGCTCACCTTGGCCAGAGGTAGTGCAGTAAAGCTTTTGTTTCGAAACTCGCATTACTTGCTCCCCATTCACCTTGTTCCTTTCCAGAACTGGCTTGCGCAGGCATGGGAGGTAATAAATATCTGATGAAATGTTAAAGAGGCTGACAGTTTAGTTCGCGGGATGCAAAGCTAGCGAAAAAAAAATTCTTTTATAGTGAAACGGATAGCAAATAAAGTCCTATTAAGGAGATAAATTATTTTTTACTTATAAATATATTTTATATTTCTTTGAATGCACATGTGTGTTAAACACGACATCCAAACCAAAACTGTGGAATGTTTTTGCGTGTGACTACCCACTAAGTCGCGAAATCTCTCCTCTAGATATGCTTATATGCTATTGCAAGATGTTTCTCGAAGTCTAGAAACAAATTTTCTTCACCTCATGGAAGGAAAACCTTAGAGGGATGAGAGGTGCAAACCAACAAATTCGGTTTCAAACAAATATCGGATCAAATACAGTTTTATGTCCCAAATGCGACAGCTTGCCCGAAGGAAAGTGCAGTGATGCACATTCGAAAAAAAAAAACATACACGCCCTACACAGCAGGGAGAGAACCACACTGACTTCAGTTTCTGTTTCACGTTATTTCACCACACATGTACAGAAGATTTGAAAGGTAAGAGGATTCAAAATGTAAAACGGAAAAAGAGCCGCGTTCAATGCATCTTGACTAGTCCCGCCTCCCTTTAAAGTTGGCAAGGATGACCGCAAAAACAGCTCAAGAACATTACACGTTGAATATTCATTGGACACATGTTTGTCATTAGGAAAACTAGAACAAAGAAAGGCAAGTAAAACCATTTGAAGATGGATAAAGGGGAACAGACTCCTTCCTCAATGAAACATTACATGCAAAACTTTCTTTCGATAAAAGAGGGAGTTGTTCTAATGTAAGGTTAAACTAATTAAGTGCACACGGAAGGCTAGTCTGCAGCATCCATAGACCCTAAATAGTACGGGACAGAGGTACATTCCAGATTTCACAAAACCTTGCCATAAGAACACCTACCCACAGGACTGCTTCTGCGTTTGCACTTTTTGTCAAGCGATCTTAAGACATACAAAAAGCTTATGAACATTGGGAAGAACTGAGCGACCTTTTATACCACACGTCGTATGGGGACCAACTATTTCCTTAATCACGATCTGTATCTCCCTGCTAGTACCTTCGCAAAAATTTTGTATTCAACGTTTGTAAGCCCTATTGGTATGTAGGCTGCAACCAGTCGTAATTTATTTATCTTATCTGTTTTTAGGAATCAGGACCGTGTGTGATGAAGCATATGATGGAAGCAGGGAATTAACATTAGGCATCGTTAAAAATCAAGGTCAAGATAGGGGTAATTTCATGCGTGAAGTGTTTGTAAACACCCGCGCTGAACCCTTCTGGTCCCGGTGATTTACCTTCAACGTGTCAATTGCATTCTAGACTTCTGTATCACTTATCTCTAGTTCTAATAGACCTTTTACTTCATCGTCGAGGCGCGGTGTCAGGTCCAGAAACATCTCTAAATGCTCTAGTGTTGACTAGATGCGACGCGAAAAGGGCCCGGTAATATTTCCTGAAAGCCGCTTGGATGTGATCGCTGTCTGCTGACAAGATCCCGCGCCATTCTAATTTGTCGATGTGGTTTCTTTCAGCATTTAATTTTTCCAACCCTAGTGCTCACTTTGATGGCGCCTGCCCTGCGGCAGCGTCCTCTGCCTTTGCCCTCACTAATGCTCCCCGATTACGTTCTTCTTCCAATAATTCTAGTCCTTGTTTTATTTTAATTCCTTATATCATTCATCCATTTCTCTAGCTCTCTAGATTCCTGTTGAAATAATTTTATTAGCGGTGCCCTTTGCTCCGTCTCTTTCTGTTTTTTCTTCAAAACGTATACAGGTAGCCTTATTTAATGTTTTCATTTTCAAAGTTGCTTTACAGATCTCGCGCTTTTGTCATATATGTACATTTTTTCTATGTACTATCATGAGCAATATGAGCAAGAACACACGAGCGCGTGGCAGATAGCCTCAAAACCCACTTGGGGCGATACGGTGCGGCCGCTGTGGGAAACAAAGTGGAAAGGGAACAGTTACCGAAACCGCAGCGCCCTTTCCCTTTTGTTTCCCACAGCGGCCGCACAGTATCGCCCCAAGTGGGTTTCGAGGCTATCTGCCACGCGCTCGTGTGTTCTTGCTCATATTGCTCATGATAGTACTTTACCAATTTCATAAAGCGTTCTTCATAATTCGCCTTTTATACAGTGAGAGTGATAGCGCGATTTCGCAAGTGACAGATACGGTGCCTCCCCTTTCCTATCGACGAATTATAGAATGCTGGTCAACTTTAATGTGTTAAATGAAATGCTGATTGTGTTCGACAAGGGGCGCGCGATTTACCGTCATGACAAGTCATGACGTCTTAAGGCGATTCATGCATATACGAAGCTGAGCCCACAGGGCATCCGATCCAGCCGTCCCGCACGCTCTTTCATTTGCCACTTCCTCGAACGCCGCACCACACAGAAAACAAAAGCAGACCAGACGTCTAGGAGGCGTTATTACAGCAAGCATAAGCGTCATTTGAAATTGATTTATAGGATAGAAAAGACGCAGTATCTGTCACAATTCTCCGCATACACATAAAAATGTAAATTTACGTAGAATGTAAAACAGTAGTCACCTTCTTTACTTGATGCATCATTCACCGCCACATTCGCAACAAATGCGTAGCAGAATGAGGCAGTGAGGATATCGCTTTTCAAAACTTTAGTCGCCAAAGTGTCACTTAATTTTTTTTTCGCTTGCTTCCCGTAACAGCTAGAGAGCGCTTTTGAGAGGGAATGTGAATACGCCGGTGCCTCCTGCAGGGCCGAGCAAACACCCCTCCTTCTTTATTGTAGCTTAGTGAAGCGATGATGCCACTTTGGTGAAGTTTCTATGTTGATGTCAATGCGCGTTTTGGTACACTATGCAGTTTTCGAGGGAACGTAAACGCGCAGGGCTAAGCAGAACGTTTGAACCATATCGACCAGTCTACCATCTTGCACTACATTTCACGTCCAGTATCATTTACCGTACATAGCGCATATATTTATTAAGTACTTTCCGAGCACCTTTTCAGTAACCCTATATTCACACGCTTTATTAAGACAGATTGATGATAGTGGACCTAGCCCATACCCCGTATGCTCATATAAAATTCGGCTGAGCCAGACGCTAAGGGACATGCGGCTATAGTACCTTTCAATACAGTGATAATGATTTTCATGTCGTATGCGGAGAAGAATGAGCTAAGAGTAGCTTTCAAGGTTTCCGAAGCAGAGGCGACTTGCGTTTCACCAAGTGAGCCTCTGTAAAGTGTAGGCTTGTGTTATACTACGGTGCATTGCACGCATCATATACAAACTTACGCGGCAGCTGCAGGAAGAATGCAGTCCGTGAGGCAGCTGATGAGTACAAATCTGCCAGCATCTTCCAGTCCGGTGACTCGAAAACATTCATACTTTTTATTTTTAAGGGCAAACATTTTTTTACATTATCCATACTACTGTCATCAACACTCAATTCTTATTTTTTCAGGAGCGGATACGAGTACGTGTGAGTATGTTTTATTCTTCGTATATATTTTGCTTTAAAAAGGCTTACAGATCATAACATTATATATCTTTTTCGTTCTAAATTATGATACCGGTTATGAAGGACCGTAATTATTACGTGAGTAAAGCAACTGTAATGTAGCAACTTCTTCAGTGGGGAATATATGGTTATGGTAGGAGTTTAAATAGTGACTTTAAAGTGTCTTTCAGAGAGAAACATGTAGAAGCTCATTTTTATGGAAACAAACACACGTTTGTTTAATTTTCTACATATTCAAGTTCCTATAGCGAAGTTTACTACTTAAATCTATAAATTTATTAAACGCTCTTCATGAAACTTGAAGGTTGTACAAGTGAGGTTAATTGGATCTACAGTAATTACCGCAGAGCTCTGATCTTAGCTCTTTGGAGCTTGTACTCGCCTTTCGTATAAATCCGCATATTTGTAGCCCTAATTTTAGTGTCTTTCAGTACGTCTGCTAATAACTTATATTGACGAGTTTCTTTTTTATTTGATTTCATCAAAAGTTCTCTACATTCTTTCTTATTATACATGTGAAGTTGATAGCCACCCTGCTGTGCTGGGTACTTCAATGACATTGTGCGGCAAACATTTAGCTCAATCTCTCAATATTCACGTTTTTGGACATGTCATCATGTCATCCACATGTGGAGATGAGTAAGCCAAAGGTTATGTAGTGTTTGAAAGCTCAAGCACAGAGCATGAAAGTTCTAGCCTATTCCTCAATCCTTTTACTAGTTATGACACTTCGCGGATAGTTTGATAGAAGAACAGAAGCAGCTGCTTGGGTGCCTTCGGCCTTCTGGGTTCTTCGTCGCGGCGACGACGCTGACGCTGAACGGCACACGTCGGTTTATCAAAAGCGTGTTCGAATAAAGCCACGAGTGTTGATTGTGAATGCCCAATAATATTATGACGCCTAGAAATAAAGGAAGGGGACGATGAGGACGATGAAAAAGCGGCTCGTGCTGGGACTCGCAGGCAGTTTCGGTTGTTTTCCGACGTTTGTCCCCGGACAATAAAACCTCGCTCACTTTATTCGTAGAGGATGTGGATCAGCACTGCCGCGCGTTCGAACGCTGAAAACGCGTGGGATAACACCCAAGTTCGGACGTCTGGCTTGCGTGACGTCGGTGGCCGCTGTTGAGGCTGCTGACATCGCCTGGCGATCTTGCCCCCGTGACCAGTCAGATCGTTCGCAAAAAGTAATCCGGTCGATAGAATTAGCTTGGAGTTCTTCAGCGCATCCTTCATCGCTTCACACCAACACACGCCGTTAAAGAAAGAGCCTTTTTAAATGCAGTGCCCTTCGAGTAATATCGACGACCGCTGCAGCTGCGGCAGAGCCTCATGCCGAGGGCACCCCCAAGGGCAACGAATCCGTTACTATCACGCGATAGATAGCAGGCATGACAACGGTCGACGCGACGCTTGCAACCGCCGCCTTTTCCTTGACGTCTTGTGAGATATCGCTTCGTACAATCTGGCCACAACTTGCGATCATAGCCACAGCACTATAGCTCCACAACTACCCTGAGAAACTGGATTACAATCGTGGCTCTTCTCGGCTTTCGCGCTGCCCTCCTGATTCCTGGGACACGTGGGATGCGTCATTTCGGGATCTTTCACTGCCATTAAACAGGAGAAGGACACCATCTCCATATACACGCGCGCGCCGCTCTCAACCGCCGGAAAACTAGTCTGCGCAGCCGATGGAATTCAGGGCGCGGAATGTACGTTGCCGGAACAGTACCCCCCCCCCCCCCCTGCACTGATGTTTTTAGACAATGTTACATATTATTTGATTGTGTAATTGTCATGTCCTAACTGATGCCGGGGCCACCATGCGAATAATGAATGCTGCTTGCAAGTGGCACCAAGGAAGGAAATGTTTTTTTTCATTGAGATAGTAGAACTCAGTTCTTTTATGTGATTGGCAAACCATTGCTTGCTAGGGGAGGGGCCGCAGTTTTAAAGTTTGCATGGGTGGTGATTTGTGCGGAAATGGCAGCCCTCAACCGATCAACACACAACGTCATCCTTGTTCTCGGCGTTTTGAAGATGTGTGGGCCAAAGTCGACTTCCACACTTGTGAGCTTAGCGTCGGCAAATGTGTTCCCCTGGTCTGATGGAACGTTTGTCAGCGATGTGTGTTTTGCGTTTCCGAAGATACAGTTGTGCACCTATCTTCAGCTGTATGTGTACAGGATTCCAACTATGACGTCATTCTCGACATGTCTGAGGCGACTTTAGAACCATTTCACCTCACCTGCATCAAGAAAACTGTCTTGCTTCCTCATGCCATGGTATCTGTCTCTATTGACCGCGCTCTTCTCTGTACAGTGAAGTGCCTCACTAAATCTGGTATTCCACACACAGGTTTAAAACTTGCGTCATGCAGTTCCTATCCGCCAATGACTGTTGACTTGATTAGTGATCTTCAACGAAGGAGCGCCGTGAACTGCTGGCCATTATAGGGCAGCACACATTTATTTCACTTTTCCCAACAAGGGGCCCGCTTTTCATTTTTGTTTCACGTATCCTACAAAGCATCGACACTGGCGCCACACATCCGAATCGACAAAAGCCATAGCGAGTGTGCCCATCGGAATGTAAAGTGATAAATGAACAAGTGAAGGAGATGTTAACGAAAGACGTTATTCAGTTGTCGTCGAGTCCTTTGGCAGCCTCTGTGGTTCTCAGCAAAACGGAAATGGCATTTATTTGTTCACTACCTCCGTCTAAATGCGTTCACTAGAAAGACGCGTACCTTCTTCTCCTTGTACCCCCTTCCTACTTTTCTACAGTGGACCATTGGTAAATACAGGTTCGGCCGGCGGACAAACAGAAAACAAAAAGAGAGAATACAAAGAGAAAGAGCTTATTACACCCGATGGAATTCATGAATTTAATGTGATGCCATTCGGCTTTAGAAAAGCTTCCGCTACCTTAGAACGACTCATCGACACAATACTCAGCGGTGTAAAATGGGAGGTATGTATGGTGTACTTGGATGACATCGCAATTTTCATGAAGACGTTCTCAGAGCACAAATACCATTTACCTCTTCTGTTGGATTCTGTGCGCAAAGCCTGCCTCATGCCAAAATCGATGAAGCGCTGTTTTTGCTTTTGAGCATGTCAAGCGGTAGTACTCGGACATCTTGTGAATAAAGACCGCGTCAGACCGAATCAGTGGTCTGACATGGTCGCCGCCGACAGCAGTGGCCGCCTCATTCAAGCCACACCAGTGTCATTCGTTAGTAATTAGAAGGATTATTAACGCTGCGCCCTTAACGGTGCGCACACTCCCAGACACCCTTAGAGTGAGTGGGGGTTGCTGTCCCGGTCGCAAAGGAGATGCCCTAGACCTGCGTGGCAAGCTCAGCCGGAATTCAACTACCTTGTAAGGAGAGAAGGGGGTGGCCATTTGGTGGCTAGCTGTCGCCGGTTTAAGCCAGAGTAAGGGTTGGAGTCAGAATTGCCCAAGAAAACAAACTTTATATACACCAAGAGATGATACAGAGGAACACACAAGCACTAAAATTGCACATACGAGAGGTTCACAGAAAAACAAACGCTGAGCATGCAACTACAGAGGTATTCAATACCGCAGAGGCTTTAAAACACAGATCAAACACTAGAGAGTCACATAAACAAACACTAAATTGTTCACCGGGCACTGTTGCAGTCCGACGCCTCGAGATTCACGATGTGGCCGCCATGCAAGACGAGCGCCGCTCCCTCGCTGGTCCGTGGGCTTGACAGCAGCGGGTGATCCTCGGGAGTCCAGCCGAAGCACTCGCGAACACGCCGCAACCACTGACTGACCGACTGACTCAAGCAGCGCGGTCTCTTTAAATAGGGCGCGCCGCGTGTTTCTGTTAAAACGCGCTAAAGCTAGAGCGCTCACACACCTAGCTTCGCTGGTTAGAGCGCTCCCTTCTCCTCCCGCCGAGCCGCGCGTCGTCATTGGTTAGGTCCAATAGAATGTTCTTGAAAGGTCTGGCGCATTCCAGACCGATGAACCATCGTCATCTCCGGGCAATGGGAAAGAGGGTGACGGCGACGCGTATAAAGCTACGTGCTCTCTCGCGCGGGGAAGGAGGCTTTTCTCGAACATTGGTGATCCTCCGATGCGATGCCGCGCGGGCCTCGCGCCGCGCCGGCTTGATAAAAAATGTGCGCCGATTTCGTGAACACCAGTCCATCAATAAACTAGGAAGCTTCCTGTGTTTGTGGTCTTTATTCACTTTTTTGCGGACATCATATATATAACCCTGACATATAACCCTGACATATATAGCCCTGACAAGTCTCCTTCGAAAAGATTTAGCTTTCAAGCAGACATTTGAGTGGGACGCTGCCTTCAGTTCCCAGAAATTTTTCTCACGTCGAAAACTGTGCTCCAACACATCAGTTCCTCAGTTCCCACAGAGGTGCATACCTCTGCAACAAGAGGGGTTGGACTTCGCGCAGTCGTCCAGCTCTACAACATCAAAGAGCACAGTCGTGTCGTGTGCGAGTCCCTCCCTAAGTAACCCGGAGCGAAATTATACTGTCACATAGCAGCAAGGCCTCGCTGTCATTGTCGCCACGCAACTATTACGCTCTTAATTTATGGATTCCCGTTTATCGCTTTCACGAATCACTATGCCCTCTGCTGTTTAGTTACCAAGAGAGACCCATGTGGATGCCTTCGGCTACAAGATAATCACTTCAAGTTGCATACAAAACTGGTAATAAGTAGGTAGACGCAGAGGGACTTTCGCGCATCTATCTTCCTACGACAGAGTCTGACGCCGATTATTTGGAGGATTGCGTCGCATCAGTGTCACCGGCTTTTCCTGACATCCACATGTTTATGGAACAGTATGAAAAGGATCCCGCTTTAGAGCCTCTCTCGCAGAGGCTCAGGTTCGCTCTGGTAGACACCAATTTTTTGGGCATAAAGACCTGCTATGGAAGAAAACCTACTCCCCTACGGGGCCTCCCTTACTGCTGGTTGTTCCGAAGAGCGTTTACCATCTTATTATTCAGACCATGCCCAACGACCTTAGTTTCCGGCATCATGAAAATGCGAGATCGCTCCACCGCTACCAGGACAGCTTCTGTTGGCCGTAAATGCGAGCAAGTAAAGAGCGATAGGGTAGGAAAAATGGTAGGGATAACATTAAGAGATAGGAAGCGTGCAGAGTGAGTCAGAGAAATAAGTCAAGTTACTGACATTCTAGTGGAACTCAAGAAGAAGAAATGGACATGCGCAGGACATGTGTTGCGGAGAGAGGATAACCGATGGTCGCTTAGGGTAACAAACTCGATTCCAAGGGAAGGAAAGCGTAGCAGGTGGCGGCAGAACGTTAGGTGGGCGCATGAAGTTAATAAGTTCCCAGGGGTGAAGTGCATGCGGCTAGCACAGAACCGGGTAATTGGAGAAATATGGGAGAGGCCTTCGCCTTGCAGTGGGTATAGTCAGACTGATTATGATGATAATTACAGAGCGGTATGTCGGTAGCTGCGCCCAGTGTTAGCGCTACAAACACATCAAAAGCGTGGCAGCGGGACAAATTCAGCTAATTACACCACCCCGTGTACTAGTTCAGCAAGTGGGCGTTGATCTTCTTGACCCATTTACGCTATGTCATAATGACAACCGTTAGATCACTGCTTGCGGAGACAACCTCACTCGATATTGTGAGACGGAAGCCATGTCCACGGTCAATGCATATCAAATCTCCTGCTTTATGTAACGGATAATAGTTCTCCGCCACGGACAACCATGAGGGATCGTTAGCGACAATGGTCGTAAATTTACCCCCGACGTTCTGGAGAAAATACTTCATTATCTGCTTGTCAGTATCGCCATTCACTGCCTTATCATCCCCAAATCATACGCCTAGCTGAATACACTAACCGTAGAATCCCTACCAAGATCTCCCTTTTCTTCGATGCAGATCACAAGAACTGGGACAGTGCCCTACGCTTCCTTAACTACACTTTTAATACCGTCCGTCATGAGACCATTGGCTTTTACCCATTCTTCCTGCTCTAAGCTCGCCACCAAAGATATATCTTGGACACCACTCACCCATCTTTCTGCCAGTAGCGATGAAGATTCTTCGGCAGCTGAGATAATGTTCTATGCTGAAGAAGCACGCCGGCTTTCCCACCTCGAAAGCGCAGCAAAATCCCCACCACCGTCACATCAATTACCAGCCTGAATATTTGGTCTTACTGTGACGGCCTATCAGGAAGGTGGATCTGTAATGAAATGTGATGTGCCACTAGTGGGCAGCTGTCATCGATGCCGAACTTAGCGAGCTGAATTATCGCATGGCTGTGGTGGTGAAAACGTTTATTGACGCTTGAGCTTTATTGTCTGTTTTGATGGGTAGACTCGACATCACGTAGGGTGGCCTTGAGCTTGTGGCTTTCAGAGACTCTTAGAGCTCAGCCCACCAGCTCCATTTGTGCAGCTGGGTCCAAGCTGGCCACCGCGATCTCCCATCGCTCTATGTCTGTTAGTTGCCAATTGCGGTGTGGCTGGAGCTCAGAGCAGATGTAGAAGATGTGATTAAAAATTTCCTTTGGTGCCCCGCAGAGGATTCATACAGGGGAGAAAAGGCCGGGGTGGACATGCGAAGGTGTATTGGAGATCGGAAGGTACGGGCCTGGAGCTGGCGCCAGGTCACCTGCTCAAATTTAGATAGTGATTGCTGCGGGGGCGAAGGGAGTCGTTGCTTCCTGTAGGGGAGAGTAATTTCGTTATAGGTAACCACAAGTTCGCGTGCACTGCTCAGGTCTGTACCTGGCCCTGCTCGGTTGATGCGCTTTCGAGCTGTGTTGTAGGCAGCTTCTTTCCCAGGGTTTCCCGCATGAGCAGGTACCCATAGGATTTCAACTGATCTGGTCAGAGGTTGAATTGAGAATTTTGAGAGCAGGCATGTGAATCCTGCCTCGTAAGAAATTACGAATTGCTGTTTTTCAGTCACTAAAGATTAGTGTGGTAGTGGTTGAGGAGATTACCAAGGCAATTTCAGCTTCTTCTGCCTCTAACGAGGCTGCAGCTTATTGAACCAGAAATTATAGGGTGATATGTGCTGGAAACCATGCTCAAAGCATGGCCTTGATCAGTAGCATATTTTACGGTGTCCACAGAGACTGCACTGGTATCACCATGGTATTGTTTGTACAGCGCCGCGGCTCTGGCTTCTCGCCGAGCTAGGTAATGGAGCGGGTGGACGTTTTTCGGGAGTGGATTGATTGTTAAAAAAGATTGAGTTTCTCTCGGGGTTGAGTGCATGGGTCTGAGGGAGCTTATAGGGTTGACGCTTAAGGACGAGAGAATATGCCTGCCTGTTGTGGTTGATAATAGGCGTTCATCTTGTGCTGTGCGAGTGGCCTCGCTATGGTCATCTTGGGTATTTTGAACCCCCAAAGGAGCAGACGGGCATTCGACGTGTGTCTGGGGAGATTGAGGGTCGTTTTATAGACTTGGCTGATTAGTGAATTTTCTTTCTCTACCTCCATCGTAGGAAGAAACAAGTATTGAAGGGAGTACACCACTCGACTCACCAACAACGCTTGTATGAGACGGCGGAGGTCGTGCGCCCGCATTCTCTGGTGATAGCTCGCAATTCGTCTAATTAGACTCATGGCCTGGTGGGACTGTGTTTATGAGCGTAGTAATAGTGGCAGTACTCTTGCCGTTGCTCTGACTAATGATGCCCAGTATACGCCCCTTATCAACCTCGGCACCTTTTTCGTCATCAGTGTTGACTCGAATATTGGGCGGTGGACTCATGTCTGTGCGGCACCTTGAAGGCTGCAAGAGCAACAGTTTGATTTACTCAGTGAGCAGGTGAGGCCCAACGCCGTAGCATGCGCCCCGACGATGCCTTCCCCAGCCTAAAAAGTTTCATCTATTTTCCGAAATTAGCCGTTGATGTCCAAAGAGTAATGTCATCCGCGTAGAATGAGTGGGAGAGGTCAGGAATAACTGTCGGGGCTTATGCGATAGGAATGAGAGTAATACTGAAACAAAAATGGAGAGAGGACTCAGCCCTGAGATGTACCTCTGCTACCTAGTTGTAAGGTTGGTGAAGAGAGTGAACAGGATGTTAGTTCTGCCGTTTGGTTGCGAAGGTAAGCCGCTACGAAGGAGTGTGTCCTTCCTCTCACTGAAATATTTGAGAGAGCATTCATAATGGCCGAATGGTGAACATAGTCAAACGCATTGGTGAGATCCAAGGTCATGATGGCCCTGGTGTGTTTAGCATTCCTGGGGTGTAGAATTTCTTCCGAGATCTGTATCATAACGTCTTGAGTGTAAAGATGGCCGCGGAATCCAATCATAGAGCGGGGGAACAGGTCATGCGCTTTCATGTGTTCCTGTAAGCTGGCCAGAACCACATGTTGAAGAAGTTTTCCTAAGCAGGATGTTAAAGAGATGGGTAGGAGATTTTTCGAATCCAAAGAATTTCCTGGTTTAGGGATGAAGGTTAATTTCACATGTGTCCATTGCGCTGGGAACATTCGATTTTGCCAGCATTCCTTGAAAAGGTCTGTAATGGCCTGTATGGAGTTCCATCGCGCGCCTCATCGCAAGCGGCATAGTACAGCGAAAAGTGAATTATGGCACATTGTTCGTTTAAAGCCCCATTGTTCTGGGCAATTTAGTGTAGAATCGGGGCTTGGAACATGAGTGTGGATTTCAAAAAATCATTGGTATTTTGGTGCGCTACGTAATATCATCATAGAAATGTATTTATTCTTCAGAAAGCGTCTTGTAGTATAAAGTTGGGGCATGTCCTGCGGTCCTCAAGAGCTCTTCTAGGTATTAGTGCGGCGCACTTTGCATATCCTCATTCTTGTCTCTGGTGTATGTCTATACAGGCGCTTTTCAAATGCCTCATTATCATTGGATAAGCAGTAACTTTCACAGAATGTGTGCTTTAACTCCTACAGTAAGTAAAGTCTCAAGGACGACATATTGATTAGTTTGCTTGTTTGTTTGATTGTTATTTAAACACGTATAGATTTCTTCTTCCGATGTGGCGCTGCGTACAACATTCGTTTAGTCTTGCGTTAGTTTGAAGTTTTCACCCTACTTTTAATCGTTTTTTTTTAATTGCAGGTTATGGAGTGCACATTTTTTTCAATATTTTAGGCTTGTTATCCGTCTACGTAGGCGCATCTTGGTCTTAGCTAGGGTCTGATTGCACCACCGTCTATGAGCCCTTGCCACGTTTATTTTACACGACCGTTTTTTCGCCCCACCAAATTCCAAGTCTAGGATTGCGAAGCGCAGTAATGGCGCCTTAGAAAACAGCGACCCCAATCCGTAAGAAAATCCTTTGGTGTTGATCCGAACCTCCCACATAATAAACGAGTGTACGTTCCCAAAGTTTGGCATGAATGCGTTAGTGCCGACCTCCAAGTCGACAAGCTCTCCATAACGAACACGCCTGCGAACTGTGTGAAAATCTGTGCGTGCGCGTTATGAGCAGGTCGGTTTCGCTTTACTCTGACTGTCATCAAGTAATAAATACAGGGCTAATTGCTAGTACATCAAGCTGAGTGTATATGATACACACCCACTAAACGTACTACGTATGTACTTTAATTGTGCGCTCTGTTTCTTAGGGATCACGACGCTGCAGAAATGCATCTTTATTGCCAGTCTTGCTGATTAGAAAGTTCCTTTGAAAAAATACGCACACTATGCCAACGTCCTATCAGACATAAATTCATTCGTGCACTCGAGAGCAAAAACAAAAGAGAAACAAAGGCTGATGAGGATTTTGTCATAGCACTGGCAGGAAAGCACAAAAAAAATTGCAGAATATGATGAGCGATAGCAATGACGTCATACCGGATTATTTCGCTTATCATACCACGCCTCCCTCACCTAATTCAATAAAGGTGGCAATATGTTCCCTCTTATTACCTTTCCTCAGCGGCACACAGAAAATGGCAGGAAAAGTGATTATGGAGATGAAAGCAGTAGGGTTCGGTCTGATGCATGCCATAACAAGCTGGCAAATTAAATACTCAGGAATGTTGATTGAGCGCATGCGCGAATTCTTTCGCCGCTGCGCTCAGTCATACGCTTACCACGTATCACTCGGTGCTCAACGCTCCTCCTTCAGGTCAGAAAGTTTGCTGGGAACTTTCTGTATTACACATGTAATTCTACTGGTAAACTGACGAAGAATGAAAATAAGGTAAAATCAAGACAGACTGGTCTCAAATATTATGTTTGAAGCAGGTGTTCTTGGAGTGACAGATTGCTTTACAAGGGATGAACTATTATTTCAAAAAAAAAACAAAGAAATCGTTCAGATAATTCTCATTTTACAATGGAGTAACGGGGCTTATTAACTTGCAGCAGACTGACTGCTCAAATTAAGAGTTCTCTTCCACTAGACAGATGCGCACACATGCCCTTTTGTGTGGTCATGCTTTGTATTGTTGACGAGATGCAGCTGGATGCTAAAACCAAAGTAGCCAACTTTTGACGAGGTAGCCTGAAGAGTAATGGAAAACCCGCGTTAGCTGAAAGAAGTCAACTTTTGTGCTAATGCTTTCTGCAGTGTCCATTTAAGCACTGAACAATGAAACCTTGGAAGCATTGACCTCTTCTTCGCAGTATACTACCATATTGAAAAGGCCAAAGAGACAGTCCTGGGCACTTGCTAACAGCATTTCGTCCTAATAGTGCAACCACTTGACATCACATACGGAATTTACGGTTTCAGCGGCAGCATATTATGTTGACAAACTTCGCACTGGCATGCAATGAACATTTATGGAACGAGACCCCATTTACGATCACCTTCATTACTACCAAGGAGGATATATAAAACTTGCTGGTCTGGAAGCCGCCTATACGTGCCTATGCGGGAGTGAAGCCTCGCCAAGAGGGCTGCCGGCGGCCATCTTGTCAGTGGCAACCGGCAATCTTGCCAGCGGCAAAAAGTAGTAAAGAGCAACCGCGCTCGTACTTCTTCGCGCTGCCTATAAGGTTGCTCGCGTTTAATAAGCAATGAAAGCGAGTGGTTGTGATCGTAAACATTAATCCGAAAGCATTACTTCGCTATGTTCCCGAGAATTCTTTCCGCAGACCACGTCAGCAAAATCGTGTCCAGAGCAGTTGTAAATGAGAAGTGGTAGAGGTTAATGCGTTTTGCCAATCAATAGATGGTGACGTAATGCTGTTGCCGAAAAAATAGACTAATAAGTTTGGCAGGTGCAAATTACACGCAAAAATGCCAACGTTATGCGCAGCAGTTGTGAGTAATTGAGAAGTTGCAGAGGTTGTTAAGCGTTATTTGTCAGTCAATACAGGGTGACGTATTGGTGTGTGCGAAAAATAATTGGGTGAATGTGTCAGTTAGGTAAATTATCACAGAAAAAAAGGTAAAAGTTGTCCACAGTAGTTATGAGTAAATCATAAGTGGTAGAGGTTAATGAGTGGTGTCATTTGATAGAGGGTGACATTTTGCTGTGTCCGAAGCATCGTTGGGCCATTGAGGTAATTGGTAATTATTTACAGGCAAAAATGTAAAACTGAAGGTGAGAATGGTCTCATTACCCAATGGCTTGGCGCCAGATTTGGATCAAATACTAAAATTGTTAATTAAATCAGTCAATTAAGATGAAGTCAAGAATCTGCCCTATTGCAAAAACCAGTGCCGCTGGGAGCCAGCGCCCCAGCGCCATACCTGATTATGGTCCCAGTATGACGCTGGACACTGGGCGCACTGGGACGCGGCATACTGGGACGCTCCGCGCTGGCGGCACTGTTCACCCGGAAAAAAAAGGCGTGGGATAAAAATTAAAAAGTAAAAAGTAACGAAACAAGTTAGGTATATAAAAAAAACCTTAAAGAAAAGAAAAAAAAAACGGTGTACCAAGCGCGCCTCGAACTAAGTCCTAGGCACATTCCAATCACTCGGCCACGCCCAGCGCACATGCAGCGCTTCTCCCAGTGCATCGCGGATGCCAGCGACACACCCAGCATCAAAAGTCTAATCCCAGCGTTTTTCTTCCATCGCACCAGAGCAGCCAGTGTCATCCCGTTACTGCTCCTGTGGATATCGCAGACCTCCAGCGTGCCCAGCGGATCCAGTGCAAAGCCAGCGCGAAAATCACTTGTTTCGCACTGGAGACGCTGGTTTTTGCAATAGGGTGACGTCATGCAACCGGCAGTAGAGCAAAAAAAAAAGGACATTGGCGCACAATTTGAAAGTACGAAGAATAAACTAGTTAATAAAGGCAGTCAATAAGGGTGACGTCGAGACTGTGACGTCACGCAACCAGAATTAGAGCCGAAAAAGGGTACAAAAAGGGATCGGCGAGCAATTTTCAAGTAGCGAAGACTAAAATAGGTAAACAAGAAGTGAAATAATGTGACGTCAAGGATGTGACATCACGCAAACGGAAGTAGAGCCGAAAAAGGGCATAGGAAGGAATTGGCGCACAAGTTGAAAGTGCCGAAGATTAAAATGGGCAAACAAAAAAACGAATTAAGCAACTAGAAGCAATCAACAGCATCATCCATTCTTTCGCATAACTCGAATACAGATTCTGCAGTGCTCCTTAATTTTTTCCATCCATGATAAACCAGCTGTCATGTAGAGGGCAGGTAACCTGCATAAGTATTAACGAGAAAAGCCTAATAACTCGGACGGACAGTAAAAGCAATGGTGGGAGGCGCCCTACTGGTGATTAAAGATAACAACTCTTGACAGAACTGGTCTGACTATTCTTTAACATTTCTCGGTTTCGTTTCTTCGTCATATGGTGTATTCTTCCTTAACATATTCTTCAGTGATTTTTTGCACAAATTGTAGCTTTCATTTTAAAGCAGATCAAAGTCCAAGATGTGCTGCTCCAGTGTCTGGAACACTTTTTCTCTGAGGAACCACCCTGGACTTCCAAGATAAACAGATAAGAACATATTTTTATTGAGATTCAATAAAGAGAAAAGTCTAGCTACGAAAGAAAATGGCTTTCATTCCCTACAACAAATGTAGTGCTTCATAAGTATATCGCTATATCCCACTTGACTGTTATCCTGCAATCATGATAACTTCGTTTAAACAAAACGAAGCAGAAAATAGCGCTCACGGCACTTTTTCCGACGAACACAATTCTACAGCACGCTACTGAAAAAAAAGATACCAATGACAAGAAGTTGAGACATTTCCTTCCATTTGTTTCTGTCTACTATCCGACGAGAGCCTTCGTCAACTCCCGATTTCAGCAGCCGTAGTAATGCCGCAAAAACATCTCCCGTGAGAAAGGCAAATACTTTTGCCGAGCGTGTCATGGTTTAACATTCTGCAGTAATGCTCATGGGCTTGTCTATATGCTGAGGAAACGCAGGAAACACAGAAGGTACAGTGGGCGTCACAGTTGTGTAGAGCGCGCGAGCGGCGGCCGCCGGAGCTCTCCGAAGCCAGCCAGCGACGTCTAACGGTAGTTGCTGGGCCCGAGATAAGATGCGTCCAGGCACGAGCGGCCACACATACAGACAAGCCTTGCTCTTTCACCGCCCGCGGGAGCGGACGCTTACGCAGCGTCTTCTCCTTTCCACTGCTCTACTTGTTTCCGTGGTAGGTTCGCTTTCACGCGGAGCGAAGCAACGGACGCAGAATCCTGGGTTAGATTCAAGAAAAGTGGCCACTAACTGAGGCTCACCTGCTGTGAAAAAAAGGCAAAAGGCATTTTTTTTTTCTGTTCACCGGAAACTTACATACATGCATGTCGATCGTTTTACTTAAAGTTATTCATAAGTATGCAGTGAATATGGACGAATAAAGTGTGACTCGTTTTCCCCACGGCTCGCTATCCAGCACATGCGAACAAAAGAATGTCAGAATAAACGCTGCACCCAGAATGAGAAAAAGAAAAACAAGGTTGTTTATTGTAAGACAGTTCGCCTTCTCCATGCGAAAAAAAAAAATCAATTGGTCCCCAAGAGCACTTGTACGAGCCACTAGTGAGCAGTCGTGTAACATGCATCGAACTCTGCGCAAGAGAGTGGAGTTATGGCCTCGTGCTTGACCTTCCATTCTTATCCGTTGACGGCTGATGGCAGCTCAGTAATTGATGGGACCTCCATGGGCAGCTTTCAGGGCTCGGATTCGTTGTGGCAGTGAATTGTAGAGGGCGTCAACAATGTTGGGTTGGTGCCGCAGGTGCTCCCACTCGGTTTTTATGGCCTCCCACAGTTGGTCTGCAGTCGCTGAGGCTAAACCCGGTTTCTTCGACAAATTAGCTTTCAGCATACCCCATATGTTCTCAATAATATTGAGATCGGGGCTTCTCGCAGGCCACTCGATCCTCGTCACTACAAGGTCGTCAAGCAGCTGCACTATTTCTCGTGCTGTGTGGATGGGGGCTCCATCTTGCTGCAGCCAAAATAGACCGTCCAGAAAAGGCCCAGCCAGAACATATGGAATTAGAACGGTTTCTGTGAGGCTTCTGTAGGTTGCGGATGTCATGCTCCCGACAATTCTGTGCAGTGGGCCCAGCCCTTCGAGGCTTATCGCGCCCCACACGTGCACACTGGTACGGCCACTTGAGCGAACGTTCCACAGATAGGGCTCATCATACCTGCAAAGGGCCAGTTAAGAAGATACGCGAGCAAGAGTAAATGTAATTTCAGTATATACGCTTCCAATTGAACATCAGCTGAACTAGCCAATGCTGCGTTTTAAAATTCGAATTGGTGTTAGCTTGATAATTAAAATTGACCTATTGCTAGTAAATGATATGCAAATTTGCAGCATGTCATTTAATTTGTTAGCCTGCTTTTTACAATGAATATAAAGTGCCGAATATGAGAACTTACCGGTGCTTGAATGGACGCCACACCTTTCGCTGTTGGTCCCATCTTGTTGTGAAGGATGCTTCATCCGTGAATATAACCGCTCGCCAATTTTGCTCGTTCCAATTTTCAACAGCAGATGCAAAATCTAGGCGCATTCTTTTGTGGTTCACTCCCAGAAGAGTTTTCTGCGCCGCAGTTCTGCTGCGAAGGCCAGCAGCATGGAGGCGCCGTCGGATTGTGGCGACGCTCACATTCGTTAAACCGAGCTCATCCCTTATTTGCCGGGAACTAAGGAAAGGATCCGTGACAGCAGCAGCAATAATCAACTCGTCTTGTTCAGAAGTTGTCAACCTTGGGGACCTTCCTCGTGGCGCGTCAGCGATTGGACCTTCTTTGTAACAGGCTTGTAGAATCCTGTTTACTGTCCTCATAGGGCGCTTTGTTAAGTCAAATTTGTCTTTGTGACGTTGTACGGCCCATAATTACAATAGCTCGGCGTTCTTCCGCGGTTAATCGGGGCGCCATCCCGGAGCACACTGTTTCGCACTGCTGCTCTGTGACACTTCGTCCTAGTTGCCAGCTAGATACCTGTGTGAGCCTGTGACGTCTGCCGTTTATATTATTCATTTCGACTGGTAGACGGACGCGCTGTGCAGATAAAATGACCGAGCGTGTTACAATTGGTGAAGCTACGGCTGCTGCAAAGCACTACAAGGAGCGCTGGGCCCCCAGCAGCATAACTGTTATGGGCTAGCGCAAAACCCACAGCCCCGCGGCTCTGGCGCGAAAGCCAAACTTTCGCGGAAACAAGTAGCTGCGGCAAGACGGAACACGATGCGTAATCATCCCCTTCCGCGGCCGGTGAAAGAGCAAGGCATGTCTGTATATGTGGCCGCGCGTGCCCAGACGCATCTTATCTCGGGCCCAGCAACTACCGTTAGACGTCGCTGGCTGGCTCCGGAATGCTCCGGCGGCCGGCGCTCGCGCGCTCTGCACAGCGGTGACGCCCACTGTACACTTCCGGCGCGCAGCCGCGTCGTCTGCCGTTGCGGTCAAAGCACTCGGGCGCGAAGTGTACAGAGCACCGGCGATCTCCATTTTTTGAATGCCACCTTTACCGGCGACCGACCCGCTCCCACAAGTTTCGCAGCTCAAGATCTATTGGAAACCTATCAGTAGTTTTGGGACTACAATTTGTTGCACACATAAACCTCATCAGTTTGTGCCGCTTCGCAACCACGCGTAGGGCTCAATTCATGTACTTATAGGTGAAATGTGAGAGCACAATCTTCTTCAGCCTGTTTTGACATCCGTAGGCAACGTAATAGGCAACCATTAATAGAGGCAGCATGCCCGTCGCGTCAACTTGCACTTAAACAGTGCGCGAAAGCAGCAGGGCGAGCCGGTGTCGTGCGCGCTTTCTGCTACTGGCAAGATGGCGGCGCCGGCTTCACATGACGAGCGCCTCCTTCACTCCAGCAAGTTTTATACACTCTCCTTGATTACTACCATTCTTAGCAGCAACTGTTTTGCAGCTTCGCACGGATTGTCTCATGCACAATATACGGAGCCCCGAATGTGAGATGGTTTTTGACTGCACTCAAGAGTGTTTTGCGGTGAATGCGGGCTTTCTCCGCAAAATACTGAAGCAGGCGGTCAAAACTCCTGTCCATATGGCTTCGCGAGGTTATAACCACAAAATTAGATTTACACTGGTTCACTTATTAAAAGCCACTCGGGGCACAGATTCTTTCTTTGGCACGCACTTGCAGGGGGTCAAATTGAATGCAAGACATATGTTTGTGGAAAAGCAGTCTTTTGAATTACCCCGCATTCGTTCTCATTATGTCGCCAGAATGTTTAAATATACTTCCTTTACCCAGTGCGGAATTGACGCCTCAGGCATACAGACGGGACGCGCTATCTTTCCAGTACTTCGCACGCACCATACCATGCAGAGAATAGCCAGCTGGTAAAAAAATACTGCCCTCTTCTTCGCCACGATATATCTTTAGAGTTTACTAAAATATGTTGAATGATGTATCGTTGACGGCATAAGGCTGTAAACAGAAGGCTGTCAGCAGGGGAGTCACGCTTTCGAGAGCGAGTGTTAAAAATTAATAAACATCATCTCCACCGGGAATCGAACCTCAATCCCTTGGATCCCCGGCCAACGCTTTCTCAACTGCGCCACACCCCGGATTTGTTTTATCCATTTCCCGTATTAGCACACGATATAACACAAAAGGAAACAGATTAAAACATGAAAAAAAGACCCACAGGGCAACGTACATGAATGAATGTCATGATCAGCCAGTGTTAGTCTGGCCTCATTGCTTTAAAACTCGCGCAGCGACAACAAGCGCTCTACCCTTGACAGCCATTCGGGAGTTCTGCAGCCACTTTTTGAATGGAAATAAAGCACTCCATACTCTCTCGCAAATATATTCGACCAGGTCTGGCATCCCTGTCCCAGTTATAAACTGCCATTCTGGAGCGCCAAATACAGTAGAGGTCCATAAGCATACTGACGCCAAATGGAACCCCATCCTCATTCGCCATGCCTAAACATTGTTGTGGAACGCTGTGCCCGCCTAGAGATAGACCCAGAAGAACGGAGGACACCAGGCAAACACCAATTGCCCTGGCGCTTTTGAGTTCTCTAACCCTCGCGCTGGCGCCGCGCGCTCATCTCGCGCTCGTCCCGCGCCTCTTCTTTTTCTGGCGCAGCGCTCTTCGGCGCGCGCCGTAACATCTTTCCACCGGGGGGGGGGGGGGGGGGGGG